>JANXHW010000001.1:168270859-168818359 GCA_026170595.1 Plestiodon gilberti rubricaudatus
ATCCTACCTATATTTCTATATGCAAAGAGGCAGAAGTCAGAACACATGTCAGCACGAACCCTGCTCTTACCTGCACTTACCTGCTCGTGTTGTTGCCTGTGGGGGGGGGAGGCTGGGAGAAAGACATGGGTTAGCAAATGCTTGCATGGAGGCAGCTGCCCAGGCACAGCTGTAAACAGGTTGGCCACAGCCAGAAGAGCCCTCTCTTCCCTAGTGGGGGGCAGAGAGGAGAGAGGAGAAGAGAAGAGAGAAGTGGGGTGTTTGTGAATTTTGCCCTCCACCAACAAAGTCCCACTTTGTGGCTGCTGGGGGACAGGACCCCACGCCACGTGCTCAGAGAAAGAGAGAGAGAGAGAGAGAGAGAGAGAGTGGAGGGCTGGGGCTGGGCTTTTGTGGGAAAGAGGCTGGGTGGGGCTGGGTGCTGATAGGGTAACTATTTGGGTCCATGTCCAGAGTTACGCCACAGCTATTCCGTCCTAACTCAGGCATAACTCAGGAGGAGGGTGTTAGAACTTTTCAGGAGAGGGCTGGAGTGGGTAAGGTAAAATGGCTCCTATGGGTCTCCTCAAATTTGAGTCCACCTTTTTTGTCGACCTAAATTTTGTTCCGTAGCTGTGCTTGAGGGGGCGTGTTGGAGCTCGCCAGTGTCTGGACCTGGACCCAAATTCGTAACCGCCCCCGTTACGCCCCCGACACCCCCGACACGCCCACTTTTAGGCCGAACTTAGGATGGAATAGCTCTTAGGCCGAACTTAGGACGGAATTGGTCAACTTTCCTAAACTCGTCCTATGTCCGTCACAATTGCAGCACAAATTCGGCCTCTACGGCACAATTCAGTCCTAACTTCAGCCTAAAGCACTTAGGCTGCTTTTGTGACTGAATTGTGCCGCTGAGGCCTTAGGCTGGACCGGGCTGTAAGTCCTAGAGAGGCTCTGAAAGGTTAACAGAAACCTTACAGAGCCTCTCTAGGACTTAATCTCGTTCTACTTGCCTGCAATAGAGGCTGCTTCTCTGTTTGTTTTAAGGAAGGAACAAAGCTTGTTTAAAAGAAAATAGCTGGGGGGCACGCACGCCTGCCCGCAGGGGAGGCAGGGCGGGGGCCTCTCAGGAAACCATGGAGGAGGTGTTCACTCCTATCCACGGAGGGGCCTGGAACATATCCCCAGCGGATATGGGGGGTGTACTGTATCTTGATCTGCATTGGTTGCTTCAAGCTGTTGCTTCTAGTGTGATTACTGCCTCCTGCTTGAACTTCTATACCCATTGAGAAGTCTGCTTGGAGTGTTCACAGGTTTAGAGTCCTATTTGCATTTCATTGTTACTCTATGGATCCACTTAGTGAGCAACCTCCTCTGTATGATTGTATTAAGTTTCTCCCCATGTCCCTCACATTGTAAGTCAATTTGCATCCACCCAAATCCCTGTATACCCACCCAGTCCCACCTGTGCGCACCCATACAGAAACCTCCGAAGTGTATTTGAACCATCTGGTAACTACTCTTTCTTGGTACAACAGTGTGTTGTCACCTCTCAGTCTCTGCACTGCTCAGAACCTGCAAAGCACAACAAACCTCTTCAGGAACTCTGGTAGCTATCATTGCCTTTTGGAACTCTTTCCCCCTTTGTCATCCCTCCCTCCCCTCTGTCTCTTTCCTCTCGCCCCATTATCTGCTTCAGGGACTGGGGTGAAAGGCTAGGGATTCCTGTTGCTCTTTTTCTCATTACTTTGGATGCACCAAATACTCCTTCACTACACTCATTCACTACTCTCAGCTAGGAACATACTACACACTGATTAGGGCATAGCAATATTTATTAATTCTTTTGTTTGAAAAGGGTTTGGCCTTTCGATCTGTAATTTTGGGGGGTTTCTGAATTGTTTTAATTGCCATATTTTACTATTTATTTTGTGTTATATTTGATATGTTACTTTATTTTTGTGCTGTGAGCTATCTTGGGGGTTACTTTTGAGCCAAAAGGCAAGGTAGAAATCTCTAAATAAATAAACACTGCTGGTCACATTTGCACAAATTCGAGACTGGGGCGTACTTCGGTCTGAGTCTTTCCTGACACATAAGGAAATGGTGATATTATTTTCAAGGAAGTCTGAGAGAGGTAAAGGTTATTGATTTCTTTTCTGAAATAGCTTATATGCTATAGATCCTGTATATTGTGATTTGAGCAGAGTACTACTGAATGAATGACCTGATTGTTGTTATGCACCAAGGAAATAGTTTGGGCAAACATTTGTGGCAACAGAAAAAATGCAAGAGAAATTGTTCAGCATAACAGCATTACTGTATATGTGTGTGGCTTCCACAGAAAGACTAACACACAAGAGCTATGGAAAACTGAGCCATTGCTTATGACTTCTGTATTGTTCTGAAGGGACCATTAGGAAATAGAGCATTACCTTAGGTAAAAGCAGAGTTTTCAAGATTCAAAGAAACAATACATTACATATTTAATGCAAGCCCAGCAGCACATTTTTTTTCCTGAATGTGAGAGCCCAGGCAATGGATCTTCATTGGCATTCCTCTTCATAAGGTCAAAGCCCCAGTCGTTTGCAGAGGATGTAAATCACTTCATAGAGGAATTATTTTACAAATGTTCCAACTGGCTTGCCTTTGCCTGAGACAAAGGTCTGTGTATGATCAGGGCTGGCCTGACCTCCTCTGCTTGAAACAGTGTGTCAAATGCAGCCTCCACCCTTATCACCAGGGATGTGGATCAAGTCTCTGGGTCCAAGTCTCAAGTCAAGTCCCAAGTCTTTGCCCCCAAGTCCCGAGTCTTTGGTAGCGAGTTGCGAGTCCCTATCTATTTAATGGGGAAAATGGGTTTAAACTTGAACCAAAATTGGACTTGTCGTAAAAGGCTCCAAGTCTTGAGTTGAGTCTTTCGAGTCTTTTACAATTGCCAAGTCAAGTCCGAGTTAAGTCATTGAAGCAACTTGAGTCCGACTCAAGTCCAAGTCAATAGACTCAAGTCTACATCCCTGCTTATCACCAGCCTCTGCTCCTCCCAGTGGAGGCAAGTGTAGGGGGACAGAGCTGGGCACCCACTGCCAATCTGCTGTCTGGGGCAACTGCTTCACTTGGCCTCATGGATGGGCCAGCCTTGTGTAAGATAAAGTAGAAGATAGTTTCATAGAATCAGTTTCTTTTGGAGGAGAGACCAGTTAAGACCTAATAGCATCTTGGTAAACAAATTATCCACAGGTGTGCAGCTGTAGCACCAAATACAGCAAATACTAGACGTAAGGCAACATCCAGGTTCTGACCACACAAGAGCTCAGCTGCTTCTCTTGCCTTTTTTTTTTCGAGCAGTGAGTACAGCTGGTGGCTAGAAAACATTTCCTTCAGTTCCCTTCTTTGCACCACCCCTGCAGCTGATTTCACCTCATTTCATCTCAGAAAGGTATGCACGCCATAAGACGAAGATTGTAAGGGATCTTTCTCTCAGTTGCTAAACTTAAGTGGCGATGAACATGTACTTCTTCTTGAAGTGTCAACTTAAATTTCTTGCTCTGGGACCCCAGAGCCCCACAGGAGAAAATAGACCCTAGGACTACTGTAGGTGATTGGGTGAGTGACCCCACCCCCCACTGTTGCTGCACTTGCAGCCCCGCCACACACAGGATGACCAGATACAATGGAGGACAAAGTGCCTATACCTTTAACCATTGTATAGAAGGGGAATTTTGGCAGATACAGCTTTTTGCACACTTCCATGATGATCTGCACCTGCCAAAATTCCCTCCTCTATACACACTGGCCACACACCACTTTCCCCATAGAAAGCTTTTGCCAAAAGAGGCAGGTGATCCCCCAGGGGGGAGACAATATCCACAGCCTTACCAGCATGCCGGAATCGAGGCTGGCTTCGGCCTAGACCGGACCCGAGCAGCTCCCAAGGATGCACTGTGTCTGTCCAACAGGATTCCAGCTTCGGTCGCATTGTCGACCGGAAGTTCCGGAAGCAGGAAGCCCATTGGGTAGACGCAGTGCATCCTTGGGAGCTGCATGGGCCCAGACTAGGTTGAAGTCAGCCTCAATTCCGGGACGCTGGTGTAGTGGAAGGATCCAGCAGACTGGCAGGAGCCAAGTGTGGTGTCAGCAGTGGACCCTTGTTGACAGATCCAGGCAGCAAGGAGTTAACAGATGAAGACTTGGACTTTGACAGGACTTTGACAGGACTGGGCAGCAAGGGGTCAACACCCAGGACTGTGTGGGTGGAAGCACACCTGAAAGCAATTGGGCGTGGCCCACAGGTGTTGCTACTAAGTAGGAAGAAACTGGGACTTTGAGTGCAATGGGTGTGGCTCGCAGCTGCACCCAATTTGCACTAATTGGAACTTAAGAGTTTAAAAGCAGCAGCAGTAGGAGCAGGAAGGAGCCTTGCTAGCTTGCCACGGGGATACGCTGCCCGATTTCCAAGCGACGACGGGACGCTGCTGCCAAGCCGACTGAGAAAGGAGCTACGACCAGGAGGACAGCTGGACACACTCTGCGAAGCCGAAGGACTGGTGACCTTGGACCAGAGACCAGAGAACGCTGAGCCGACAGGGAAAGGAAGAAGCCAGAGCCTGCTGCCTGCCTGGACCGGACACCAGCTGAAAGAGCCGGTTTGGAGGAAGACTTTTGTGTGGACTGCTAAGCAGAAGGGTTTTTTGCTTTTGGGTTAATTTATGGTGGAGATAAGGGTTGTAAAGCAATAAATTTTGGTTAATTGTCCAGAGGAGTTCAGCATTCGTTTTTACACACAGCTTTGTGGCTATTTGAGAGGGAAGAGGTGTTTTTCTGTTGAAGCGGGCATTTAAAAGGGAACAAACTTGCTCCTAGAAGGAGAAGTTGGGTTGAATCATTTGGGGTCCCCAGAGTGGGGTGCTTCCCAAAGCAAGACAGCTGGTAAGGCTATCATGGGACTGTGCTTCTTAGGAATGGAGAGCAATTCTCTGATGCGCCTGTTGGCACAACGTCGAGGCTTCTCTTGCTGTTTCTTCAATGTCCAAAGCAAGGAAGTTGTTTTAGGGACTATATTGTAGAGTCAAGCAAAACTGTGTGGTATTAGGCTATGAAATTCTGGAATATGGAATAAGCAATTGCAATGTGGGGCCTTAGAAGTCAGGGTTGGGAGGCCAGATCCCTAGTTCTTACCTGAAGAGCTGTGAGTATCTCACTGGCTTGCTCCTCATCACTGGCCTGAAGAGTCCCTGTCTCTTTAAATTTGAGGTTTGTACTCATTGTTCAGGAAGGGTTATCAAGGCTGACCCCTAGAAGTCTGAGAAGGCTGAGGTCCTAGAAGGCCTCCAGATCCTTTGACCCAGAGCCGCACTCAGCAGCAAAGGAAGCTTGGAAATTGGAAGCAAGCACACTTCCAGCCAAAGCACCTTCTGTTCTGTTGTTGCTGGCTGGTTCAGATTACTCAGAAGGAGGTAAACAGCCAAGTCCTAACAGGACCCTTTCTCCCCTGCTTTATTTAACGTGTCCAAACTAAGCCACTGTGTAGCTGCCTCTTGGTTGCCCTTTCCATCCTCACTGCTCCGATTCCCTACTGAATCAGACTGTGTGGAGCAATGCTGCCCTGGTCCCTTGGCAGCTACTTATGGAAGTAAAATGAACAATGAAGTAGGGCCCTGATATCCGCGGGGGATAGGTTCCAGCTCTCAACGCAGTTAAATGAAACCACGGAAAAGAGTGAACCCTATCCCTGTGCGCCCTCCCCCCCCGGTGCCCACCTTTGTTTATCATCATAGAGCTGGCACCAAGTGTCTTGCTTTGGGAATCACCCCACTCTGGGGACCCAAATGTCCTGCCCAAACCCAACTTCTCCTTCTAGGAGCAAGTTTGTTCCCTTTAAATGCCCACTTCGACTGAAAAACACCTCTTCCCTCTCAAATAGCCACAAAGCTGTGTGTAAAAAAGAAAGCCGAACTCAGATAGACAATTAACTCAAATGTATTGCTTTACAGCATCCTTATCTCTAACACCATAAATCTCCCAAAAGCAAAAGACCCTTCTGCTAAACAGAAACAAGTCTATCTCACCCTCAAACCAGTCTCTTTTGGCAGCAGAGGTGGCTTCTTTCTCCGTTGGCTCGGCGTCCCCCAGCTGGGCGTCATCCTTTCGGAAGTGCAGCGTCACCGGCGTGCAGTCCTCTTCTCTGTCAGCCGAGAGTGGCAGTCCTTCCTCCAGTCCAGCAGCGTCGTCGTCGCTCGGAAATCCGGCAGCGTATCGCCGTGGCAAGCTGGCAAGGCCCTTCCTGCTCCTACTGCTGCTGCTTTTATACTCTTAAGTTCCAATTAGTGCAAATTGGGTGCAGCTGCGAGCCACACCCATTGCACTCAAAGTCCCAGTTTCTTCCTACTTAGTAGCAACACCTGTGGGCCACGCCCAATTGCTTTCAGGTGTGCTTCCACCCACACAGTCCTGGGTGTTGACCCCTTGCTGCCCAGTCCTGTCAAAGTCCTGTCAAAGTCCAAGTCTTCATCTGTTAACTCCTTGCTGCCTGGATCTGTCAACAAGGGTCCACTGCTGACACCACACTTGGCTCCTGCCAGTCTGCTGGATCCTTCCACTACACCAAGTCAGCATGTTTCTTGCTTGAACAAAACGCTATAAGCAGCATTCTGCTTACAGCAACGAGGCAGGCAAGCAGCCTGAATGCTATAGCTGAAACGTGCTGACTTGGCGCCAGCTCTGTCAAGATGGTAATGGGTGCAGGGAGCTGTGGCAAACCATGGTTAAGTGGATTCGAGGATAGCAGATCTGTAGACATGGGGTTTGCATCTGTACCTGAAAATAATGTACATATGACAACAGGCAACCTGCAGAGAGAAATCATGTTCGTTCTCTCTCTCTCTCTCTCTCTCTCTCTCTCTCTCTCTCTCTCTTACACACACTCTCTCTTACAGTAATGGTATTTCCCAATGCATATAAAGTTTTACATTATTGTATTGTTAAAGGGTATTCACAATGCTCTGTATCAAGATATGTACCTTAGGGAAAACAGCTTTTTGCACATTGCTCTGTTTCTTGTTCTTCCTGACCTTTTTAATGTCAATAATAGATTAGTGTACTTGATGGATATAACTGAACTATTTGGAGCAGGTACATCTTTGTGCCATTACGATACTTGGCTTATTATTATTTTTTGGCCAGAAATGTGGGTGTGCGCTTATTTCTTCTACTTCACAGCTGGCAGAGCTATTAAGTCTATGGCATCTATTATTTCAGTAGATATCTGACAGGCCTTTAGATGGGCAATCGCAATGAACAAAAGCAGAGGTGGAAATCAATAGTTATAATTTAATAGGTGTGTTATTAAGCACCTTTGCTCATGCTTCTAACTTTCTTGTTACATGTGTATGATTGGATGCTGGTGGTATCGCGAAGGTGATTTCATGTATTGGCAACATTATATTAAATGGACATTGTTGCTACCAACTGACCTTATTTTCAAGATATAAAGGCTTTTCCATGAAATGCCATGAAAGAACTCTTGAAAATAGCACCACTGTGAATAGGATGTGCTGCAAGATGTTGCATCTCCCCAGCCTTACTGTTTAATTGGTTGAAGCTCCCTCAGTTCCCTCTCTCTGTCTTGCCCCCGGCTTTGCTGCTTTGTTCTGATCTGTTTTTTCCCCCAATCAACACTTCAACATTCCGTAGTTCCTGGCGGCCGCTGAGCATACTCAGTCTGCATCAGGTGTGTGCGTGCGTGCGTGCGTGCAGAGGCGTCGCTGTTCCGTGGCGAGGCGGGGGCCCCCAGGTGACGCACGCAGAAAAGGTGATGCGCGCGCGTGCCGCCTCCCCTGCGCACGTCGCCACCCGGGAGCCGACTCCTTTTTCCTCAGGAATGGTCTGCACATGCGCAAAAACACATTATAAATAACGTTCGGCGCACAGCCTTGCCAGAAGGCCCCGGACAGCCGACCGGGGAAGACGTCCCTGAGCCGGCTGCAACGATTAAAGGTGGGGGACGCCTGGAGCAGCGGCCTGCCGGGCGCCCGGAGCACCGCCGTCAGGTTGCCCCCCCAAATCGCAGCGCGCCCATTAGGCCGCGCCGAAGATTTAAATAGCGGGGTGTGTCGGGGGGATCACTTGGGTGACGCGCGGCCCCCGCCCTGGGGCCGCGCGTCCTAGTGACGCTCCTGTGTGTGTGTGTGTGTGTGTGTGTGTGCGCGCGCGCGCGCGCGTGTGTGTGTGTGTGTGTGTGTGTGTGTGTGCATGCATTTCTCCCCCTTGTACTTTACAAACATATCTACTTATGCATACCAAGGGAACCCCAAAACCATGTAGAAAACATTGCCCTGTCAGTAAAGAGCAGGAGGTCTGGCTCAGTTGTTAGAGTTGCCGCCTCGTAAGCCTGAAGATCAGTAAATGGCCAGTTTGAGACACTGATAAAAAGTTGTAAAACCCTCTGTGAGGAGAGATAAAGAGCTGCCAGCTGCCTCAGCTGAGTGTGGGAGGCGACGGCCAGGGAGAGGCCAGACTGCAAAAGGATATCATCTGGAATGCAGTTGTTCATGAAAGATTGAACATTTATATATGATTGTAAAAAAACACAAACATTAGGGGGGTTGGGAAAGCTTGCCCATGTACACCGCCTTGGATTAAAGTCAGAGGAGAAATCCAATGACCAAGAAAGGCGGTATATAAATATTAACATAATAATACTGTGTATTTATATATATAAAATAAAGGAACCTGTTTTGAATACAAACTCATGGGCACTCACGCACCAGGGCTTGATATATAGATGTTGCATGAGTTGGAGACCTGGTTATTCAAATAAGCTCCATAAGAGCTGAAAGACATCACCTATGAATTGCTTCTGTTTGTACATGAGAAGGGAATAGAACACTATCTCTATTTATTCTGCTTCCTCATGTCAATAGACCAAAAGGAAGACTTTCTACAGTATTCATATATAGACATTGACCAACCTGAATGACAGACCATTGAATTGGTTAGGAATAAAGACAGACACATTTTTTTTTAGAGCTGGAAGTGATATGATCATTGTTCATGGTGTACACACCATTTATTTATTTTGTCCTACTATATTTTTGTCCCCATGGTTAAAGAGATTTGCAGATTTTTCAAAGTGTTACAAAAGCCTGAAAAACTTGACTTACAAGAGACGAACATCATGGGATAAATGGATCTTCCCACTGATCCACCAGCCCTCCTACTTTCCACCTCATTCCCAATATGTCTCTGCTAACTGGGCAAGGGGTATTTTTAAAGTGATATCTTTTATACTGAGCATAATTGCATTCAGCACAATTCCCCATGATGAAGCACAGACATATAAACAAGATAATTGCATAGGAAAATGAACAGAGACACGAAACAATATCATTTCTGTGTATAGTTGGCCCTCGCGATCTGTGGGGGATCCGTTCTAGAACATGCACACACACACACACCGCAGATAGCAAGGATCGTGTATACTGGAGTTAACTTTAAAACACTGTGAAAAAGAGAAAAAAAATGAGAAAAAGTGGGATTTTTTTTTACCTTTTAGAGTGAAACTACTGTATGTTCTTGCTTTAAACATGCTGAAATCACGCTTGAGAAGCCTCTTCCGGGTCGAACGACTTCCCCTCCCCCTCCCTAGGTCACCCCAGAATGCTTTGCAATAGAGACTGGGCAGAAGTCAGGTCTACTGGGTAGACCTGGCTGCAGATAGACCTGGCCTCAGCCCACTGACTTCTGTATCTCTCAGGTAGACCTGGCCTCCGTGAGTAGACCTGGCCTCCCCCCTACTTGCTTTGTGTCCTGGATGTGGCAGAGGCTGCACCGGCCTCGCAGCATTGCAGAGCGCAAAGTTAGAAAGGAATGGGCTGTTAGGGAGAGATACTATCAAAAGACTTAAAGGCAGCGGTAATTCACCCTCTCCTGAAAAAGTCCTTCCTAGACCTGATAGTTTTGGATAATTTTTGACCAGTATCCATTCCAACCTCCTTTTTTTGGGACAAAGTGATTGAGTGGGTGATGGCATTTGAGCTACAGGGAATCTTGGAAGAAGCATATTATCTGGACTCCTTTCAATCCAGTTTTAAGCCAGGCTTTGGGATGGAGACTATTTTGGTTCTGACAAGAGTACTTTAGAATAGTAGCTCTGAGAGGGAAAATGAAGCATAGACAATTAGAATCTTTAGCTGGACATATGCCAACCTCTTTCCTTTCTATGCTGTTATAGCTACATTTTATCCAATGAAGAGAGATTTAAATCATGGAAGCATTTTTATACTGTGGATGTGTCAGGTTCACACAGTGAGGGCTGGAAGAAAAAGAGTGAGTGGCAGTGGCCTATATTGATGGCTGTCTCACAACAATGAATCTTCATCCCCTTTGCTATTTGAAAAGATCCAACCCTGTCCATCTTTCAAAAGGGCACCAAGACCTTCATATCTGAGCTGGCTTTCTTTGTCTGGAATGCAAGGTGTCCAGTTCTTTAGGAAATAGCAGGCTCTGCTAATGATTGCTTTACATTTTGGTGCTTATTTATAGACATTAAGTACTTATGGAGATAATTCTTCTTTGATTAACATGAAAGAAATTGGAATTGCATGTTACTGTGGAATTAAAGCTGGAATAATTAACTCATAAAATTAAAGTTCATGGGAATTTAAGTCTCACTCTAATTCAGCTGCCTAAACATTTCCAAAAGCTTTAATTTTTCCATCTGAAAATGTTGTGCTTGAACAAAAACTTTGGACCAAAGGGTCACGGAGAGAGAGATTCTCATCCTTCTGGGAAACTGGCTGTGTTTCATTAAGGAGGCAGATCTCACTCTATGAGAACATTATACAGTACAGCTATAATGTTTTGGATAATGACTTAAAATAAGGGGCATCCTGGCAACCTTGCTGTCAAAACGCATATGCAGAAAGATCTGGCAGCCAGAATGCGGTCAGTTGTCATTGCATAGGAACCATTTCCTAGCTTCCTTGCATGCCAAGTTTTGCAACCATCATGTTTTTTATTTGCTTTATAAACTGAGTGATATCCTCATAAAAATGCTTGTTTCCGCAGAACATCACGCTCTCTAATCCATGCCGCTCTGCCAAAGCTACAGCGCACAAACATGCACATTCAGAACGAGATCATGGTGAGTTAATCTCATTGTAAGAAATTCCCTTTAGGTTCCACTGGAACAGTTGGGTCCTGTGCTCGGAGCACTTGGGAGGCCATTTCTGTTGGCTGTGTGTTTACACAGAAAGCACTGGAGCTACGCTGACTGACACCAGAAAAAAGATCTAGCTCTCCATCTCCAGATGGGTCCTGCAGCCGGATTTTTTTTTAAAAAAATTGTTTGTTCTTCCCTCACTGTGAACAGAAGGGATAAAATTACACCAAGCTTGCTTGCATGTCTGGCAAGTACATTGCTGTAGTTTGGATAAAATAGAGAGAGAGTGAAGGTTATGGATAGCAACAGGTGGGTACCCACATCAAGCAACAGGGTGACAATAGGGTGACAATGGGGAAAGATGTATGTGGGTAGCCAAGTGAAGAGAATTTGTACTTATTTAATGACAAGCAACTTTATATTAATAATAATATATTTATTATTATTATTATTAACAGTATTTATATACTGCTTTTCAACAAAAAGTTCACAAAGCGGTTTACAGACAAAATCAAATGATTAAATGGCTCCCTGTCCCAAAAGGGCTCACAATCTAAAAAAGATGCAGAACACCACCAGCAAACAGCCACCAGAAAAGAGACTGTGCTGGGGTGAAAGGGGCAGGCGCAGTTACTCTCCCCCTGCTAAATATAAGAGGAGCTTCAATTGAAAAAGTGCCTCTTGCCCAGTTAGCAGGCTGTTTCACATTTATATTACATTTATAATATTAAAAATGTAGAAAGCCTTTTAATTAAGGCACGTCCCACATCCTCTGTGAAATAGGCTGCATTCACCAGAATGTGAGAGGATGGTGTTAGATACTTCTGTAGTTATTCAGGAAGGTATGCCTTACTTGTGTACTGTTCACACACTTTTTAGGAACTGGGACATATAAAGCTGTCTATTTTCATCAGATGGTTTGCATTCAGCGAAACCTGCAATTTGCATTTCGAAACATTCCAGAATTCCTATTTGCTCTACTTCCAGTACACGTAAACAGAGGCACTCTGGGAAATTGAAGAATAGACTTTACATCAATAAGATCCTACAAACAGTGCAGGAGTTCGGGAATTACCTTTCTTGAATCAGGAGTACAGGCTCATATTTGTTCTTTAAACCCACACACACACACACACATACCCTCAGAAGCACCGAAGAGATATACCGTATTATTAGGGGGACTTAAATTATGTTTATTAAAAAGAATGTGTGAGAACACAATCTTCCGACTGAACATATCTGAGTTCACTTCCATGTTACCTCTGGAGAGCACCTTGACATCTGCTGGTCCCACATGTGTCCCTCAGCTCCCAGAGCAAAAAAAAATCCTGGCTTTCTGGCAGCAATTAAAATTTGTTTTATTTCAGAGGGATTTTGGGGGCCATAGAGCTGCTGTACTGGGAATCAGTAGGTTTGGCTGGAAATTGCACTGTGGATTTACTTCTGCTCTGCAGGGTTTTGGGTTTTGTTTTGTTTTTTAAAAAACATTTTTATGGTTTTTTATATTTATCTGATTTTTATATTGTGAACTGCTTTGGACTGCTTTGGTACAAGAGATGAATTATAAATATTTTAACTACTACAATAAGGGCCCAATCGAATCCCCTGTCAGCTACGCCAATGCAGCCATGCAAAAAAAAAGGTGTGCACCCAGCAATGGGGGGGGGCAACCTGAGGGCTTACAGGAGAGCATTGGAATGGGGGGATAGGATCCAGCGTGTGTGTCCTGCCACTGCCTCCCCACCCCCAGTTCCTTCCGTCTCCCTGCCAGTTTTACCCCCAGTCCTCCCTCTCCTCACACACTTTCTGCCCCCACTACTGCCTTACTTGATCCGGCAGGTGTGGCGGGATCTGGTGATGGAGCTGCGGTGCTGCCACCTCTTATGGCAGCACACCCAGAATGTCTGCTGATGGTGCGCTGAGCATACTATCAACAGCCATTTTACGACAGCGGAAGTGACTTTTGCTGTTGTAACTTTAACTGCCCAGCAGCCAAATCCTGGATAGGATTGGACTGCCCAGATACTGTCAGCGCAACCCTATCCAACTTACACCACCAGTGTAACCAGCGGTGCAGCGAGAATGGGAGGCCCCAGAACGGAAAAGGGATTCAAATCCCTTTTGAATCCCCCTTTGGAGGGGATTTGAATCCCCTTTCCGTTCTGGGGCCTCCCATTCTCGCTGCACCGCTGGTTACACCGGTGGTGTAAGTTGGATAGGATTGCACTGTGTATGCTGTTACAGATAAGTCTTCCATAAGGTAGCAAATTCACAAATGTATCATCAGATTTGCAGAAAAAGCCAAACCTGAGGCAACACTGCCTGTACACATAATGCACAACAATTATTCAGAACTGTACTGCTGCTTGTGCTTTTGAATGAGGAACGTGATGCAGTTATGGATCATTCAGCAGTGCTTCAGAGCCGCTCCGTGAACATCACAAATCCCCTTTTGCAGTACAGAACATGTGATAATAGCATGTAGGCAGGTGAAAATATTTGTGAAAACAAAAGGGCAGATTTTCACCCATTCCTACCTGGTGCTTTTCTTTCCTCTCCTTCTGTAATATATGTCACTTTTTCAGAATTTGTAATATTTGTAATATATGCATCAGTTTCTGTAATATATGCCACTTTTTCAGACTTTCCAATAAAGTCTACTCTGTGTACTTTCCACTTAGGCAGCTCTTACCTAAATTCTGGATCTTCAGATAATTGCCATCAGCTGGAGTCTCTTTCATATCACAAAATCACAGCCCAATCCTGTGTAACTCTTGCACCGGTGTAACAGTAGATCCACCGGTGTAAGTGCACTTATGACGTGTAACTTGCCATATGCGATGGACGCAGGATGAACACTGGAGTAACCCCTCTTGGATGCCGCGCATGCGCAGTTCAGATGCAGGATGGCCGCCACTGCAACTCCGCCGGTGCAGGGGGCATTCTGGAGGCGTTCATGCTATTTCCTTCTGCAAAGCAGTTAAACGTTGAGGAACACACTACATAGAACAAGATGGGCTTCTCATCAGGAAATGTTCCAGGTAAAGGCTGATCTACACCTACCCCCGTTGCATTGTGTTTGCATGGTGAGGCGCACGAGCGTAGGGAACTGGACATCCCGCTCGAAACGCTGCCCTGGGCTCCACCAGTTTCTTCATTGGAAATAGTCCCTCCTGATTGTCCCACCTTCTAATAAAGCTCAACGCTGATTGGCTGAAACACAAGTGCGCTCCGATTGGCTCTAAACCCCCTCATCCCATTGGCCTAACATTTAGCTCCGCAACCCTCCCTCTCAAATTATGAGCATGGTTCTCGGTCGTTCACAATGGAACTCGGGAGAGCGCGGCTCTCCCGCTTTCTGATGCGACCAGATAAAATGGAAGCCACACAGCTCCGCACTCTCCGCATGCACCCAGGATGCACCGGAATTCGTGGGGTGGAGGTCAGCCTTAATTCAGCAACCATGCTTCTCAAGAGCATTTAGCATAACAATGAATCCACTTCTATAGTCTACCAAGTAGACATTACAATCCCTCTTAGTGAACTACTTCACACCAGTAACTTAACCATTGTTTTCTTAATGTTCCCAGTCACAATTGGCCTCAAGTGAAACCTGGCACTGTGAATCTTCAGCACAGGTTTTGTGCTATCTACTAAAATGGTAAACCAAAATGCTGTATAAAATGACTTTGATGAACAGTTCTAAAAAGCAATAAAGCTTTATAATTAACTCCCAATGGATGAATGAGAGTCAGAGTTATAAAGCCAAATAATTGCTATCCGACCACACAAATTACATTCTATTAAAAAGCAATATTGTGCTGCAGCATAAAGATAAAATTAGTTATTTAAACTATTGTTTGAGATAATCTTCCTAGTTTTTTTAGGTGCTTAGAGCTGCTGATGTTGACACCACTGATCCACAAAAGGTTACTTACATAGATTAGATTTTAAATAGAAAATCCCAGCCTACATTTTGTGTTTCAGGTTATGCATTGGCACAATTACACTGTAGGCTAGGAGTTCAAATTTGAATGGAAAACTCTACTTCACCTATGTAGCTAGTTCTTTTGCTTTCTGTTTTTCTTCACGGTTTAAAGAAGCAGGCTACCATGAGCTAAAATGTTCCCCTGATGTGGGAATACCTGGGTGAAAAGAAAAGCCACCATATTCCAATCTGTGGGGACTTCTGAAGATGGTAAGTGCACTCTTATCGAGACACAGCTAAATGGTGCTGCTGAGTGATCTTGGCCTGATCTTGAGCCAGAGTGCAATTAGAGGGTCCAGCAGTGGAGGAGGTTTTGAGGGTTGGTGGGGTCAGAGGCAGCAGATATGGTCAAGGAAGGTTGGGGTCAAGCGGTGGAGTGGGTAGACGATGATCAACGGACAAGAGGCAGAAAGTGCGGCTAGGCTGGGGATAGTGAAATACCTCATCTGCTTTGCTTCTTCAGACAAGAGACGGAGGAAACTGGGTCTGGAGCATGTTACGTGGAGCCAGCAACACCCCATATGGGCTCCTCAGGTCACTTGTGTAGAAGAGAAGTTTGCTAAGTGCTTACAGGACTGGGTTCCTCAGTGAGCAGCAGTGTTCCGTTGCTTTTTTGACAGTTAAAAGATTGAAGCAGGACGCGAAGAATTCTAACATCTGCCAATTCGCTTTGGACTGCCCCAGAGGATGTGTCTGGTTTAAGACACGAAACGTCGGGCTTTTCTCTGTCAATACTGACTTTTAACAATCTCTGTTTTGTTTGGGACTGGCTGCTGTCAAACCTAGATTAAATCGTCATTGTTTTAGTCAGCTGGATTGCGGTTTTAACCGTGAATATGACCTTGTTACCCGTTTTACCCTTTTCAATAAGAAGAGAAGTAGTACTGCCTTCTAGAATGGGGGGGGGGACACAACTCTGCAATGGGTGAAGCATGCACACCCCAATGCCAGATATACCATGATTTAGAAAAATATATATATGAAAAGATAGCTTATTAAGACATAACACTCAAGCAGGGGTGAGATGACCCTGAACATCTCCCAACACCACCAGCACCTCTGCTTTAAGAAAAAGAAAGTATCATGTGGTTTCTTCAAATCTGGGACTCAAAGCATGGGACTTCTAGTTTAATTTAAAGGAACCTCGCGAACAAAGGAGCTCCTTCTTTGTGTAGTCTCTGTAAATTAAACTGGAAGTCTTGCACTTCTGGGTTTGAGGAAACTGTGCAAGGAGCATGGTAAAGAGATAGACAATCCACTTCTGGCTCGAGCAAATAAGAAGCAGATCAATGTGGCTTGCATCCGGGGCAGACAGGAGGGAGGCAGTAGCAGATTTGGGGTGAAGGGCACACTGAATCCGCCGTCGCCTCGCTCCCCTTGCAATCCACCACTAATCAGTGGCGTTTCTACGACTGCCTCCCTGCGCCATAAGTAACGTAACGGCTGCAGCCATTATTAAGCATACAGAGACGCAGGGCAGGCAGGAGGGTCAAACACGCCCATGGCGCTCCTCGTTCGCCCCGGAGAACGGGACGATCCGCCCCGCCACCGGCCACCATGAACTGCCCCAAGGCCCCCTCCGCTGACAACGCCACTGCCACTGATACAAGCCAAATCGGGTTTCCTCCTGGTTGGGCCACTCCTGCTCCCAAGACACTAAATAAAACAGCTATCAAACAGATAGCAATAGATGTCAAAAAAATGGCTTAAAAAGGTCCTCCCAATAAATGAACACTACAAGTAAAACTATAGCATGGCAAATGCATACAAAGGTTACCAGAAGTGAGGAGGAAGATGGCAGACTTTATAACAGGGGTGGCCAAACTGCGGCTCCTGAGCCACATGTGGCTCTTTGAAATATAATGTGCGGCTCTCGGAAATATGTTGACTGAGCTCCTTTTTGCATCACAATTTAATACAAAAGATAAGATATTTTCAAACTTTATCATTATTAACCAGGTATAAACTGAGAGTCCACTGGACTAAAACATACGGTATGTTTAATGTTCATGGTGAGTAAATATATTTAAGAATTTAAATGCTTCTTAAATATTGCGGCTCTCGAAAGTTTATCATATGTGGCTCTTACATGAAGCAAGTTTGGCCACCCCTGCTTTATAACATATTCAGATACACTGGCCCACAAAGCAATTCTTCATTATTTATTTTATTTTATTTAAAGAATTTGTAGCCCGCCTTTCTCCCGAAGGCACTCAAGGCGGCTTACAACATATTAAAATACATATAAACAACTTTAAAACAATTAAACACTTTAAAATAATTAAAAACACTTGAGATTAAAAACAACCCCAATGGGTCACCAGCATTTACATATATAACCATTTGTTAAAAAGTTAAAAAGTCAGCCCACCATGTCAGACATTAAAAGCAGTCCTGAATAAAAATGTCTTAAGGCCCCGCCGAAAAGCCTCTAAAGAGGCATCTTCATAGCATCTTCATAGCAAACAATCCTTAGCAATAAAGGACATTCCCAACAACCTAGCCTATCCCTATGCTTTTTATCTGACCTCCTGCACTCCCTTCTGCACTGTCTATTTAAAAAGCTTTAAAGTGTCCCTTAGTTTCATAACAACCTGAGAGCCCTGCGGAATAATGTTGTCAAGTCTCTTATCTAAAGTAGTGGTGGCTCCTGTCAGAGAAGAGTCCTCAAGCCACAAAAAAAGAAAACATCAAGAGCAAAGGAAAGGAAAGACCTAGGCTTGCAAACTTGGCAGATAATCAGAGAAATGCTCCACTGAAGAGTTGATCCCAGGAGACTCAGTTTGAGTACTTTATGTAGGAACCATTTCTCCTCTCCTTTTATGCTATTTTCCCCTGTTGTAGGCATATGTGTCCTTGTTAGGACCTCAAATTTCATGTTCACCATTTTCTTTTGGGATTATACCATCCCCAGGTCTCTTTGACCTACTTTGTTCCTTGAAGTCCAAGGCCAGTTCAACATTTCAGCATGATACCCAGACATTGTTTTGAGTATTCATCTCCAAAAGAGGAATGCCTCTCATCAGCAAATGTTCTCCAGATCTCATGCCATTCAGCATCTCTAGTTGAAGTTGCCCAGCAGTTCACAGAATCCAGCATCTTTGGTTCATCACTGCTTAACGTTGGTTCACAAAACTCCATCTTTGGTATCTCAGGTCCGAATTAGCAGATCTCACAGTCAGGCCTTATTGAGGGCCCACAAAGTAATCAGGTGATTAACAGGGCTGAGTTAACATGCAGCAGAACTCAGGTCGATATATTCCTGGCAGCCCAATCCTGTGTAACTCTTGCACCGGTGTAACAGTAGATCCCCCAGTGTAAGAGCACTTATGCCAGTGTAACTTGCCGTATGCCGACGGACGCAGGACGGATACCGGTGTAACCTCACTCGGACACCTCACATGCGCAGTTCAGATGCGGAATGGATGCCAGCACATCTCCGCCGGCACAAGGGGCATTCCGGGGGTGTCTGAATGCCCTCTGCGCCTGCAGAGTTGCGCCCGTATCTGTTTGCATCCAAACTGCACATGTTCAGTGTCAAGTGTTTCATCTTTACACACACACACACACACACACACACACACACACACACACACACACACACACACTTACATTTTGGACAGAAATACCCTTACCAGATCTTTGTAAAGCCCTTTGAAGGGAGAAAGTGCTGAGTATGTTAAGCCTGCTGTGTCAATAATGAAGACCCCATTTGGTCCCGTTGAATCCTTAGAGGTACGGCCGAAAGTAAATAGTTACAAAAAATGGCTTCCCCCAATTTGTCTGGAATTTTTTTGTGGAAAGTAGACAGATGAACCTATGTTTTAAAACAGTTTTCAGAGTTCTAGGGTCACCCCACTGCCCCCCCCCAGAGGAGCAAAGATCACTGTTTTTAGGGAAAATGAGGCGCAGGAATCGGTTGCAGGGCACCCCCTCCTCACTGAAATTAAAAATGAAACTCTGGCTTTGTTTTCATGGCCAGGGCCCTGGCTTTTGAATCCACCTTGTTTGGAGCACCTCAGGTGCAGGGGAGCGGCTGTAAACAGGAGCAACATCAGGCGTACCTCAAAGGACTCAACGGGACTTAATGGGTGGCAGAATTGGCCTGTATAGACCTGAACTCACAACTAAAGCTGCAGGATTTCAAGGATTTGTAGGGTCATAAAAAAAACCTTGAAGGAAGGGACTTGTAACTTGAGGTACACTTAGCTGAGACATCCCCCTAAACACCCCTAAAGCACTGGAGCTGTGTGTTAAACAGAACTATGTTTGTTTGAGCATTTTCTTGCTGAACTCACAACTAAATCTGCGTATTTCAAGAATTTAAAGGGCCATAAAAAAAAACCCTTGAAGGAAGGGACTTGTGACTTGGGGTACACGTAGCTGAGACATCCCCTAAACACCCCTAAAGCCCTGGAGCTGTGTGTTAAACACAACTATGTGTTTGTTTGAAATCTTGTGTTGTCAGGTCCATGCTTTACATAGGAATGAATGGACAAATTGGTTTACCCTTAAGTCCCGTTGAGTCCCGAAAGCACTGCCTCTGCACCAGGTGCATGGTACACCTGGGAAATTTTCTGCAGGTGGTTTTCTCTACATGGTGGTCCCTTAGACATGTGGATCACACTGACATTTGGGAATTCTGGGAAAATCATACCGCGGGACCAAATGGGTCATCCTTCATGACATATATTCCCCTCTAGCCCCAATTGTTTGCCCACTGGAACTATAAGCTTCCTACATATGAATAAGTATTGCTCAGTGTGCAATGCCCAAGTCTGAAGTGAATCGGAACAATGTGCTCTCTGCCCGGTAAGGTTTCACCTCTATCCCAGATGAACACAGGTTGTGTTATGTTGCGTTACGTTTTGGCATATGCCATATGTTTTGGCATGGCACTATGCTCAAAGACATTTTTATAATTATTTATTATGTACTCCAACTTTCCAATGGCTGAAACATGGCATTGGATGCAGGCTCTTGAATAATGTTGAGTGGAACTGTATGTTTTGAGGCAGTAGCCTTGCATCATTCCTCCTCCACCTCCTCCTCCACCACCACCACCACCACCACCACCACATTATTTTAATATTTATTTTTCACATTTGTATACCACCCTTCCTCCAAGGAGCTCAGAGTGGTGTACATATTTCCTCCCCTCCTTTTTGTCCTGAGAGATAGTGACTGGCCCAAGGTCACCCAGGAAGCTTCGTGGCTGAGCGGGGATTTGAACCTGGATCTTCCAGGTCTAAGTCTGACTCCCAAACCACTACACCATCCTGGCTCAACTTAGTTCAACTGGCTCGCCATAGTTCAACTTGTGTTCACTGAACATTTAACTGCTTCTGCCATTGATAGCATCCCACCTCTACCTCAACAGACAGGTTTGGCTGCCCAATCGGTAGGTGCCTGCCAGTCTCAGTATGCTCAGCTACACCAGCCATGAAGAAGTACCCATATCTACACCCAGTATGTGACTGTCTTGGAATGGCATTTTCAAACAAAGGACATAGACTGCTGCAGGAGCATGTCCCAAAAGGTTTTTAGACTGCTGAACCTGCACAGAAGCTTCAGATAGGTGGGTTAGAAGTGTCCAAAAATGAGGGGAAATAGGCAAAAAAATAGAGAGGGGGTATTCATCACAGCTCCTATGAATCCTTTTGGGGGGAAAGCAATGCATAAATTATCTTGTTAAATAATAAATACGACAATACATTCCATAACTCTGCTTTCTTTAGTGCTGATTAGTTACAGTGCTCTTTGTCCTGCCATGACAGGCTTTGCGGCTCCGCTTTTTGAACAACTGTCTGTATTTCCCAAACTTTTTTGACCTGCGGCTCCATTGACCATTGGCGACGGCTCCCCATTACACTATGTTGATGCCTGCCAATTGGCATGGCACTGTTTTCCAAGAGGATTCTGTGGCATACCGCAGCTCCCCTGTGAGCCGCACCTCCCACTTTGGGGACCACTGGACTAGGCAATGGGAGCAGTGCATTCTGGGCAACAGTTTCCTGCCTTATTTTTCACAATGTCTCTTATAGCACTGTTTCACACAGCTCCCAACTTTCTTGTAATGTATCTCCAGGTATTGAGGTATTACAGTAATGGGTGAGGAGAGCTGAATCTTCCCCTTCCCTTGCCGTGGTCAATCATCCAAACTCTCTTTTCCTCAGTTCAGCTTCATTACAAGGAGTAAGTTGGGCTGGGAGTAGACTTCCTAGGTTGAGGGACCACAGGAAAGTAAGATGGAGGAAGGTTCAGTTCCCATCAGCTGCATAACTCTTTTGATTTATATGTATACAAGGCAGACACACACAAGTCATGAGACTGCATGAAGTATGCACTCTTCAGAACTTCAGCAAAGCACAAATAGTTCCAAATACCAAGTGCAACCTCTGAGGAACCCTGGCATCATTTTGTTTTTAATATTATGGATCTGCTTCTCATCCCAATCAAAATGTCAGCACCATAACGTGAGGTTGATATATATTTTCCCCCAAACTCTTTGTTAATGTAAATGGAGGCATTTTTCCATTTCTTTGAATGGCAGTTAATGTCAAAACAGAATTTGTCAGAAGCTATTTTATCTTGTAATGAGATTTGCAAAGCTATATTTGCTGCACAACCAAGAACATTATGAAAATTAACGACCACACCTGCTCGGTAGTTAATATTCATTTGTTGATGGAAATATCTGCCTCATCCTGGATTACTTCTCAGAAACATGGAAGAGTTGCTTTGCTCTAGGGCGACCATCCTATTTATTTATATTTAATTAACCCCTTTTCAAGCAATTTTGCTTTAACAAAGGCCTGAAATTGGGTCCCAATTGTGCTTTTTTAAAGCTTTAAGACTTAAGAGGGCTTAAACATCCTTTTTGTTCAAAAGCGTGCATCCCTCTGATACCTTGTAATACCACATTTCAGTCTATCGAGGTCAGAAACTGCAGAGATATTTAAACCCTTGAGAAAGGGGGGAATCTAATTTTGCATTGGAAACACCAATTCAACCTTAGCTGTCATAATGCTTCTAAAATAAACAGTTGCATTTTGATGCTAATGAATCCCTTTTTTGAATGAGATGTCACTAAGCAGATGTTAAATCTCTGGAATATCAGAGCTAAGAGAATTTTTTAGGCATTTTTAATCCCAAACCATGGTTACTCACTGAACACAGACGATTATACAGCATTTCTAAATAAATACATCTAATCCCCAGAGTCAGTGAAGTTTGCAACACATTACAAGCCATCTTTATTAAAGCTTCAGAAACAAACTTCTGCCTACACTTTTGCAGCAGTAAACAGAGGGAAGACCAAATTCCTTGGGGAGATGAGGCGAGTTGGTCTTTCATTACAGAAAACTGAAGGGCTGTAGTGAGGAACTGGAATGAGGAATAGAGGTAAAGAAGGAGGGCCAACAGATGGAGTGGACATAAAGAAAGGAGGACTATATGGAAGAACTGGTGGAGACTGATTCATGACTAACCACAGTAAGTAGTAAATAATAATAATTTCTTAAGCACCTAACCAACAACCAAGGCGCTGTACAAAGATAAGATTGACAATGCCAAGACCTTGCCTGCAAGCTTATAGTCTAAATCAGGAGTTTGTTCTTTCCTTCCTTTTCCAACTACTACTTTTCAGAGTGTCACTGCCACCAGCTTGCCCCACAGGTGTCCCTGCAGTTTCTTCAGCTGCTGCGGCCTCCTAAAATTTCCTCTGCTCTGCTCCTTTTTTTTTGCTTGACTCACACCTCTTGGAAGACCAGGCTGTCACATGACTACCTTGCTATTGGTGCACTGCTACCTCACGAGGCCAGGCAGAACATTGTCATGCTGTTGGAGCTCCAAGCGAACTGGGCAGTGCAATCCTATCCAGCACCAGTGCAGTGTGGGTGCCAGCCCCAAGCCATAGCCAATGCTGGAGAGGAGTGGGCATGGGGTCTCCTCAGAGTAACCCTGAGTAACCCCAGCCTCCACTACTCGGGTCAGTACCACCTATTTGGGTAGCATTGGCCCGAGAAGCACTGTGTCGGAGCTGGAGGCCTGGGAGGGAGGATAAGATATGGCATTCAATAAGGGCGTTGATCCCTCCCAGGCCTGATCTGCCCCTCTCTACCCTCCCCCACCCTGTTATGCCGCTTGGGGTAGAACTTACCTGCTCCATGACGCTGGTCTCCTTTGACTTTGGCAGGTGGTGCAGGCCTTGGCGCTGGCACAGCCCACTCACCGGGTGACACAAACATGATCTACAGCATGTTTGCAACACTCTAGGCCAGCGCCAGCCCCGCTTAGGATTGTGCCAACAGCAAAGTCTGCATGATTCAGCTAATGCACTCCAAGTGTTTAAGGAAACTGTCTTGGTGGCAAGGTGAGGGGCCAGAACATGCAGGCACACACCTCTTTAATCCCATGGAACAGTTTAGATGGGAAGGTGTAATCCAAATTGACACAGATGCATAAGTTGAAAGGAAGATGAGGTGAATGAGTGACAGGTGGAGAAAAAGAGGGATTACATTGAACTCGCAGCAAATTTGGGAAGGTCTGGGAGAAGAAATATGTCTTGAAGTGCATAAATACAGAGGCGTTCTTACGGTGGGGATGGTACTGTAAGTTGCGCCCCGTCCTAGTCCATGTTTAGAAGCTGGAATGAGGAGGCCCCGCCCCCTTGCCGTCAGAGCCATTCTGTGATGGCACGGAATGGCTCCGACGGCAAGGGGGCGGGGCCTCCTCGTTCCAACTTATAAACGGGGACTAGGATGGGGCGCAACTTACAGTAGTACTACCCCCACTGTAAGAATGCCTCTGCATAAATATGTCTTAAGAAGTGTCATAGCAATGTTTGGGAGGTAGTGGGACAGAGGGAAAGAAGAGCCAACCCTCCCTTTGCATTCCCCTGCCCTTGATGGCAAGCTTTATATGAACTTAGTTTTGGTGCAACAGTCTGCTGACTCTAGGTGTGGGTAGATTGTGGAAGGCAAAGAGGGAATATTCCAGGCCTGAATGAACAATGAGATGATTTCTAGAACTGAATGGAGAAAAAAAAAATCCTTCAAGAAATTCTGTAGAACAGAGACTATTTCAATATTTTCTTTGCGAACTTTCCCACTGCATTTTTTCACCAGTTTTGTCATTAACACACACCCAGAACATATTGCTGATTAAAATATGGGGCTCTCTCAGCATAGCAAATCAACATAGGTCAAAATATTTTTGGTGTTTGATCACATCTTAGAGATGTGTTTCAAATACAGCGAAATTTCACTTCGCATAATTTATATGATAAAAATAAATATCACAAAGTTATGGTTTTTTTTAAAACATACATACTCACATATACACACACACACACACACACATGCACACATACTTCTGTTCTACTTAATTTCTTGTTGGCAACAGAAAGCTAAAATTATCCATAGAGTTTCATCACTAAGCAACAGATAATATAAAATTCATAGTACAACTGCAAAAAGGGAGGGGGGAGAGACAAAGAAGCACCCAAGATTTACCCAAACTCAGTGGCCCCAATCTAGAGAAATTTAGGCTGCAATCCTATGCACATTTAACCTGGGAGTAGGTCCCATCTGGTCCCATCAATTCCTGGCAAATAGAAGGGGCAGAAATGGAAGCAGTAACAGATTTTACTTTTTTGGGTTCCAAGATCACTGCAGACGGAGACAGCAGCCACGAAACTAAAAGACGCTTACTCCTTGGAAGGAAAGCTATGGCAAACTTAGATAGCATAATAAAAAGCAGAGATATCACCATGCCAACAAAAGTTCGTATAGTCAGGGCGATGGTATTCCCAGTAGCAAGGGGAAGGCAAAGGATGAGATGGTTAGACAGCATCACCGATGCAACGAACATGAAAATGAGCAAACTCAGGAAGATAGTGGAGGACAGGAAGGCCTGGCGGGATATGGTTCACGGGATCATGAAGGGTCGGACACGACTTAATGACTGAACAACAACAAGGTCCCATTGAGCACAGTGGGACTTACTTTTTAATAAGATTTATATACAGGTGGGCCCCCATATCCGCTGGGGATATGTTCCAGGCCCCTCCGTGGATACTTGAAACCGTGGATAAGAGCGAATACCCCCTCCATGGTTTCCTGAGGGCCCCCCCACCCTGCCTCCCCTGCAGGCAGGCATGCTTGCCCCCCCCCAGCTCTTATTTTTCTTTCAGCAAGCTTTGTTTCTTCCTTAAAACAAACAGAGAAGCAGCCTCCATTGCAGGCAAGTAGAACGAGACTTGGGGCTCAGTCCAGCCTAACTCAGGCACAGTTGAGGCCCAATTGTGGCCCAATTGTGGCCCAAACTAGGACCGAGTTAGGCTGCAACTGTGCCTGAGTTAGGCTGGAGGCAACAGCATTGGGCCAGGATCGCAGCAAAACTTACCGCAGAGGCAGGCAGGCTCCTGTGGGGAGCTGTCAGTCTTGTGGAAGCGAAGAGCCCCCTCCTCAGCCCGTCTGCGTGCACCTACCACAGCTGCTGCAGCGGTCGCAGCAGATGGGCAGCCACAGGCGGGCCTGCAGGCACTGCGCGTTTGACAGTCAGCTGAAGGGCAGAGGTTGTGCCAGTGCCAGCTGCCCCAGGGCACCCTGGGCATCAGCCACCTGCCGCAGGGGGGAGTGCGACTGCCCTCCCTCCTGCAGACTGCGATGCCACCCCCAAGCCACGGTGAGGCTGCACGTGGGAGTCATGGGGGGGTGAGCGGGGGAGAGAAGGGAAGGAGGGGGTGGGAACGGCACGGACAAGGAGGGGGTCTCATGAGGTCTGGAACCGCCTCCGCCAGGACATGCCCGTGCGCTGCCTGAAGCTCTGGGCCTCAAGGGCCGTGGCAATGCCCACAAAGAAGGCATCCCAGCATGCCTTCTGCTCCGTGCCCCGGCCAAGACCGAGAGATGCCGTGGGCTTGTCTGCTGCGAGCGGGAAGGGCTCACGCAGCTCATCACACCCCCAGATGGGGCAACGTCGGCACCTTGCGGCAGGCGCTCTGGCGGCATGGGGGGTGCCAGCGTCCATCATCAGGGAGTGGGAGGGGAGGCAGGCACACTGACGGGGTGCTGGGGAGGGGCACGGGTGGGTCAGAAACAGACAGACAACACGGCTGGTGGGAGAGGGATACAGGGAGAGGGGTCTGCAGAGACCGATAGGGGCACAGGGGGCACTTCGCAGATGGAGGCAATGCAGGAACGGGCGCCTCTCATGCAGACGGACCGAGGGCGGAAATGGACGCCGGTGACGGGCGGACACGGACGCCGGTGATGGGCGGACCGAGGGTGGGTGAGAGCCCCGGTTGCTGAAAGGGCTCTTCACGGATGTGGCGGACGTGCGCCACAGTGCCCGTCAGTGTTTGCCTGCCTGACAGGCCCCCCAACTCCCCCCTCCCCTCTGGTCCCAGAGGGTCCGGCAGCCCCCCTGCTGTGTTCTCCCAGGGATGGCTGTGGCGGACCCTGGCTGGGATTCATGCAGAGGCTTGTGTGCTGGGGCCTGCCTGTTTGGGTGTGTGGGGCAGTGCTTGTGCAACATTGGGGACATGTGTTTCCAGGGGCATCTTTATTGTTCTGGAACAGTGGCAGAGATGGCCGGGCGTGGCTGCCAGGGGTAGGCACAGCAGCCTCTAGGACCACAGCAGCAGCATCAGGCGAGCCCCATGGACCTGGAGATGCGGGCTCTTCCCCTGTGGAACCATGGCCTGCTCCATAGAAAGGGGAGGGACAGCAAGTAGGCAGCCAGGGCGGTGGGGCAGCAGCAGCAGCTGAGGTGGGTTGCAGGGCAGGCTCCCAGACCTCTCTGGCAGCATCAAGGCAGGTGACCGTGGGGCAACCAGACTGCAGGCCCAGGGGTGCTCCCCGGACGGTTTGTGGTAGTGGGCATTCCTGGGGGGACGAACAACATGGGGGTGTTCCATGGCAGCTGCTGCATGGTAGCAATCGCCATTGAAGAGGAGCCAGTGTGCCAGTTGCAAAGGTCTGCAGGGAGAGAAATCAAACACAGCTGAGTGGTGTGAGACACATAGCCTGGTCTGCGCTCCTTCCCTGGGTGTACGGTGAGCATGATCCTGTAAGGGAAAGGGGTCAAAGAGAGAGACAACAACACAACTTGGGGGTCACAACCATGGCAATCCTAGCAATACTGACCTGTCGGTAGACCCTGTGGAGAAAAGAGGGGGGGGGGAACAGCTGGTGTCTACATATGGGTTACAGTTCCACACTCATGGCATTGTGTGCTCACATTAATACAGGCAGCTATGAGACAAGGCATTGGTATAGAGGCATATCATGGCAGGCTATGCAGGCAGCTATGAGACAAGACATTGGTATAGAGGCATATCATGGCAGGCATTGCAGGCAGCAATGAGACAAGACATTGGTAAAGAGGCATATCATGGCAGGCATTGCAGGCAGCTATGAGACAAGACATTGGTATAGAGGCATATCATGGCAGGCTATGCAGGCAGCTATGAGACAAGACATTGGTATAGAGGCATATCATGGCAGGCTATGCAGGCAGATATGAGACAAGACATTGGTATAGAAGCATGTATCCTACCTATATTTCTCTATGCAAAGAGGCAAAAGTCAGACCACATGTCAGCACGAACCCTGCTCTTACCTGCACTTACCTGCTGGTGTTGTTGCCTGTGGGGGGGGGGGAGAGGGGCTGGGAGAAAGACATGGGTTAGCAAACACTTGCATGGAGACAGCTGCCCAGGCACAGCAGTAAACAGTTTGGCCACAGGCAGAACAGACCTCTCTGCCCTAGAGGGGGGGAGAGAGGAGAAGAGAGAAGTGGGGTGTTAGAAAAGTTTTCAAAGTCCCACTTTGTGGCTGCTGGGGGACAGAACCCCACGCCACGTGCTCAGAGAGAGAGAGAGAGAGAGAGAGAGAGAGAGAGAGTGGAGGGCTGGGGCTGGGCTTTTGTGGGAAAGAGGCTGGGTGGGGCTGGGTGCTGATAGGGTAACTATTTGGGTCCATGTCCAGAGTTAGGCCACACCTGTTCGGTCCTAACTCAGGCCCAACTCGGGCCCAGGGTGTTAGAACTTTTCAGGAGAGGGCTGGTGTGGGTAAGGTAAAATGGCTCCTATGGGTCTCCTCACATTTGGGTCCACCCTTTTTGCTGGCCCAAATTTTGGGCCTGAGTTGGGCTCGAGGGGGCGTGTCAGTGGCTCTCCAGTGTCTGGAACCGGACCAAAATTCGTAACCGCCCCCGTCACACCCCCGACACGCCCCCAACACACCCACTTTTAGGCTGCAATTGTGCCTGAATTGTGCAATTGTGCCTGAATTGTACCGCAGTTGCCTTGGGCTGGACCGGGCTGCAATTCAGTCACAATTGCAGCCCAACTCAGGCACAATTCAGGCACAACTCGGGCCTAAAGCACTTGGGCTGCAATTGTGCCTGAATTGTACCGCAGTTGCCTTGGGCTGGACCGGGCTGTAAGTCCTAGAGAGGCTCTGCAAGGTTTCTGTTAACCTTGCAGAGCCTCTCTAGGACTTAGTCTCGTTCTACTTGCCTGTAATAAGCAGCTTCTCCTGTTTCTTTAAGGAAGAAACAAAGCTTACTGGGAAAAAAGTAAAAGCCTGGGGGGGGGGGTGTCCCCACGATCCATGGATAACTGAAACCGTGGATAGCGAATCAGTGGCTATGGGGGCCCACCTGTACTGCCTTTCTTATGCTCGAGGCAGTGTACAATAAAGAATAAAAATAATGCAAAAGATAAAACATATGAATAAACCCACTAAAAAGAATTTAAAAAGATTACTTGCTGCTGAGTGATTACTTCAGAGTAATCATGCATAGGATTGTGCTGTTACAGTGCAATTCTATGCATATTTTCTCAGACGTCCCAGTGTCCAATGGGGCTTACTTCCAGAAACGTGTGTATAAGATTGCAGCTTTACAGCGCAATCCTAACCAACTTTCCTGCGCTGGTGCAGTCGCAATGCAGCCCCGAGGTAAGGGAACAAATGTTCCCTCACCTTGAAGAGGCCTCCATGACTGCCTCCGCACTGCAAAATGCAGTGTGCGCCCTGTTGGCATGGCGACACTGGCACTGGAAAGTTGGTTAGGATTGGGTTTAAGGCACACATGCATCCTTTTTTAATCCCTTTTTAATCAATGGGATTTAAGTTAGTGACAGTCAATTTAAGATCCAAGTAATTTCATTGGGACTTACACATACCAGTACCCTAACAGCCCAATTCAGCATAAATCCATGTGCGGTGATGTAGCAATGCTGACACGGTCTATGCTGCATCCCACGGGGGATTTGTGGCTCCTGGAGGTCTCCTTGGAGTAAGGGAACATTTGTCTCTTGCGTTAGGGTAAGCCCCAACAACTGCAATGGTTCAACTTGAACCTGCACTAGCGATATCGCTGGTGCAAGTCTGCATTGGCATGCATACTGTGCCTCTGCCCATTTGCAGCAGTGGCCTAGAAGCATGCGATTTCAGCCTGGCTTTTGAGTTGCAGCAAAGAGCTTTGTGCTGCCGAAACATGAGTTCCAGTAGCGCAAAGCCCAGATAGAATAGGGCTGTAAGGGCTCAGTCCAGCCCAACTCAGGCACAGTTGAGGCCCAATTGTGGCACAATTGGGGCCCAAAATAGGACCAAGTTAGGCTGCAACTGTGCCTGAGTTAGGCAGGAGGCAAGAGCAGTGGGCCAGGATCGAGGCAAAACTTACCACAGAGGCAGGCAGGCCCCTGTGGGGAGCTGTCAGTCTTGTGGAAGCGAAGAGCCCCCTCCTCAGCCCGTCTGCGTGCACCTACCACAGCTGCTGCAGCGGTCGCAGCAGATGGGCAGCCACAGGTGGGCCTGCAGGCACTGGGCGTGCGACAGTCAGCTGAAGGGCAGAGGTTGTGCCTGTGCCAGCTGCCCCAGGGCACCCTGGGCATTAGCCACCTGCCGCAGGGGGGAGTGCCACTGCCCTCCCTCCTGCAGACTGCGATGCCACCCCCAAGCCACGGTGAGGCTGCACGTGGGAGTCATGGGGGGGTGAGCGGGGGAGAGAAGGGAAGGAGGGGGTGGGAACGGCACGCACAAGGGGGGTCTCATGAGGTCTGGAACCGCCTCCGCCATGACATGCCCGTGCGCTGCCTGAAGCCCTGGGCCACCAGGGCCGTGGCTATGCCCACAAAGAAGGCATCCCGGTATGCCTTCTGATCCGTGCCCCGGTCAAGACCGAGAGATGCCTTGGGCTTGTCTGCTGTGAGCGGGAAGGGCTCACGCAGCTCATCACTCCCCAGATGGGGCAACGTAGGCGCCTTGCGGCAGGCACTCTGGCGGGGTGGGGGGTGCCAGCGTCCATCATCAGGGAGTGGGAGGGGAGGCAGGCACACAGGCAGGCGGACAGGGGGTGCTGGGGAGGGACACAGGTGGGTCAGAAACAGACAGACAACAAGGCTGGTGGGAGAGGGATACAGGGAGAGGGGTCTGCAGAGACCAATAGGGACACAGGGGTCACTTCGCAGATGGAGGCAATGCAGGAACGGGCGCCTCTCATGCAGACGGACCGAGGGCGGAAACGGACGCTGTTGACGGGCGGACTGAGGGCGGAAACGGATGCTGTTGACAGGCGGACTGAGGGCGGAAACGGACACCGTTGACGGGCGGACCCGGACGCCGTTGACGGGCGGACCGAGGGTGGGTGAGAGCCCCGGTTGCTGAAAGGGCTCTTCACGGACGTGGCGGACGTGCGCCATGTCGCCTGTCACTGTTTGTCTGCCTGAGAGGCCCCCCAACTCCCCCCTCCCCTCTGAGCCCTGAGGGTCTGGCAGCCCCCCTGCTGTGTTCTCCCTGGGCTGGCTGTGGCAGGCCCTGGCTGGGATTCATGCAGGGCCTTTTGTGCTGGGCGCTGTCTCTCTGTGTGTGGGGCAGTGCTTGTGTAACATTGGGGTCATGGTGTTCAAGGGGCCTTTGCCCAAGGGGCATCTTTATTGTTCTGGAACATTGTCAGGGATGGCCAGGCGAGGCTGCCAGGGGTAGGCACAGCAGCCATTCAGAATGTAGCAGCAGCAGCAGCAGCTGAGGAGGGTTGCAGGGCAGGCTCCCAGACCTCTGGCAGCATCGAGGCAGACGACCATGGGGCAACCAGACTGCGGGCTGTCAGTAGACCCTGTGGAGAAAAGAGGGGGGGGAACAGCTGGTGTCTACATATGGGTTACAGTTCCACCCCCATGGCATTGTGTGCTCACATTAATACAGGCAGCTATGAGACAAGACATTGGTACAGAGACATTTCATGACAGGCATTGCAGGCAGCTATGAGACATGACATTGGTAAAGAGGCATATCATGGCAGGCTATGCAGGCAGCTATGAGACAAGACATTGGTAAAGAGGCATATCATGGCAGGCATTGCAGGCAGCTATGAGACATGACATTGGTAAAGAGGCATATCATGGCAGGCATTGCAGGCAGCTATGAGGCATGACATTGGTAAAGAGGCATATCATGGCAGGCTATGCAGGCAGCTATGAGACAAGACATTGGTAAAGAGGCATATCATGGCAGGCATTGCAGGCAGCTATGAGACATGACATTGGTAAAGAGGCATATCATGGCAGGCATTGCAGGCAGACATTGGTAAAGAGGCATATCATGGCAGGCATTGCAGGCAGACATTGGTAAAGAGGCATATCATGGCAGGCATTGCAGGCAGACATGAGACAAGACATTGGTAAAGAGGCATATCATGGCAGGCTATGCAGGCAGCTATGAGACATGACATTGGTATAGAGGCATGTATCCTACCTATATTTCTCTATGCTAAGAGGCAGAAGTCAGACCACATGTCAGCACAAACCCTGCTCTTACCTGCACTTACCTGCTGGTGTTGTTGCCTGTGGGGGGGGGGAGAGGGGCTGGGAGAAAGACATGGGTTAGCAAACACTTGCATGGAGAGAGCTGCCCAGGCACAGGAGTAAATGGTTTGGCCACAGGCAGAACAGCCCTCTCTGCCCTAGAGGGGGCAGAGAGGAGAGAGGAGAAGAGAAGAGAGAAGTGGGGTGTTAGAAAAGTTTTCAAAGTCCCACTTTGTGGCTTCTGGGGGACAGAACCCCACACCACGTGCTCAGAGAGAGAAAGAGAGAGAGTGAGTGGAGGGCTGGGGCTGGGCTTTTGTGGGAAAGAGGCTGGGTGGGGCTGGGTGCTGATAGGGTAACTATTTGGGTCCGTGTCCAGAGTTAGGCCACAACTGTTTGGTCCTAACTCAGGCCCAACTCGGGCCCAGGGTGTTAGAACTTTTCAGGAGAGGGCTGGTGTGGGTAAGGTAAAATGGCTCCTATGGGTCTCCTCACATTTGGGTCCACCCTTTTTGCTGGCCCAAATTTTGGGCCTGAGTTGGGCTCAAGGGGGCGTGTCAGGGGCTCTCCAGCGTCTGGAACCGGACCAAATTTCGTAACCGCCCCCGTCACACCCCCGACACGCCCCCGACACGCCCACTTTTAGGCTGCAATTGTGCCTGAATTGTGCAGTTGTGCCTGAATTGTGCCTGAACCCAATTCAGTCACAATTGCAGCCCAACTCAGGCACAATTCAGGCACAACTCGGGCCTAAAGCACTTGGGCTGCAATTGTGCCTGAATTGTACCGCAGTTGCCTTGGGCTGGACCGGGCTGTAAGTCCCATTGAAGTCAGTGGGGCTTACTTCTGAGTTGACATACGATTGCATTGTAAGTAAGCATAACTGCATGTAAGTCTATGGGACTTTTTCTACATAGATGATTACTGGATTACAGTTAACCTTTTTTATTCCCTTTAAGGTTTCAGTGTACCAAATTCCTACGGTTCTATCTGCACATGAGCACATGAAAAGTGTCATTTTTTTGGCTACATTGATGTTGCTTGGAATGAAAGGAAGCTAAAATGAAACAGTCCAAGTGAAAGAAAGCCAAAAGAAACCTGGACCATACGGACCTGGTAGCATCTGCGAGAGTATAACCAGATTAGGAACAGTAGTAACTCCACAAATTGGTGGGTTGTTGTAAGGCATGTCCTTTGAATAGAATTAGTTTTTGCTTGAATCAAATTATGCACAGGAAGAATGATTAGAAGCAAGAAACCTCAAGAATAAAAGAGATTAATTACAGGCATTTCATTAGAAGCTTCTTTTGCATAATCCTATTAGTTTAATCATGTGTTCGTTTCCCCCCACCCATATGTGTGGGTGCACTGTTGATCAAATTTATGCAGCATAATGCATGACTTTTTAGTTGGTCAATAGACTTGTTCTGTTTATATTGTGCTATTTATGATCTGCGTATGCTGCTCTTGCCGCCGTACAGACTATGTTGGTGAATGATGAAACCCCTTGGACATTGTGTGGAAACAGAAGCATCTGAAGCCTTGAATCACCACTGCTCTTTATGTGGGGGCTGCCTGCCATTTCTTTCTTTCTTTGTTACACAAAAGCAGAGAGCACTTGAAAATGCAATAAACCAACTTGGAATTGAACCCAATTTGTCCCGGAATAACAGTAACAGTAACAGTAACAAGGAATAGCATTTATAATGTCATCCACATATAAGTTCTTGGTAATTATTATAACATCCCTGCATGGTGGATGCTGAGGGTGTGTTATAGTGGTTTGCCTAAGACTACTGTGCTGAATATCCTTGTCTCTCCCCCCCCCCAGGGTTATTCCTGTTTTCCCCTATTTTGGACCTCTTCTCTTGGCCTCTTCCATGTTGCGCTGGGCCTGCAACTGTCTCCGTAGGCCTCCACGGGCCTCAGAACGCATCTCCGAAGCGAACGGAAGTTACATTCTGATACCTGCAGAGAGGCCGCTGGAGTTGCAGGCCCGGCCCAAAGTGGAAGAGGCCACCAGAGACCTGCAGCTCAGCATCCACAGATGGTGAAATCCACAAATACCAAGACCATGGATGCTGAGGGGCTACAGTACCTAGCGTTACCATATTTGGAGGAACCCACCCACCCCTATTTCCCCCCCCCAATTTTTTAATTTTTTTTATTTCTGGCCCTTTCGCTTTTCTCTTTTTTATAATAATAATAATAATAATAATAATAATAATAATAATAATAATAATAATAATAATAATAATTTTGCACGAAGAGGCCTGATCACGGCAGGGAGACTCTGGGACGGCACCATACACCCCAGGACAGCACCCGAAAATCCGGGTCTGTCCTGGGCATTCTGGGACGTATGGTAAGTCTAACTGTACCTAAAACTGTGATGCATGGAGTGGTACTATACCTTTCTGCCTTTGTATTTTATGTCTTTTATAAGCCTTCTTGGATGCCCCATTATAGGGTGAAAGGTGGGATAAAAATCCCTTCCGGCAAAATCCTAAGTATGTGTACTCAGAAGCAACTTTTGTTGAATTCAATAGGGCTTACTCCCAGGTACGTGTGTATAGGATTGTAGTCTTAAATAAATCAATATTGTAGAATCAAATACAATGTTCCTTTTAAAATAACAGGTATTCTTTTCTCCTGTAATTGTATCTTTGTAGTAGTTGCACTTGCTGCATTCCTTGGGTGGAATAGGCAGAGACTTGTGATCCATATCATGTCAAGCTACTTACTCCCTTACTGTAGAGGAGCTTGTAGATTTGCAACAAGTCGAGATCCTCTTCGCTCACAATAAAAAAGGAGTCATTTCATATTATTAGTTAGAAAACGAGAGCTAGAAACAAACTGAGCAGGCAAAAGCACTCTTGTCTTGAGAGGAAAATTGCATATTCCTTAACAATGCATTTCCATGAAACCATATAAGGTAGATGTCACCTAATTTCCTCTATTTCTGAGCAGACGGTTCTGGGAATTTCAGATTCAGGTCAGGAATCACTGTATGGTTTAGGAGTGACTCTAATATGCAGTTCCTCCATCTATAAAACAGAAATAATGTTATATATGCCTATCAAGGTGAGATACCAGACCTCTTCTGCCCCACACATAGAATGCCTCCCCATAGATTGCCCTTACTACTTCTATTGCTACTGATGTACTTATTTCTGCTGCATCATTGCTGCATAGGAGGAGCAGCAGGGGGAATACATAGTAGCTCTGTTCCCTGACACTAGCAAATTGGAATGATAGGAGGGGAGAAGGAGATTTCAGAGATTCACTTTGAATTGGTTGTCTCTGGGACTGTAGCAACATATATCCTGCCCATATCTGTTTTACTGTAGCAACTAGAATTGTGGTGCAGATTAACAGGCTGCAATAATGGCACGTTATTGTTCAGTGTGGTGTGTATGTGTGTTTGAAATGGGCTTGAGCTTTTGTGCATGTTCCAAGCGAATGCTCGCAAAACCTTGAACCTTGACAAGCAGTCGATGCGAACGCACACAAAGGCCTCGCGCAGGATGCAAAAGCTTGTGACTTTTGTTAGTGATCAAATCCCTTCCGAAAGTTCAAAAGTCAATCACTCGCTGCTGCAGGCACTCCCAGTTCCCCTCGTGCTTCCCTTTGGAAGTGAGGGATGCAGTGGTGGACACTTCCAGAGCTCCAGCTAGGGGAAACAAATGCCATTGTCATTATTTGGTGGGCTTTATCACAGCAGGTGGAAAATTTCTGGAAATGATGTGTGTGTGGAGTTTGTGCTGAGGACTCTGAAACTCACAGTCCCAGTCCCCACTAAGAAGATACCACCAGAGCCTTGAAAGTTCTCGCTGCCACTGCCTTCCCCAGTCCCAAAGGTAAGCGTTGTGCTTTGGAGAAAGGCGAGGAGAGAAGTGGCTATGTCAGCCATGGTAGGTGCTTTATGTATGGGCCTTTGTGTGTGGTCAATCTGATTGCTTGCAAAATCCTGTTTTCATCCCAGTTCTGCAGGCAAACATTCAAACAGGCATTTTCCTGTAGGTTTTCACAACGCGACCATATCCTCGAATTAAAAATCCGCATGTTGCCAAGAAACTCCGTCGTTATAGATAAATTTATTACAAAAAATAAATTTAATAGATGGTAAAACATACTTTGGACGTTTCGCTCACGTAACACTGATAATGCCATGAGTGTTACATGAGTGAAACGTCAAAAGTATGTTTTACCATCTGTGAAATTTATTTTTTGTAATAAATTTATCTATAACGACGGAGTTTCCCGGCAACGGGCGGATTTTTAATTCGAGGCGTTTTCCTTTTTCAAACCACCCTGATCAAACATTCACAATATCTCTAGCATTATTGAAGGCAGTCTTCTTTTAAAAATGAGCAAAATTCCTGCTGTTTCAATGTAGAAATGGGCAGGATGTATGTGTTGGTGGTGCCCAACTCCAAATTCCTAGATGATCTCCCACAACAATTTCATGTAGATGGAGAACAAGATGGGCACCCCACAAGTCAAGAGCCAGACTGCTGAACTGAGACACCAATATCTATCCTTCTGGGATTTGTCAGCCAGGAAGAATAGGAACCACCATAGAATGGTATCTCCAACTCCCAAACAAGCCAAAAGACCCATAAGGGCACCATGGTTAATGGTATCAAACACTACTGGGAGATTCAGCAGGATGAACTCACTCACCTGTCTTGTCTTTGGTATAAATCATCCACGGAGATGACCAAGGCTGTTTTTGTCCCTAAGACAGAACTGAATTGGGATTGAATTGAGTCCACATAATCAATTTCATCCAGGAAACTCTGGAGATGAGATGTCACTACCCACTTAATTACTGTTTCCGGAAACAGGAGTTTAGAAGCTATTTGGACATTTTCCAATGTGTTAAGTTCTAGGGAGGAGGTTTTTTTTCCAGGATGGGGTGAACTACTGTGAAATTCAAAGTCAGCAGAAACATCCCTTCCTTCAAAGATGAATTAACCACCTTCCCTAACCATTTGACCAGTCGTCGTCCCCCCAGGCCAATCTAACGAACCATGCTGGGCAAAGGTTGAGTGAGTGAGCTGAAAGCCTCACACTCCACAGGCTCCTGCCCACATCCTTAGCTTGTAGAAGATGAAACGAATAAGACTAGGACTAAGGGAAGAAAGGATAAAGGGAAGATTGTTCAGAACTTATTTATTCTGACTTCTTATTTCTTGACTTATTTCTCAGTCATTGACTACATACAGTATTCATAGAATTTAATGGAGCAAATGCAACACAATCATAGTGTACTTACAGCCCATTCCAACCCAAGTGCTAAGCAGCCCAAGTCAGACCTAAAGTCAGCCTAAGTCGTTTAGGTCAAAGTTAGGTCTGGAATGCAACCATTTAGGGCGAAGTTAGGTCAAAGTTAGGTCGAAGTTACGACCAACGGACTAAGAACAGCCCATTCCAACCCAAGGGCTAAGCAGCACAAGTCAGACCTAAAGTTGACCTAAAAGTGGGCGGAACATGGGCGGACTGTGGGTGTAATGGGGGCAGTGCCGTTCCCAGCCGATTTTGCGTGTGGGGCCCGGTCCTCGGCCCCGCCCCTAAAACTAATTAGCATAAATTATGCTAATTTTTTCGGGCGATTTAAACCTACATTTTAACCCTACAAAAGGGGTATTTTTAAAGTGTGTATGCTTTGCGGCACTTAACTTTTGTATAGGAGCCTCCAGCGATTTTTAAGGGGTATTTTTAAAGTATGTCTGCTTTGCGGCACTTAACTGTGTTATAGGAGCCTCCAGCGAAGCGATCGGCTCTCTCCAGCGACGTTCTCTTCCAGGGGCGCAGATCGGCGATCTGAGATCGCTCCTCTGCAGCCCCTGACCAGAACTGCTCATCGTAAGCTCTTCCTTTGAGTTCGCGCATGCGCATAGGCACTTAACTGTGTTATAGGAGCCTCCAGCGAAGCGATCGGCTCTCTCCAGCGACGTTCTCTTCCAGGGGCGCAGATCGGCGATCTGAGATCGCTCCTCTGCAGCCCCTGACCAGAACTGCTCATCGTAAGCTCTTCCTTTGAGTTCGCGCATGCGCATAGCAAACAGCCATTCACGCATGCGCGAACTCAAAGGAAGAGCTTACGATGAGCAGTTCTGGTTAGGGGCTGCAGAGGAGCGATCTCAGATCGCCGATCTGCGCCCCTGGAAGAGAACGTCGCTGGAGAGAGCCGATCGCTTCGCTGGAGGCTCCTATAACACAGTTAAGTGCCGCAAAGCAGACATACTTTAAAAATACCCCTTAAAAATCGCTGGAGGCTCCTATACAAAAGTTAAGTGCCGCAAAGCAGACATACTTTAAAAAAAAACCTTAAAAATCGCCGAAAAAAGCGGGATTTTTCCCGCTCTCCTCCGGAGCCTCCCGCCCCCCCGCACCACCTCCCGCCCTTGCGCCCTGGGACCCACCGCCCCAGGGCACAACGTCAGAGGACGCCACTGAACGGGGGCGGCAACCAATTAACGTTGGATTCCAGACCCTGGCAAGCACAGACACGCCCCCTCCAACACAAATGCTGACACAAAATTTAGGTCGACCAAAAAGGTGGACCCAAATTCGAGGAGACCCATAGGAGCCATTTTACCTTACCTAAGCCAGCCCTCTCCTGAAAATTTCTAACACCCTACTCCTGAGTTAGGTCAGAGTTAGGACGGAGTTGGGCCTGCTAGGTCTGGAAACCGACAGAGTTATGCCTAAGATAGGGAGCCTATCAGCACCCAGCCCCACCCAGCCTCATTCCCACAAAAGCCCAGCCCCAGACCTCCAGTCACTCTTTCTCTCTCTGAGCACGTGGCGTGGGGTTCTGTCCCTCACAGCCACAAAGTGGGACTTTGTTGGTGGAGGGCAAAATTTACAAACACCCCACTTCTCCTCTCTGCCTCCCTCTAGGGCAGAGAGGGCTGTTCTGGCTGTGGCCAACCTGTTTACAGCTGTGCCTGGGCAGCTGCCTCCATGCAAGTGTTTGCTAACCCATGTCTTTCTCCCAGCCCCTCTTCCCCCCGCCACAGGCAACAACACCAGCAGGTAAGAGCAGGTAAGAGCAAGGTTTGTGCTGACATGTGGTCTGACTTCTGCCTCTTTGCATTTAGAAATATAGGAAGGATACATGCCTCTTTACCAATGTGTTGTCTCATAGCTGTCTGCATAGCCTGCCATGATATGCCTCTCTACCAATGTGTTGTCTCATAGCTGCCTGCATAGCCTGCTATGATATGCCTCTTTACCAATGTGTTGTCTCATAGCTGCCTGCTTTGCCTGCTATGATATATAGGATACATGCCTCTTTACCACTGTTGTGTCTGATTGCTGCCTGTAGTCATGTGAGCAGACAATGCCACAAGTGTGGAACTGTTAGCCTTATGTAGATACCAGCTGTTCCCCCCCCCTTTTCTCCACAGAGTCTACTGACAGGTCAGTAGTGCTAGGTTTGCCATGGTTGTGACCCCCAAGTTGTGTTGTTGTCTCACTCTTTGACCCTTCCCCCTTACAGGATCATGCTCTCCTTACACCCAGGTAAGCAGCTCAGACCATTCTATGTGTGTCACACCTATCAGCTGTGTTGTATTTCTCTCCCTGCAGGCTTTTGCAAAAGACACACTGGCTTGTCGTCAATGGTGACTGCTTCCACATACCAGCTGACATGTAACTCCCCCTTGTTTTTTGTCTCCCCAGGAACGTCCACTATCACCTCCCTTCCTGGGAGCACCCCTGGGCCTGCAGTCTGGTTGCCCCACTGTCGTCTGCCTCGATGCTGCCAGAGGGCAGGGAGCCAGCCCTGCAACCCTCCTCAGCTGCCGGTGGTGCTGCTGCTGCTCCACCTCCCTGGCTGCCTACTTGCTGCCCCTCCCCTTTCTATGGAGCAGGCTGTGGTTCCACAGGGGAAGAGCCTGCATGTCCAGGTCCATGGGGCAGGTGTGCTGCTGCTGCTTTCAGATTGGCTGCTGTGACTACCCCTGGCAGCCTCGCCTGGCCATCTCTGCTAACGTTCCAGAACAATAAAGATGCCCCTCGGGCAGAGCCGCAATGAAACATATGTCCCCAGTGTTTACACAAGCATTGCCCCACACACACACAGACAGCCCCCCAGCACTGAAGCCCCTACATGAGTCCCATCCAGGGACTGCCACGGCCTTCCCTGGGAGAACCCAGCAGGGGTGCTGCGTGACCCCCATGGCACAGAGGGGAGGGGGGAGTCAGGGGGGCCTCTCAGGCAGGCAAACAGTGACAGCCAGGGCGTCCGCCCGTAATGCAGGCGCCTCCGTCGAAGGTCCGCCCGTAATGAAGGCGCTTCCGTCGAAGGTCCGCCCGTAATGAAGGCGCTTCCGTCGAAGGTCCGCCCGTAATGAAGGCGCTTCCGTCGAAGGTCCGCCCGTAATGCAGGCGCCTCCGTCGAAGGTCTGCCCGTAATGAAGGCGCTTCCGTCGAAGGTCCGCCCGTAATGCAGGCGCCTCCGTCAAAGGTCCGCCCGTAATGCAGCCACTTCCGCCCAAAGTCTGTCTGCATAAGAGGCGCCTGTTTATGCATCACCTTCATCTGCAGAGCGCCCCCTGTGTCCCTATCGGTCTCTGCAGACCCCTCTCTCGGAATCTGTCTCCCACCAGCCTTGTTGTCTGTCTGTCTGTCTGTCTCTGACCCACCCATGCCCCTCCCCAGCACCCCCTGTCTGCCTGCCTGTGTGTCTGCCTCTCCTCCCACTCCCTGATGATGGCTGCTGGCCACCCCCCACCCTGCTAGAGCGCCTGCCGTGAGGCGCCGTCGTCGCCCCATCTGGGGGTGTGATGAGCTGTGTGAGCCCTTCCCACTCGCAGCAGACAAGCCCAAGGCATCTCTCGGTCTTGGCCGGGGCACAGAGCAGCAGGCACGCCGGGATGCCTTCTTTGTGGGCATTGCCCCGGCCTTGGAGGCCCAGGGCTTCAGGCAGCGCACGGGCGAGTCATGTCAGAGGCAGTTCCAGACCTCATGAGACCCCCCTTGTGTGTGACGTTCCCACCCCCCTCCTTCCCTTCCCTCCCCCGCTCACCCCCCAGTGCAGCCTCAACGTGGCTTGGGGGTGGCATCGCCTTCTGCAGGTGGGAGGGGACGGCCACTCTCCCCTGCAGCAGGTGGCTGATGCACAGGGTGCCCTGTGGCGGCTGGGATCAGGCACCTCGCTCACCTGTCACCTGCCCTGCGCCCACCACATGACTGGCGCAACCCCCCTGCCTGCGGTCAGCCCCTTTGCGACTGGGCTGCGACAGACCCTGCGGCAGCTGCCATGGATGGACGCTGACACATGCAGACAGAGGCCTGCACATGCCTGAGCCAGACACGGAGCCTGGAGAAGAGCCTGCCTGCCTGGGAGGTAAGTGTTGCCTGGATCCTGGGGTGGTGCTGGGCCACAGAAACTGCAGCCTGCCTAACTCAGGCATAACTCTGACCTACCTCAGGCATAACTTCTGCCTAACTTAGGCTGCACTTAGGCCACACTTATGCCTGACTTGGAGAGGAGTTGGGTTGGAATGGGCTGTTGTTTTCCAAGTTTCCTCTACCAATTCTACAGAGGGCTGAAATTTTACAAGGTTTTTATGGTCCTCCCACTCTGTAATAAGCCATATTTGGGATTCATAAAAAGTTATTTCAAGCTGATTTACACATTACATTTTCCAGTCCAGGGACCCATACCCATTAGCAATTTCCAGATTAGAAGGATATTTCTGAAATGATCATATGATTGTACAATGCACAGGTGACTTCATACATTACCTGAACTGGTGGTGTTGCTGTCATCGTACAGTTGACCTATACAAGTTCAAGTTGTATCTGTAGCTATAGTCAGTGTTCACTGTACCAATGGTTTCTGCACTGGTTAGCACAGGGGGATAGGTGTTTGCCAGCTTGGTACACTAGTTATATAGTCCACCCTAATCAAGTGGGAAACATTGCAGAAGTTACTAAGAAACATGTGAGACCGACCAGCCATGGAACAATGACAGCCGCACAAATCTTGGTAACGTATCAAATGGGCTGTAGGTTCTTGGAATTGTACTCTAGAGTAAACAGTTCCAACGGAAGTAAGATATCCATTTAATACAGATATTAGGGGTTTCAAAGATACCCTGATGTGGGAGTAGTTTGCAGGAGTGATCTCTAAAACTAAACATGTATCCTGTGCATTGACTGTTGTTTGCCCATGACTGTTGGCAAGTTCCCCCAATTACATAGTTTTTGTTTCGCTCCACCTCTTGATTCTTCCTGCAGTGGATGTTTGAAACAATGTAACATTAGAGGTGTGTGAACCATGATGAGGATTAATGATATATAGCTATTAAATATAAAACATAAGATCAGACCTGCTGACGGCTCATGAGCAAAGACCAACCCCTTAAGGAATTTACTAAAATTTCCAGGAGCCCCTACTTTTTGACAATGCAGCAAGATAAATCAAAATATAGTAGTAAATCGTGTGCTTTCATATTATTTGTGAAAAGATCAGACAGATTCCTATAGCTCAAGCAGATTGGAGCCACAGGTCTCCAGTTCTTGAAATTACAAAGATTTCTTAGGGAGCAAAAGTAATAACTGATTCCTGTTAGCTCAAGGCCAGTTCATTTCCTGAGTATGCCCTAATATTACTTCCTAGTTTTTTTTTAAAAGGAAAAGAAAAGCCTAGGCTTACAATATTCTAAAAAAAACATGTTTAGAAAATTCTGCTGGTCATCTGTCAAACCTAGGGGCATTTATTTTTTGTAATAAATTTATCTATAACGACGGAGTTATACAAGCATGTCTGCGGTTTTAGTGGCAAATGAAAAGTGATGGTTCGTATGTATAGGCAGTGGAAGGGGATGGGACAGGGTGAGTGAGTGAGTGATCCAATCCATTCCCAGCGCCTAGCAATAAAACTGCACAGATCCTGGTGTAAATCCTATGTTGCCCATCTCTTCACACTTCCCAGCATGTATACATTTCTGTAGACAGAAAACTCAGCTAGTAAAAGTGGTACAGTATATAAGAATTCTTTGTAAGGATACAGCTATAAATTTACTGTAATTTTTTTTCCCATTTGGCCACTGAAAATAAATTTGTGAATGCAGTGAAAAATAAAGCACAACAAAGAAAGCTAAATAACCCCCCCCCCTTTCTTTTCTATCTGTCACTGTTGTCCAATAATCCACTTCATGAGGGATCATCTACACAGAAAAATCATCAAAACCATAGGATTGGGAGGGAAGGATGTAAACTGTTGAGTTTGAACTGACACAGGATCTTCCAAACCTGGCTGCGATCAGTAGCCTTGAGATACCCGCATATATGAGGAATTCTTTACTTCACACATGATTTCATGTGTGAAATATGTGAAATAACATATTTATTTCTTTATTTCACACGTTAGGCCCAGAACAAACGTGCAGAAATCTAAGCGGTAATGGCGATTTCCCATTGAATAAGTGCCTTTTGGGAAGCAATGCCCACATGGTTTTCCTTATCCCATGGATTTTGTGCCATGGAATATCCAAGTATCTCTTTTCCACTTGTCCCCCTCTTAATCTGTGAACCTTCCATTTGGTTATATATATGTGACCATATATATATATGGTCACAAAAGCTACACGGATCTCAGTATCCATGAATTTGGCAGGCAAGATGGTATCCCAGACCATCCCTCTGGAGAACCCTTCTTTGCCACAGCTCCTATTCTCACTGGTTTCGTCTTGAAAAGGCAGCTTCCTCCCTCTGCTTGTGGTGAGTAGGAGAGAAAGGCATAAAGGCAGATCTAGTTTGAATTGTGGGTCTGAGATCCTTGGCCTTTGCCATTGGTCTTCACCTTTGATTTGGCTCGAAATGGAGGGAAATGATATTCCCATGGCTGAAGCTACTGAAGGCACTTTTCTCAGTAGTGGGCACTTCCTTGCTGTTAGAACAGCCTTTCGTGGATCGAGGAGGAGTTGAGAGCCTTTATTGACATTTGGTGGGAGGAAGTGGTCCAAGTGGCTCTCATCAAAAGTTACAGAACTTAAGAGCAGTTCCACTACATTTCTGATAAAATGAGGGGCATCAGTTACCAAGGGACCTGGAGATGTGCCAGGCCAGAGCAAGGCGAAGGAGCTGAGGAGGAACTACAAGCAGTCCATCAAGATGCTCCAGGACCTCCTAAGTCTTTGACCAGTTCCTCTGTGTGATTCTAAAATCTACCCGATAGCACCTGTCCATTTCAGGTGAAACTCCTGGCAGCACCACAGGTAAAACATTTTTTCTCTATGTACCTCTGTGTTTGTAGGTGTATTTTTTGAAACTACTGTACTTGCCCAGTTTTCCACATGAAATTGAGGTTCTTGCAACTTGGAAAAGCAGGCAGTAACAATTCAAGTGACAAAGACCTGAAAGGTAATATGTATGTCTTAATGTAACCATGTGACCAGTTTCATTGATCTGGGTGGAGGTTGCTTATATGCTGAAGTGGTTTGCTGGATAAGATCCATTTAGGGCTTTCTCTAGCTATTGATCTCAAAATTGGCCGAATACTGATGGCTTTGCTTATCTGAAATACTCCTTCACTTGTTCAATAAGCTTCCTAAAATCAATAGAAATAATTACTCAGCGGGGGTAAGGCCATTGGGATCAGTCCCCAGTGGATATCATCTTCAAACTGCGACGTTGAAATAGTTCCATTGACCTCAGTGTGACTGTCAAATAAATGGCAAAGTTGTCAAAAGAAGTCACAGTCGACAATAATCCAATCTTTCCTTATAGGGATATGAAGATATGTGCAGAAAGCATTGGAATGGCTCCTAGGTTGGCTTTATACCAACTAGACCAGTGCTACTCAAACTGTGGTGTGTGGACTGGTGCCGGTCCATGAGTCACCGGCTGCTGATCGGCAGCATAGCTCTTCTGGATTCCTGACTCTGGCTTCTCGGCATCTCTCGAGGCTTGCTGCTGTATTGGTTGTGCACCACCAAGCCTCGTGAGAACAAGACAGCGGAAAAGAGAGAATCAGGAAAGACAATCAGAAAGGTAAGCTGATGCGCTGTGTGCGTGCGTGTATGTATGCTGCAGACTGCAGAGATATAGTCTTATAGTCTATATCAGTGGTTCTCAAACGTTTTAGCACCGGGACCCACTTTTTAAAATGACACTTTATCAGGACCCACCTAACTGTACGAGACTTTAAACAAAGGTGATCTAGAAAAAAATATTTTATTTATTTTATTTACAAGTAGTATTTTATTTATTTATTTGCAAAAAAACCTCAATCCATTTCTGGTAATGAGGCCACCCCAATGAATAACCTCAAGGCCTGAGTGGTTTAGTTATGTGACTCAGCCCCCACTACCTGTCATTGATGGACTTGGGAAAAAACATACCATAAAAAAGATGGCCCAAACATTATCTCCCTATATTTACACAAGCTTGCAAACTGCAAGAGCTCAATGTAAAAAGAACAATTGAGGCAATTAGTTATCTGATCTTTCCCTGTTTTCACTGGAGGCTCTGCGGGACCCACTCAAAATCAGGTTGCAACCCACCAAGTGGGTCCCGACCCACAGTTTGAGAAATGCTGGTCTATATAGATACAGTCTATATCTAGACCAATGATTTTCAACCTTTTTCATCTCATGGCACACCGAGAAGGTGCTAAAATTTTCAAGGCACACCATTAGTTTTTTTACAATTGACAAGGCACACCATGCTGCTAGCCGGGGGCTCACATCCTCTAATGGCCCCACTAATATATGGCCCTCCCCCAAACTCCCGAGGCACACCTGCAGTCCATTCATGGCACACCAATGTGCCCTGGCACAGTGGCTGAAAATCGCTGATCTAGAGACTATATATAGAGCGTTCCAGACTATGGCACATCAGGGGAAAAATAACAACAACTATTGCCAGTCCTCCACAATGGACACTTTGAGAAGCACAATGCTAGACCATCCCATCACCATTATTCTTTTCGATTACATTGTTTATACTGTATGCAATTCATAAAAGAACTTATAGCCTATGCTGCATGTCAGAGTAACAGATGGAATTAGTCCTTGATGAGAATATCTGTCCCACCGGGAATTTCTTGGCTGTTGACTCTGTGAGGGTCCAGTCCTGTCATGCAGATTTCACTCTACTTGAAGATGCCATGTCTGCCCAGGGAATGAGGGGGTTCCCTGTATATGGAATAGCTGTCCTCATGAATTTGTATTCATGAATTTGTCCTCCCTGTCTGCTCAAGCACTGACTGTGACATCAGAAAAGACAGCTTTCTACGTGGTGGGATTGGGCCCTCTCAGTGTAACTTCACAGAGGCTGCAGAGGCGAAACAAGGGTGGAGCGAAGGCAAGTAGTTTTGCAAGACTCCGTTACACTGGAGTCAGCGGCCTCTCCCCCTTGCTGTTGGAGCCATTCTGGCAGCAAAGGCAACACGCAGGACACTCCCCTGTTGATGCTGGAATGGCTCCAACAGCAAGGGGGAGGGGCCTCTGACTCCAGTGTAACGGAGTCTTGCAGAACTACTTGCCTCCGCTCCACCCTTGTTTCGCCTCTGGCTGCAGCAGATAGCCTTATCCCTGTTTTGCAGGCAACGGCATCTTCAGAGGCCTCCAGGCTCTAATGCATAGGGATGATGTCATCAGGGCATGCCAGAGACTAAACTGCTGTGAAACTGATTTGGACTCAGGATTAACTTTTTCAAATGTCCACTTACTGTTCAGGGAATTAATCTAGTATATAATTGTGTGGAGGGCTACAGAAAGAACTGCCTGCAGTGAGAATCTGCAAAGTGCTCTGACACGGATACCTTTAGTCCAGAGTCTGAAAAGGAGACAAGCCACAAAACAATCGCAAAAAGCCACAAGTACCAGTGTGCCTTGACACCATCCACGTGTTACCGTCTACAGATGCAAAACTGACAAGTTCGCATAGGAGGCAATGATGATGATAGTCAAGAGCACCAAGTTACAAATGTCTGCTTGTTATATAGCACTGATATACTGTACATTGTGAGTTTTGAGATTGAGTAAGGGCTCAATCTCAGGGCTTAAGGGCTTGAGATTGAGTAAGGGCTATCTTCACTTACAATGAATAAGCCATTTCAAAAACGCTTGTTATTTCTATTTTTCTTATCCCCTCCGTGTATAAGGAAGGAACAGATTCCTTTTCCAGAAATTCAGCCCATATTACAAATTTAAACACTCTAAGCTTTCAAAGCTTTGTTTTCTGGTGTTAAGTCTTAGTGAAATGAAAGGACCAAACTGGCAATGCAATCCTGACTAAGGATCCAGCGTGTGGCCCAGGGCCGCCCGCCAGATCCTGTGTACAGGCTGCCCAGTGTGCGCCAGGCCGGAGGTCTACTCGGGGAAGGGGACGCTCATCCTCTTCCCCGAGTGTAAACCCAGGCCGGCCCTATTGGCCTCCTCGGGTTTCCGAGGAGGCCGTGTAACGGCTTAGCTGGCCCGACAAGGAAGGGGAGATGGCTGATGCCATTCCCCGCCTCCTCCTGGGCCGGCTAGACTGCCCATGCAGCCAGCAATGGAGCGTTTACTTTGCCGCCGACCGCACAGAGATCCAGCACCAGAGGGAGGGAGGCCGGCCTTGCGCCGGCTTCCCTTACTCCCAAGTCATCACGAATGTGTTTTACAGCACGTTCGCGATGGCTTCCGGTGACTGAGCGCTCGTTCCATCACCAACACCAACGGCAGGATTGTGCTCTTAGAAACTGAAAGAATACAGTTGGACCTTTTTATCCACTTTTTTTTATCCACCGATTTGACTCAACCGATTTATTATCCACCGATTTGATGGCAAAACTGTGGAAGAAGGAGACCAACCGCACTGCATTACCTCTTTTTTCAGCATTGTCGGGGGCCTGCCAGCCACTTCCAGCCACCTACGTGTGTCCCACTGCTGAAAAGGTTGCTTCCAGTAGTGGCTTTTGTTTTTTCAGTCAGTTTAAACAAACTCAGGAGGAGGGAAGTGGCAAAGATGCTGGAAAATAGGTAATGTGGCACCACTCCCGACCCCCCCCCCTGGATTTCATATAACACTGATTTTCTTATCCACTGTGGTTCCACGAACAGAACCCCAGCGGATAAGAAGAAGGTCCGACTGTAATTTTAAAAGTATTTTTGTTCTGAATGCTATAAAAGCTCTTGAGTTTTTGAAAGGTTATGATTAACAATTTCAGCAACTTATTTAAATGTTAGAATAAAAGTAGATGGCTAACATATTTACAAACTTCTTTTTATTTCCTGAACAGGGTGCAGCAACAAATGTTCCCTCACCTTGAAGAAGCCTCCATGACTACCCCTGCAACGCAAAATGCAGTGTGCGCCCTGTTGGCACAGCTGCATCGATGCTGGAAAGTTGGTTAGGATTGCCCTGGAAATATGAGATATGTCAGTGAGGTGTTAGATAAAAATGCTTAAAATTGTACTTGCTTTTAAGGAAGTCAGGTATAATACACTATCCTTTGCTAGCTCTAAGTTGGGTCCATCATTACACTTAAATTTGTCTCTTAAGTGATTTTTATCCTTGGCCAAGATCCAGAGGAATGCTGCAATCCTATCCATACTTTCCCGGGCGTATGTCTCATTGAACTCAATGGGGCTTACTTCTGAGTATACACGCATAGGATTGAGCTGGAATGGAAGTCTGTGAAACCTCACAAAGCACTAGGTGTGCATGAGAAGGAGAATTGCTGATTTTCTTTCCAGTGGTAGCCCCTCATGAAGTGCTGCTCCAAACAACGCCTGATTTTTTTTTTGAAGTGGGACAGTTAGGGACTTTCCAGAGACAAGGAGGCTACAATCAGAAGGGTAGAGCTGAAACCACCACCACCACCACCACCCTTTTTACATAGATTTGGATCCCAGCTTTTGGGTTCACAGGTCTAAACTACCGACTACTATTTTTGGCATTTTATAGGAATGGTGCCAGCAAAGGCAAGGTTGCAGAAGAAGCAGAATAAGAAGCAGATTCGTCAAAAAGTATACAGCCTGTGCCAGTCTTACAGTTTTCCTTGTGACCTGTGAAAATACATGGAAAACTGTGCAAGCTGGAGCCTGAGTACTGAATGTGAACTTTGGCCAGGGGTGGTTGAGGGCCCGTGTCTCTCAGTGTGGTAGCACCCAGTGCACCTTGAAGGGTTGAATGGGGGGGGGGGGTCAGTGCATGCATTTGCCCCAGAACCCAAAGCAACCTGGTCCTCACACTTCCTTTGAATTCAGATATGTAGCATGAATAGAATGAAATTCAGCAAACTAAGAAATGCACAGATGTGCTCTAAGTAACAGATGTCATTATAAGCAAAGGAACTTTGCTCAGGAGAAAACTGTGTGTCCTTCCGGGCTGCAAATATAACCTTCTCAAATGGAATTCAACACCTCTGGCTCTGCTGTCATTGCATGTTCCTGGAATCCTCTGGCTTTTCCACTGAGATGCATCTCACGTATTCAGTGTTGGAAAGCAGTTTGGAAGCCTGGGCTGCTCTGCTGGAATTCAGTTCTTCACTACACGGTCTTCCACCACTCTCTCTCTCTCTCTCTCTCTCTCTCTCTCTCTCTCTCTCTCTCTCTCTCTCTCTCTCTCTCTCTTTTCGTCTAGGACTTTAGCTATCCCGGAAGCAAAACCTGCTGGTCAATATTGAATGGTTTAACAAGCTGTTGTTTGGATGGGTGGATGTCATGGCTGTGATTCAACAAGTTGCTTTTAATTAGTTGCCGTGTCATTTTTGAAGGGCAGTTTTGTACAACAGGGGATTTCACAAAGCTGACAGAAAGTACCTCAGTCAGCTTTTAATGACTTCTTTTAAACCTGACTGACAGCCCAACCGTTCTTTCAAAGTAGGTCAAGGTGAGTTTGGCACTCGCTGGGCAGGAGAAACGTAGAACGTGGACTGAAACAAAAAAAAGAAAGGAGGGGAAAATCTCTTGGACGTAGTTCTGTGATCATTGCTACTCCCTTCCCTGAGCATGATTTAGAGTATGGTTTATTTAACTCAAGAAGAATGCCCATCGTTATGACAGCGTTTATATGTGTCAAGAAGGACTTGTTTACACTTAAAGTCATTTCATTTTAAAGTTGTTGAGAAAAAATAATCAATTCCCCTGACGGGGCCACTGACTATGTGCAGTTCGTTCTCTCCATGATTGGGTGGGTTTGCTCTGGCACAGAAAGCTCACCTTTATTTCAGTGTTTAATATTCGAAATGTTTTGGGTCTCTGGTGATGTTTGGTGATTTAGAAGTTTCGTGATGTTTTTGCGACCAGAAATATGCCATAAACTCTTGATTATATATATCAATTAGCCTACGTAGTTTCGTTATACGTCATTTCGCTTAAAGTTGCAGTTTCTAAGAACCTTTCAACAACTTTAAGTGAGGACTTGCTGTATTCCGAGCAACCTTTTGGTCTTCAGAATGCCTTATGGTTGAAGTCCCTCTTGGTATGCTCCACCCACAAATCCACATTCCACTTCCATGCAAGATTTCTGTCTCTGATATCAGCACTTCCCATGTCAGAGATGAAAGGCAGTTTTTTCCCCTTGCCACTATAATGTTTTCTACTGGAGAGCTTTACGTTACCACATACAGTAGGATGATATCACTGGACAACACGAAATTGGCTCTGAAATGGAAAGAGTTAAATCTTTATTAATTTTGACGTGCTGAAAACAAAAATGACAATAAAATCTGTCGATTGGATCTAGTTTAGGAGACGCAGTCTGCATTGCATACATAGGTATTATAAGCACCGTCGGCATTTACCTGTAACTATTGCGGATCTCACAAACCATAGCCAATTTTGCATTTTCAGTGTCGTATTCATGTTCAGCACCTCAAAATCTATAAGAAATTACTAACTTAATCTTAGGGGCATGACTTTTGTTAAAATTTGTTGTCCAGTGTATTCATTTGCTTACATGGAAGAAAGTTAAGGTGAGAACTTGGGAGACTATTGGGGAGGATGTCCCTCTGACCACAGACATTGAGAATGTAGCTTGTTCCTTTCTGCATCACTCCATCCTAGATTGTACTTCTTGGTTTTTAACGAATTTAAGTGTATTTGATATCTTAAGTGATACAAACTTAAGTGACCAATCCTTTCTGCCACACAGCCATACTGATGGAGCACGCGCTGCATGCAATGTGGGAGGAAGACAATCAGATGGCCTGGGGAGGTAAAACAAATTGATTTTTACTTACCTCTCCATAGGCTGTCTGGCTGTCAATGGGTCTTCTCAGATCCAAGCCAGCAATTTTAAGTCCAAGGAGAGGCAGGGTGTGTGTTGGGCCAGGAAAATTGTGATAGTATCCTAGTGTGTGCTGCTGCCACTGGGATGCACCCCCTCCAGCCGCTGAGGCTGCCCCTGCCCTCCCCAGCTCCCCACACCCCACACTGAAACGCAGGTTTTAAAAAACAAGATCAAAAACTGCGAACAGGGAAAAAACAAAATCTGCGTTTCAGTGTTTGGAAATTGTTTTTAATCTTATCCTGGCTTTGATAGAATTTGTATATGGCATCTCTACCCATACCCTATATCCTGTTAGTTTAAAGGATGTGTTTGCCTTATGAATCTGCCTGATGTTTCTTTAAGATCTCTGTATAGTTCTGCCTGGTGGTTTCCTTTAAAATTCCGTTCTGTCGGTTGGTTTTCAGTGTCATCCTAACAGCCAAGCTGTCACCACCTAGAAAATGTCTTAGGAATAAGACGAAACGTCGGGTTTTTTTGCACCATCTTCAGCCTTGAATTTTAAATGTATTTTTCCTGGTCGCAGTTTTTGGTACTTGTTATTAAAATCTGCGTTTCAGTGTTTGAAAATTGTTTTTAATCTTATTCTGGCTTTGATAGAATATGTACATGGCATTTAGACCCATATGCCCTATATCCTGCAAGATTATACCTAGCCATGAAAACTTCCGCTCCAACTTAAGTTGAAACATGTTAACAAGTGGACAGGCAAAAGCACGCGACACATCCACAGACTCCACAATTAACTGGGAGTCCAAGTTGAAATGGATACCAGTGACTGTAGTCGCAAATTATTTTGCAAACTGGTCACTGTGAACCTCCAAGGTTTCCCCCACTTTCATAACAGTGAAGATGTAACAGGCTGTAACAAGCTGTAGCCCATGCTTGGTTCTCAGTAGTTATTTGAGCTTTTGTCCCAAGCATTTCATCACACTCAAGTAAGTCCATAGAAACTCCATGGATCCAACTGAAGTCTAACAAGTGGGAGATGGCATTTATAAGTGAATATGTGAACCACCATGTCATTCCCCCAATCGCCATTCCAGTTGTCAAGCAGGTCTTCAACAGGCTTGTCAATCCTGGCAGCAGAAATTTCTTCCAAGCCATCAGCAATCCAGATCCATCAGTCTAGACTTTGTTGGCATTCCAGAAAATCTAAACTCTGTCAGTAATCTGCCTATGACAAAGAGGCTACACCAAACTCCTCCACCCACAGATCACTGCTGAGTCATTCAACAGAAAACACATTTTCTCATTCAAAAGAGGGACCATTGGGTCTAACACAAATCTAAATGATAGATTAAGATTGGATTTTGATAAAATGAGAGAGAGAGAGAGAGAGAGAGAGAGAGAGAGAGAGAGAGAGAGAGAGACTGATTGCTTAGACTGATTAGTGGGCATGATATTTTGAAAGCAGAATACACAATCTATCTGATGGCCCAGGCATACATTTCCATCATAACATTCTGCTTTAAACATAATGGAACAGCATGTACATTAGCAGCTTGGTCATGTTTACCTTTCCCGCTTATCAAAGGTGGATTTGATTAAAATTTCCCTTTAACATAGAACAGCTGTTGTAATTCACTTGAAAATGTCAGGACTGATGAGAGCTTTGTGGTATTTAGGTGCTTCATGGAATTATTACACTCATATGAAGTGTAGTGTGTATCTAAGGACATACTTTAATATTCTAGCAGAGGAAAATAAAGTCACCCCCAAGTTGAGGCTGCCTGTCAAGGCTTCTACAATTAAGACTCAGACTTATTGCTAAAACCTGTTTTGGGGGATTAGATTTGTGCAAAAGGATCACACCCACCTTTACTTTCTCCCTCTTCACTTTTGCACAAATTCTCCTTACCCTCTTCTGCCTACTGTCATCATTACAGGTTACTGTGCTAACTTAGATTCAGATATTCACATGTCCACCAAAAACTATGGGTTATGGCTCTCTGGTGAGCAGAACACCCAGCATCACACAGATCTCTTCAAGCTTTGGATGCCTTCTGTGGTTTGGAGAAGGTAGAAAACAGCAATAGTCCGTTCCAAGCCATGAAAGAGATTCTTCCTGCTATCTATCTACCTTCTTCATAGTGACCCCTGACAATTAAGTCCAGTCGTGTCCGACTCTAGGGTGTGGTGCTCATCCCCATTTCAAAGCCGAAGAGCCAGCGTTGTCTGAAGACGCCTCCGTGGTCATGTGGCCAGCATGACTCTCCTTGCCACAGCGCGTAGCATGCGGCTGGAACACGGAGCGCTGTTTACCTTCCCGCAAGCGGTACCTATTTATCTACTCACATTCACATGCTTTGGAACTGCTAGGTTGGCAGGAGCTGGCCAAGCAACAAGAGCTCACCCCGTCGCGGGAATCGAACTGCCGACCTTTCGATCAACAGCTTATGGTTCAGCGGTTTAACCCACTGCGCCACCCGCTGGCCTACCTTCTTCATAGCCTAATGCAATTGGGACGAGATCCTTCATCTGAAGCATGCTTATAAACAAGACTTATTTTTACTTACACTGAGGCTTGGAGAAGAATAATGTTCTACATGTGTCCAAATATGCCAGAGGGCTTATGAAATTAGTTAAAGGGAACTATGCGTAGTAAGTCCGAAGATTGCATTTTAAAATGTTTTTTTTGTGGCAGTGATCGCCACCCCCAAGCTGTCCCCATCCCTTAAGAGGACAGGGGACAGCTTTTGGTTCCAATGGTGGGTTGCGACCCACCACTTTGAGAACTACTTTATTGCCTTCTGTAGCAAGCTAAGAACTCATTTAACAGATGAAGATCAAAGAAACGGAGACTTTCTAAAATACATCCATAGACACTTGCAGTTTCAGCATTTCATTGATTTCTTGTTTGTTACAAATTGATCACGAATGAAATATCTGAGTCTGTAAGTTCAAGTCAGGTGTTTAATTTTGAATCTGGCAGATGACAAGGCTAAGATTGTTGGAATTTGGTAGATACCTTTGCATGTTACAACAGAATGATATTATGATTTCTTATTTTTAAGGCACTTTGAATTCATTTTAAAAATTAGACTGAGCATTAAAGCACGCCAGACAGAGGCACGTTTGGAGAAAGGGCCACTTTTTAAAATAACAGACTAGCAGAGTGGGGGGGAACCAAACGTAACCTAACTTGACCCCCCCCAAGGCGTGTGGGCATTACACGGGGAAAACGGTACTAACCATCTGCCTTTCCGTGATCTTAAATGGGTGTCGATATCCTGACTCCAAGCCACCCTCTGTCACAGACTGAGAAAGCCTATCACAGTCAACCCTGAAGGGTTGAGGCAGCGGAACAGCGTAGATTCCCACAGGTCAAGCCATGTGGTGGTGTTCATGTATGTCCGCCAGAGGGCTTGCCAGCCAGCCTCACTGACCAGGTCAAGTGTCATCTGAGTGGTCCTCCTGGCTCACCTCCTGACCTTGCTGACCTCAGGATGTACGCCTGTCCCTCACGCCCTACGTGCCTAACCTGCACGCCACCTGCTAAAGTGACCAATAAATTAACTAACTACCCCGATCCCAATCCACAGTCTGAGGTAGGCGAAAAAACTGCCAGGCCTGTTCCAATCTGACTGACTGCAAAACAATCCTACCCGGTCCTTCATAAAGAGTGACCAGCTAATCCCAGGTTATGATGGAGGGAGGGGCTCAAAGAAAAGGCGGTGACTAAGGGGCCAGCAAAGATGCCGACCAGTTTCCTTCCCTCAGCCGTGCCACAACGATCAGCCAATCAGAGGGCTTTCATTTTGTGCCTCTGTGCTGGTGAGCTCACGGGAGGGGGGATACAGGGCAAACCCGATGAGACACTAGGCATCTCATCGCCATTATTGTAAAAAGAGAATCTCAGAAAAAGGTACAAGCCAGTACCAAATTAAAGAGATTAAAATTTTAGGGGCCATATGGGCTCAAAAGTGCAAATGATTTGTATGTTTTATTAGATCAACTAATAATCAAAATGCTTCAAGGACAAGCTCTGGCACTTTCCTCTCCAAGAAAAGCTGCTAAAAGCAAAAACTAAAATTGAAAAAGTGATGCCCTGGTCCAGATGAGTGGTCTTTAAACAAACAAACAAACAAAAAAAGACTTCCAATAAAATTTCAGTTACTGGAGCTACAAGCATCCTTATGTTTGTTCACCCCGTCTCTGTTTAAAGAACACTGAACTACAGTAGGATAACATTTCATATATTAGGCTGAAACATGCAAACACAGTTTGCCAGGTATTTGTGAACTCTCACCCTTCCAGCATACATTCAGAATTGGTTGTTGTGTCTCCTACTCATTAACCCATTTTAGGGCAATGGTGCCTAAACTTAGAATGCACTATGAAGACCTAGAGAAAGAAAAGCCACTTTTTTTGCTGCAGACCCATGCAGCCACCACGGCAAAAAGGCAGATAGTTCGCTCACCTTGCTGCCGCCCCCTTGCCCCCCCCGCCTGCAGCCTGCACCCCTGCCCAACCCCCAGCTCAGCCTGTTGCCCCCTGCCCCACTCATCCTGGGCAGTGCCGGCAGCGGCACGTGTCACCCCCCCCCAGGCCTGTTTGGCAGGGAGGCCGTGTAAGGCTGACCAGGCTCAGGATGGGAGATAAGATATCGGCAGAGCACGCCATCGATATCCCTGTCACCATCCCTGGCCTGGCTGGCCAATGGCCCCCTTTCCTGCTACACCAGCCCACCCTTCCATTGCCTGCTGCAGGACATACCTGCATCCGGCGGTGCAGCCTCCAGCTGTGGCTGAGTGAGCGGCGCCAGCTTGAGCACCAGCACCACTTATCTGCACGGTGCTGCAAACATGCCTTACAGCACATTTGCTACACCTTCCGCCAGAGGAAACTTAAGTAGGATTGCGCCGTCCAGCCCATTTAGCTTCTTCAGTCAGGCAGGCAGCTCAGCCATCAGACCGCATCTCCTGCCCTGGCAGTCTTATTTTCAATCTTTTTCCTAAATATTCCTTGAATCTGGTTTGCCTTCTTCACCGCTGTTGAATACAGGGTTGATAATTTCATGGGACTATTGACCACAACTCCAAAGCACCTTGCCCAGTTGGTCACTGCCAGTTCAGACTTCATCAGTGAATGTCCACATGTTTTGCTCCAATACATGTCACTTTACTCTGACTTATACTGAATATCAATTGCACCTCCATTGACCCAATTTGGAGAGATTCTCAGGCTGCCTGGGTTTTCACCATCCCAAATAATTTCATATTCTCTGCAAACTTGCTTACTTTCCTCCTCACTCCTAACCAGAGAATTTACGAGTAAATAAAATAGCACTGGTTCTCATAAGATCCTTGGGCAACCCCACTTCTTATTGGGGTATAAATGTATGGATAAAAGATGAAAAGAGGGGGGCACCAATATGCATGCACAATTGGAAAACAAAGAAAATACACCTATCACTTCAGAACATTTTTTCTTACACATATGGAAATATCAGAATAAAACTTAGCATTGGGATAGTGCTGACTGTGTGTGCAAAGTGCTTCACATGTACAATCTTGATGCAATACTTACAATGAATCTTCAAGCATTATTGTCCCTATTTTGTAGCTGGGGAGCTGAGGTTGAGAGGGAGTGGATTGCCAAAGCCCCCCTAGTGAGAATCCATGGCAGAGGGAGGTGAGATTTGTACTGGGGAAGTCTTGGTTCACAGCTCAGTCACTTGGCCATGAAATATCTAGCAAATATATGCAAATTTAATCAATCAATTAATGGATTCAACTCATGCAATTTATCAACTAAGATTTATTTGTGTACTGTAACAGCTCTATAATTTAACCTTGTATACCTGCAGTACTTCTGAAGGAAATCAAAAGAAACATCAGTCTACCTACTTAACATCAACTTCCCAAGGACAACAGTCTAATTATTTTTCTTTTCAGATCCAGTCTCCTACTTTAGGATCATATTAAAAAAACATGAAAACGAGAGAGAGAGAGAGAGAGAGAGAGAGAGAGAGAGAGAGAGAGAGAGAGAGAGAGAGAGAGAGAGAGAGTCGCTCAAACCAACCTTTGTCTTTGGTCATTTGTTCGATGGATCTGGAGTCCATTGCTTCAGCTATATTAAAGTTTTCCTATTAGATGCCAGTTGCCCCCAAATTTCTTCTTCCCACCTTCATCCTTTCTAGCTGGAAATGCACAAGAGTAAATACAGTCCCTCTCATTTCATAAAGTATTCTGAAAGGATTACGCAAAATCTATTTGAGCAAACATAATATGGTTATACATTTTCTTGAGAAGGATGGGAAATTAAACTGCTGGATTTTATGACTAAAGAAGCAAGATGCACTGGGACATGTTGCAGCCTACATTAATAGTGTATTAAACATTTGTTTCATCAACTGAATTATCAAGTTAAGCAACATCATTTAACAGTCAGATTTTTCTAAGAGGCTACCATCTCAGGATTTCCTTGATTATGGAACTACAGTAGTTGATTATGGAACTAGATTACACGGGTAATCTTAGAGAAAGGGCTCCAGTGTTTTCTCCAATTTTCTTTTCTCCTATCCTAGCCTACCACCTTAGCTTACAACACAATCCTGAGAAGTCTACTGAGAAGCAAGTCCCATTGCTTTCAATGAAGTTTACATCCAGGAAAGTGTGTTTAGTATTACATGTTTACTGTGCAATCCTGTAGAGGCCCTACATCAGTGGATCTCCCGTCCGCTGCCATAAGTCTTCTAATGGTTGTGAAACCGTCATGCCGCTATCTTACACGTCAGAGCCACCAGCAGAAATGGAACATGGACCCAGCCTGCGTTGGAGCAAGTAAGGTGCTGGTGGGGGCATGTTGTGGGAAGTTTGGGGAAGGTTCAGGCCAGGAAGTGGGGAGGGCACGGAATGGTTCGGGGGTGGAGGGGGTAGTTCCCAACAGCAGAAGCATGTGCTAAGATGTGGGTGAAGTGCTTTTATGGCCTATTTCTAACTGCATTCCACTGTCATAGACCCTTCTGTGCGACCGCCCAATCCTGGATAGGATTGGGCCATCAGGTATTCAGCTCTTTTAGAAGCTAGATAAAAACCCATCTTTTCCAGCTGGCGTTTGGGCTATAGTGTTCCTTTTGCTGACCGTGATGTTTTTGTATTGTTTTTTTTTTCTATTCTGGTTTTGATTTTATTGATTTTTTTGAATTTTTGATAAGATGCATTGAGTGACTTGTCTTTAATAAATTGTTTTATGTCTGTTGTGAGTTGCTCCATAGGGACAGAAAGGTGTGAGTTAATGGTTAAACATTCCTTAAAAAATAAATACAGTGATACAGTTAACCAGCCAGTCGGATCCCTATGGAGTACCAATGATCCATCTTTAGATCTTAGAAACTACAGACTGCTGGTGAACCTACAACATGCCCCTCCCTCCCTCTCCCCCCCCCCCACTTACTATCTGGCCTGATGAAGAAATCAGTAGGGCTTGAATGCTTGCTCTTCGGTACTTTGTTACTTATTGGTTGGTTCTGATAAAAGCTTTTCTCTACTTTAGATTACTGTATACGTGGATGAGAGCCGTACATTTTCAGAGTTGCTCATTCTGTGGAGAGAGTGTGTAAACACTGATATTTGCATATTTTCTGTTCTTATCATCAGCTGAAAGGATCATGTGGTCTGTTGCCATGATCTTGCCTCCCATAGGTGCACTCAAAATGTTTCAAAGGTATGAAAGGGTCAAGGCTATCGCTTTGGGTGCCCTTCAGGGAAAAAGACAGGATATAAATTGAATGAATAAATCAATAATACAGGTTCTAGAAAAGAGACTGTCCACTTGTCCAATCATTCGTGACCCACCCACCCAAACTACTTATTAGCAGATCTCTAATTCCCAAGGAAGTCATTGTTTCAATAAATATCTTGTTTCTTTTACCCTATAGTCTCTCTAATTTATGGAAGTGTGAGAAAGGTATGACACATCGTGGAGAAATTTCATATGTCAGCTTTCATATCTTTCATAAAGTTCATGGATGATCTATATATAAATCATGTGTTGTCACTAAGGTGAAATAAATCCTGCTAGTGTTGAAAGTGATATATGAAATCGGACGGGCTTTGAAATTTAGTATTTATTTAATGAAAGAGTGAGTAATTGCTTTTCTGAATGCATTATTGTCAATAGAGTTGAATGTGGCCATGCTCATGGGCTTTTTGGTACTAACTCAAACAGCAATCCTAACTCCAATAGCTCCAAGCAATCCTCATTAGCAATTATTCTGCAGTAGTCACCTTTGCTTCAGTGGAGTCCCGTCCGTTGTAGTAAGGCTTTGAGGATTATAGTCTTTTCCGTTGCTGCCATTTTTAATTAAATATTAAAACACAAAGCAATTTGTAACAGAACAAAATACACAGGACATGATTTATTCAAAGTTAAGCACCTTTGCCCCGTTGATTTCGGAGGGAGAGATTTCAATACATCCTTAACTCATCTGCTGAAATTAATAGAACTTCAAAATGCTTACCTTTGCTGGATTGTGTCCAAGATAGTCATGGATGTCATTCTATTGTAAATTATTCCAATAATTTAAAAAATGCCCAATTCTGAATAATGAATTTATAATTAGCCCTGCCCTCATTTTTGTTATAAAAAAAAACACGAAGGCAGAAATCCTATCAACATTAATTAGGGAGCAAATGTCATTGAAATCTGTAAGGCTTACTTGCAAATAAACATACACATCAGTTTGTCCACCTTTCTTATATCACACAGAGTTTGTTCAGACAGTCTGAGATTTGGGGTGGGAACGTGCAATTTCCAGGAGTTTGCTTTTTCTGTGCTGTGGTCCTTTGCTAAAAATGTCTTGTCTTTTAATCAGAGTGAAAGCACAATCCAGCTAAACTAAGCTCATGTAAGTCCCATTTATTTTGATGGGCAAGCTAAGCACATGTTTAACTTCCTTTTGTTGAAATTAATAGCCAGGATTTAAATTAATGGAAATGGCTCCTCTGACACTCATAATCCCCCTCAAGCAGCATCCCTCACATGCTCTAAAACCATGGCCAGGATGGAGAGTTACCCAACTTAACAAGGGGCTGCCATGTGAATGAAAGCTTGCTCCTCCCTTTGTGCTTAAATGCAGAGGTGAAACAAGGGTGGAGCGGAGGCAAGTAGTTCTGCAAGACTCCGTTACACTGGAGTCAGCGGCTCCTCCCCTTTGCTGTTGGAGCCATTCCAGCAGCGACTGGGGAGTGTCCTGCGTGTTGCCTTTGCTGCCAGAATGGCTCCAACAGCAAGGGGGAGGGGCCGTTAACTCCAGTGTAACAGAGTCTTGCAGAACTACTTGCCTTCGATCCACCCTTGTTACGCTTCTGCTTAAATGGAAGTGCTTTCTGCTTGGGCATGGTGTGGTGGATCTCATCCACACAGACTTAAAAATAGCTGTCACTCAATGAAGAAAAAAAATCCTCGTTGATTAACTGTCTGATTTTTGTCAATTAATCAAGTGATTAATTGCTTAAACTTACATGCATTTGCATATGCATAACAGCAAGATTTCTGTGGACAAAAATACATTTTCCTTGTTTTTAAGGCACACTTAATTTTAGAACATTTACTGATGAAAAATAACATTTCTCCCCATCATCTGGCATTCAGTGGTAAAGTGTTGTGCTTGTGCACCTTCACCCATGCCTCTGTTTTCCTTTCCCTACCGAATTACATAGATGTGCCCCATTGACCAATACACAGGATCCCCACACAAGAATGTTCTCCCCCCATGTGTACATGTGTTTTAAAAAGGACTGTCAATAATATTTGTGGACAGGGAGGGCCAGAGTAAAGGCTTTTCCAATCTGGTTTGCTCCCTGGGCCATAAAAGGTGGCCAAATCCAGGGTGGGGCTTAGCGTTCTTGCTGTCTTATCTTCTTCACACTCTGTAATATACACACTGGCCTCTACAGTGTTTGTTGTTTGCTTTGCTGTGAGGGCAAGAAGGAATTTTATCCATCTCCTTATTTTGACTGCTGGGATCTGGGGTTTTCCTTCCAAAGAGAAGGTTCCTATTCTCATTTTTGTGCCTTAACTCAAGGTTCTAGTATCACCTAGGTGTGATACTCAGGTCATTGGTGAGAAGAACCATCACCAAAAGGTTTGATCCCCACATGCCATCATAAGGGAGCTCTTAGGGGTCCAGCGTTAGGGGACCAGGCTTAGAGGCTAGCTTGATTCAGGAGCAAGTGTGACACCTGAAACCTGCAATGGGTGGTGACACACATCACATCACCTGCCATCTTATGCCATCTTGTGCCTTTATGTAGTCACATTCATAACAGTTTTAGTGGATAACATTGTGACCTACTTTAAAACCATCTCTGTCTTGGCTCTTGTCCTTCCTTGTTTTCTTCCTGTGTATCCAGCTGTGGGCACAGCGATCTTAATAAAATCACATAGTTCAACTAAACTCTAAATGTGCCATTGCATACACACAGGTGATCTGAGCCTGTTCTTTTATTAAAGCTTTATAATAAAAATGCAAACTTGTAATATGAAGGAAGGAAAACAACTTCCCAAAACCAAAACAGAAAAGAGAAAATTATCCTCAAGGGAATATTGAATTCCTTAAACTGTAGTTCTCCTCCTCATTTGATCTGCTCCAAAACAACACACAAGGTTGCCATTGCTGCTGCAGCAGCCACACTTTTGGAGAAACTGTTCTTTCCCGTATCCAGTTACAAAGTATCAATGTGTTCATTAGTATTGTATGCCATGAGTTTTACAGCCATGTTAGGTAACTGTTTCTGTATTCAAATGTTGGTAATACTGTAGTGTTTCTGCAGTAATTAATCAATTTCCTAATAACGTCTTTTTTTTTTCTTTGTGCTGGACAGGCCCATGAGGAAGAGTGTGGGTGCTCACCTCTGCTCCCCATCCTGACATTGTTCTGCCGTGGCATAATTGCATGGGGTAGATAAGAACATCCAAATAAACTCTCATGCATGTTTCAAATACTATTTTTATGCAACTATGTGGGATGGTGCACTGGGCAGGGAAGGGAGTCACCATGTGACTTGGTGAAGCTGACCTGATATATCATATGAACTGGCCCACTGAGCTTTCTCCAGTCTTTACCCATGCTGTATTTACAATTGCAGCATATATTTAAATTGCACCGTATGTATGCTTGATGCGTGGTTACAGACACTGGCGTTGCTAGAGGTGGGGCGGAACGGTAAGCTGTTGCATAGCAGTAACCGCTCCATTCCATAATGGCCCTGCCCACTCGCCATCAGAATCAGTCGAGCGGAGAAGGAAACGCGCAGGGAGTCTCCTGACAAATTCATCTGACAAATTGAATGTCAGATGAATAGCACGAATATATGAAATTTGATTTTTCAAACGTAGTTCCATTGTGGGACCAGTGGCGTCGCTTCAGCAGGGACGGGGCTGTAAGTAATGCTCCGTCGTAGTCTCTTTACAGAGCGAGCAGGAGGCAGCCCCGCCCCCTCACTGTTGGAGCCAGTCCCCTGCGGAGAAAGCAGCAGGCAGGGTCTCTTGCCTGCTGCTTTCTCCGCAGGGGACTGGCTCTGACAGTGAGGGGGCGGGGCTGCCTCCTGCTCGCTCGGTAAAGAGACTACAACGGAACGTTACTTACAGCCCTGCCCCTACCGAAGCGACGCCAGTGTGTGGGACTGAAATTATAATTTGTAGCCCCCCCCTTTGCCTTTTGTTGCAATCTCCGGACACAAAATCTGGGTTTTGGTCTTATGGATATCCTGGTCGAGAGCCAAAAGAACATCAGCAATATTTTCCAACGCATTCCACTCAAATGCATTCTTCTTCATCACCATCATCATCATCACCATCATCATCATCATCCAGGTAAATTACCCCTTATCCGGACATCCGAAATCCAGACTATTCCAAAATCCAGACATTTTTGAGGCCATGACTTAAAAAAAAAAAACTTTTTCCAGCACCTGGCTGGCATAGCGCAAGGCATGCTGGGGCATGAAATTATTAAAAATATTGTATAAAATGACCTTCAGGCTATGTGTACAAGGTGTATATGAGACATAAATGAAATTTGTGTTTCGACTTGGGTCCCCTCCCCACTACAAACTCCTGCAGCACAGTGCCTCAATGAAGTGGATCCACACGTTGATGATGCAAATCTATGAAAAATCAAGAGGTGCCAGCAGAGCTTGCTGGGCTCAGACTCCAATTGGAGCTTTGGGAGCTCATCATCTCAGAGAAGATGTGAGAATTGGGATCTCCCAGATTCTTTCCCAGGCAGATTAAAATATAAGATGGGGAATAGTTTCTGGCTTGCCACCCAACCAGTCCCAAATTTGGTTTCCTCCTTCCCTTTCAGCATTGCTTATCCTGGATAGTCAAGGCAAGAGGAAGAATGGTGACACTGGTAAAAACAGGAAGAGTGAAGAAGGAAGAACTTCAGGAAGGAAGAACTTTCCTTCCCTCTCCCCTTCCACTCCTGACATGATGCAGGGCAACATGGCAATACACTATGTCCAAGTGACCTTTGGAAAATGTACCCAAGCAATAAGGTTCACTGGAGCACAGTGCTCTAGGCAGGAGCATAACAAGCTCTCATGCATTGGGCACAAGAGCTTGCTGTGCCCCAGAAGTGACATCACTTCCTGGTTCAGGCGCTATCGGCAGCCCTTGTGTTTGTGAGTGGAACGCGATGGCTGCTGATTGCCTGCTGCCTCTGCATGCCCTACGAGCCAGCAAAGAGAAAGAGGGATAGAAATAACTTCTGCCTTCCCCCTACACACTGGTAGGCCACTTGGTACTGGCTGGTCAAGTAAGCATTATTGAAAGGAATGGAGTTGTTTTGGGAGCTGGTGGGTGAGTGAAACTGGATTGGCCCAGAAAGAAGCTGAGGAACCTTCCATCATCATCATCATCATCATCATTATCATCATCATTATCTTATTTTATTTTACTTTGTAATAACTCAATTTATTCCTACCTAACTGAACACAAACTAGGTTGGAGAAGCTTGCCCAGACTAGAAATAACATGTGGATCTAACATTCCAAGCTTGGGGGGGGGAGGGGTCGTCCAAAAGGGCCCAAGGATTCTATTGAGAATTTTCAGGACAAAAAAGAAAATCTGTTGCAGAGTGCTGAAGTAGTCATATTCTTAATTCTGACTAGCAGTGCAATTTGCTTTTTACTATTAGGTGCCATAGCCATGGATCGTACTTCCCACAGGGGAAATATTTATTTTCTTCTTGAAATATGAAGTAATAAGTATGAAACAAGTAGGGTGATATAGGTTATATGCGCATGTGCGTGAGTACGCACACACACACACACAAGTACAGTTATTTTGTGTTTCAATATCATCCCCTACAGCTTCAGCTCCTGATTCAGCACTCCTGGTGAAATAATTGATGGGGAGAACAGCTGTGTAAATGCTGGATGAAAAATCACAGCTGTCCATCATTAGGGAGTAGCAGCAATATGCCACTTTCTTGGGTTTCTCTAATGTATGTTAAATTGTTAAAAAAAAAATAAAAAGATAGCCAAGAGAGGGTAAAGTTTAATTGCAGCATCAGCAGGGCTGAGTCTATTGATTGGGCAATACTTAGAGAACAAAGCAAGAGAGTAATCCAGTTTATCATGACTAGGTCAAGCTTTGAAGAGCAGAAAACTGTATTTAACTTACATTTGGGGAAGGAATAAGTGCTGTTTGGTCTTCTCCCCCATTTGCTTGTGAGATGCACCGTTTAGCAAGTCGCAAGACAAAATGAGTAAAATGCTCATTCTGATTTTAAATCAGAAGGCTGATTCACACATACAAACCACCTGCTCATTTTCACCACATGACTTCCTACATGCATGCACAGAGAGAGAGAGAGAGAGAGAGAGAGAGAGTGAAAGTGAAGATCATTCATGCTGGAAAAAGACTGTGAACTGGGCTGAACAGTCTGTGAGACCTATTTCCAAGATTATGGCTTAATATTGTGCTGGTAAAGCTAACTGCTGGCTGTTGGAGGATTCATCTATTTATTTATTTATTTATTTATTCATTCATTCATCAAGGCGGCTTACAACACAGACATTAAAATACATGTATACACATTAAAATAATTAAAAACAATTAATTAAAACAATTTAAAATAAACAACCCCAGTGGGTCACCTGAATTTACATTTGTTAAAAGCCATTTGTTAAAAAGTCAGCCCACCATGACAGACATCAAAAGCTATCCTAAATATAAACGTCTTAAGGCCCCGCCGAAAGGTCTCTAAAGAGGGAGCCGTTCTTAATTCCAGGGGGAGGGAATTCCATAATTGGGGCGCCACAGCCGAGAAGGCCCTATTCTGTGCCGCCATCCCCCTCACTTCCGTCAATGGCGGCACAGTTAACGCCCCCCCCCGATGACCTCAGAGTATGGGTTGGATTATAAGGAAGGAGGCGGTCCCTCAAATACCCTGGACCCGAGCCGTTAAGGGCTTTAAAAGTCAAAACTAGCACTTTGAATTGTGCCCGGAAACAAACCAGCAGCCAGTGTAGCCACTGAAGCAACGATCTGACTGAATCGAACCGACAGGCCCCGGCAACCACCTGGGCCACCACATTCTGTACTAGTTGCAGTTTCCGAACAGTCTTCAAAGGCAGCCCCACGTAGAGCGCATTGCAGTAATCTAGTCTAGATGTCACTAGGGCATGGCTTACCATATCCAAAGGGGGACAGGGTGCCTACACCTTTAACCATAGTAAAAAGAGGGAATTTGGGCTGGTGCAGCTTGTTGCACCCTTCCATTATGAGCTGCACCTGCCCAAATTCCCTCTTTTTACAATGGTTAAAGGTGTAGGCACCCTGTCCCCCTTTGGATATGGTAAGCCTATCTATTGGGCATTCCACATGGACATTCCACACGGACACCCAGAAATATACAAAGATGAATCTTATGAACATCTCTCTGCGGGAGTAAGAACGGCACAGGCTAGGCATCCTCTTTCATCCAAAGAACAGGAGCTTTGGTTTGGTTTGGATGAGTGCCAATATCAGACCTTTGTATACTCATTCACATGTTGGTCTCTTAAGAGATCAGGAATTGTCAGGTTGGTGGTTTCCGGCATGGGCTGGCACGCATACCTGTAACACCTGCATGAAGGTGGTTCTGCTCCATCTCCCAGAGCTCAATCTCCATCACCTGGAGCTCCACCCAGAGCTCTACCTCCATCTCCCTGGAGCTCCTCCATCACCCTAGCTAGAGCTAAAGAGATTCTTGAATTGAATTGATCTTGGCCAACCATATACTCTCACAAGAGTGTACTCGGGGGGGGGTACAGGGGGCGGGGGTTGATGCGCGCCCACCTGCACATGGGTGACACATGCGTAGTGACGCTTCTGAGTGTACTGTTTCACATAGGGCAGATGCAATTTATTTCCTACACGGAGGTGATGTATTTATGTTATATTCAGTTTCCCCATGTCCAGCTTCTGATCTCCTTTGGCTTGCTCAGAAACAGTAAAGAAAGGAGACACTGCTGCACATGCTAAGTTATGGTTGATCTTCTAAACTGAAATTGAACCCAGAAATGGAAATGTTTAATATATTAATGCTCACAACTTAAAGACTACTGAAGTAGGATCTCAGATCTCCAAGCAAATGCAACTCTAGGCACATATGTACAAATTTCATTCAGAGATTAGCTTAGCATATACAGTTTTTCTCACCGTAGTCTAGGGGACAAAAGCACATTTCATTTTTATTCAAGTGCCTCAATGTATTTTGGTGACAGTTTTCCAAAAAACCTTTGCCTTTGATCCAAAGTCAGGCCTCTGGAGAAGCAAGTGGGTTGCTTCTGTCACTGTGCTAGAAGAAATGCTGTATCTTCTAGAAAGATACTGAAGATTGAAAGAAGGCTATGTAGTTGGAGGTGGAGAAAATGAGTAAAGCATGCAAATGCCAACCTTCCTATGCCAAGAAGCTTAAGCAGAAGAAATGATATAGGCTGCCAAGGAACAACAAAGCAATCTGTGAATCTATCAATCCTTCATATCATGGAAGGCCAGCTTCTGGTTTTACAGTTTTCACTCCCTCTATTCATATTAACATAGCAAAGCTAGGATGATTGTGTTAGCACCTATTACTGCTGTTGTGAATGGTCACTGCACATGTATCTTGTATACAGTTAAGCTTTACATTCACAGCCCAATCCTGTGTAACTCTTGCACCGGTGTAACAGTAGTGTTACACTACTTATGCCAGTGCACTCATGCCAATGTAACTTGCCATACGCCGACTGACGCAGGACGGACACTGGCGTAACCCCCCTCAGACACCCCGCATGTGGAGTTCAGACGTGGGATGGACGCCGGTGCAATTCCACCAACGCAGGGGGCATTCAAACGCCCCCGGAATGCCCCCTGCGCTGGCATCTGTCCCATGTCCAAACTGTGCATGCGCGGCGAGGGGGAGTTATGCCAGTGTCTGTCCTGCGTCTGTCGGTGTACGGCAAGTTACACTGGCATAAGTGCTCTTACACCGGTGGATCTACTGTTACATTGGTGCAAGAGTTACACAGGATTGGGCTGTCAGTTCTTATTCTGTCCATGCACTAGCCCTGCTCCCATACCAGCTGAAGCCCCTACCTCCCCATGAGCAGTGCTGGCCTTCAGCGACCTTCTCCCATACATTCCGGCCCGCTCTCTTAGGTCATCTGAGGGGGCTCTCCTGCGAGCGCCACCTCTATCGCAAGTTAGAGGAGTGGCAACACGTGGGCGAGCCTTCTCTGCTGTGGTACCACAACTGTGGAACTCCCTGAGAACCACCCCCTCCCTCATGACTTTTTGGAAAGGGCTCAAAACGTTTTTGTTTCGTCTAGCGTTTGGGTGATGGGCTGTGGTCTGCCTCCTGTGTCTCAAAATGCTCTGCCATGCTGCTTATCTGCTCCATACTGCCCCCCCAGTGGATTTTATTGTTTTTAAAATTGTTTATGTACGGTTATGTATTGTTTTTACTTTTTATGTATTTTTAAGTTATGTATTTTAACTTCTGTTGTAAGCCGCCTTGAGCATTTGCCTTGGCATAGGAAAAGGCGGATATATATATATATATATATATATATATATATATATATATATATATATATATATATATATATATATATATATATATATATATATATATATATATATATATATATATAAAGATGTGATTGCCACCTGGAAACACATGAGCGGTGGGTGGGAATAATGACTGGAGGGCTATACTGTAGAATTGTCACAGACTGTACCTTTGTCATGGCCATTTAGCGCCACTACTTATAGATACTCTCTGTACGACTGTGTTTGGGTATGAGTTTCAAATCTGCCAACTGAGAAAAACACTTTGTTCACCCTCATACATCTGATCAAGTGACCTCTAGTTCATGAACACTAATGCCATAGTGCAGCATTTTTCAAAAGTCCTACAAGGGAGTTTACTCCCCTGTAAGTCTTTGCGGGGGGCAGGGCGATGTTGGAGGCAGCGCTCCAGGATTGTGCCCGCCCCACCCCCAAAACACTTTTTTCAATGTACCTGGTTGTCTTGCCAGCTCCCTGAAGGGTCCAGAGGGGGGGTCTGCCGCTGCCTCCGCAGACCTCCCCAAGGCTCTAAACAGTGGCAATCGCATTCCGAAGCCACTTGCCTACAGCTGACCAATAAGATGACAATCATAATTCTCATTTACATTGTGCCCTTCAAATATTTAAAACAATTCAAACATATCCCATTAACCCTAACAGTAGCCCTGTAAAATGGCCCAGTGTATCCCAGCCCAATGGTCTTGTGTTGGCTCTATTAATTAGCACTGTATCAAACGTTTGTGGTGTTAAGTGTTAACCTGTCTACTGTAGCATATGAAATCAATATTTAGATTTCCTCAGACTTGGCCACACGGTAAGATGGCAGATGAGTCTTGCAGGGGAGCTTGAGCTCTCCAGCATTTAAAGGCCAATATTATTCCCACGCCAAGTAATTGACACAGAAGGTCATCTACGCTGAGCTTAGCAGAGAGTGTCTTACAGAAGTTCCTTTTCATTTCCAAGAACAGATATTCTGCTTTGCAGAACAAGCATGTATGGTTGTAGTTAGAGATAGTGAACCAATTATGGAGGAAAAATTACAACTGTAAGGGCCAGTTCATTGTTCTACGACCTACAAAATACATGGAGAATTAAAATCCCATTGACTTTTCAAAAGGTTGGGATGGAAAGTAACTTCTGAGTTAACAAGCGACCATTTAGGGTTTGCCACGTGCATGCAATACATGTAACCAGGGGCTGTCATTATTTCTCTAGTTTAGTGTTTCCCAAACTTTTTCAACCTGTGGCTCCCTTGACCATTGGCGACCACTGGCCACGGCTCCCCATTACATTATGCTGATGCAGCCTGCCAACTGGTTTTCCGAGAGGATTCCGTGGCACTCCGTGGTTCTCCTGGGCGGTTTCCGTGGCTCCCCTGGCTGGTTTCCATGCCTCCCAGTTTGGGAACCACTGCTCTAGTTGCACTGCATTGTTTGTTGCAGTATGCGTCCCTGATCCAGATGTTCATGCTCCATGCCATTCCCAAGAGATAAGAAAATAACCGCAAATGTTTTGCCTCCAATCCTTGCTTTTTGTATGTCAAACCACACCTTCCTCCCCAAAGGGGGGGGACCCCTCAAACTGCCATAATTCAAATTCAGAATTTTTCACAGAGCCAAACACTTTATATCCCACTGTTGGACACCATGTGGTGATTGTGGGGGAGGGGACCCCTGTCTGAAGCTTCCTTTCACCGATCCACCCTAAGTCAGCATCAAAATCTGCTAGCCTGTACAGGTCTATGTATCTCCTATTGCATGGGGGCTGACCTTGCCCGCCCCACCCATCTTGCAAGATTTGAGCCGAGCTTGCAGACAGATGATTGGGCCTAGGGTCTTGGGTGGGGAGCTTGGCCAACTGGGGAAGCGGCAATTGCGAGACTGCACAGCGGTCTGGCTCTGCAACCACAGGCAAGTAAAGAGTTAAAATGTTTCTCTCTTTAAACACAAAACGGCTTCGACATTGGAAGTGCCCAGGTGCACATCTTAGCAAAAATACAAGCAAGCTATTACAGGCAAACCTAAAAACAAAATAATTCTCAAATGCATCCAAATCTCACTGTTCCATAACTGTACTTATTTGATCCCCAGGGAGTTTGGAGAGAACCTGATCACATACAGGTGCATTATCTGAGGAAGTCAAGTGTATCCCAGTGTATCCCAGCCCAATGGTCTGGCGTAACCCCCCTCAGACACCTCATGTGTGAGCATCCTTGGGCTTAACTTGGGCAGCCCAATCCTATCCTCTGCAGTCCACAACACAGTTAGGGGGCATGTCAGTCCAGGAAAAGGGGGGTAGAATCTTGGCACGTGCCACTGCCTATGACATCATCCCCCACCCACCCCAGAACGTCCCCAGGTTTGGCCCACTCCCAACCCCAATCATCCCCCAAACTGAAGCGGGACCTCCAGCCATTTGCACTGGCAGACCCTAGCCCATGCACCGGTGGAGCAGCTTTTGCGACACCGGCCCAGGACTTATGGCTATGGATCACGAGATCTGATGCTGTAAGTCCAGGATAGAATTAGGACCTAAATGTGTTACTTCATTCAGGAATGTATGCCTCACCTTTCCTTATAAAAGCAGACACAAGGTGGCTTATAATAATAACAAATTAGCTTAGAAAAACAGAAGATAAAAGCTGTAGTGAAGAACAAATAACAAGCTTCACTGGGCAGAGAACACTCTTATCTCCAACAGCCTAGAGAGAACAAAACCTCTTCAATTGTCACTTTTAAAAGCCATAGGAGAGGGAGCCTAATATATCTTCTGAGGAAGCAAATTCCATAGATATGACACAAAGACCCTACCTCTGGTCCTCAGCAAACACATTTCAGTTAGAGGCCAATGTTAACAATAGACATATAATCTGTTACTGGTTAATATGTGTGCATTTGACGACTTGCTTAATTATTGTTTCTATTTCTGATCCAGGGGTGCATGTGCATGATTGCTCATCCTGGAGCTTTTTGGTCATCTCCGTTCACCTACTACTAACCTAGTAAGTAAACAATGTTTACTTCAATATACCTGCAAGCCTGCCTCAAGTGTTCACTGATAGCGGTAATTCATTTGCAAGGGATCTAGACATTAACCAGTTTGGAGAAGTAGTAAAATGATGCTGAATTCTGGACAAAACCAACAGAGGTAACAAAAAGGCACCTTTGAAGTGCTGACTTTTATATTTATCAGGGAGGATAGCATGTGTTTCTATTCATTCCAGAATAATGCCTTTTCCCGTGGCTGGTTCTTTGTGTGTCCCTTGTGTTTTTTAGAATATAAGCACTTTGGAGACAGGGTACCATCTTTTAGAGCCCAATTCTATGCATATATACTCAGAAGTAAGTCCCATTATAGTCAATGGGGCTTACTCCCAGATAGGTGTGGATAGGATTGTAGCCTAAAACTGTCTTATAGCGCAGTCCTATGCATCCCTACTCAGAAGTAAGTCCCGGTGAGTGTAATGGAACTTACAGCCCAATCCTGCATAGGCTGCAGCGTCAACCTGAAGGACCAACTGCTGCATCCTATTGAGTTCCCAGGCTGCCCCGAGGCAGCCCAGGAACAACTCAGGAGAAGGAGACGATCATCCCCTTCCCCCTATGTAACCAGCGGGAAGTCCTTGGGCCTCCTCGAATGTATGCAAGCTCCAGAGTTTGCATACATTCACGCCGCTTGTGTCAGTGCAATGGGAGCCTGGAGGGTGCTCAGAATACCGGGGATCTCGACCCCCAGTATCCCGCTCCCTCCAGACCCTGGGCGGCCTATGGCCAGTAGCGTAGTAATGTAGGGGGCCTTGATGTCCAGGGCCCCAGGCGCCCAGCTTCCGGGGGGCGCTCACCTCCCATGAGCTGTGTGAGATGACGACGCTGTCACTCACCTCGGACTCAAAAGCTGAAGCGCCCGCCCGCAGCCATAGCGGGCGGGCGGCGCTCCAGCTTTCGAGTCCGAGGTGAGCGACAGCGTCGTCATCGCCGAGGCAACGCGAGCAGCGCACGCCCAGACCCTGTGGCTGCAGGCGCGTGCTGTGCACGTTGCCTAGAGTCGCGTTGCCTAGAGTCGCTCACCTCGTTGCCTAGAGTCGCTCACCTCGGACTCGAAAGCTGGAGTGCCGCCCGCCCGCTATGGCTGCGGGCGGGCGCTCTAGGTTTCGAGTCTAGGCCCTAGACGACGATGACGCTCTCTCGCTCCTCGTACTCGAAAGCTGGAGCGCGGCACGGCACTCCAGCTTTCGAGGCCTGAGCGACAGCGTCGTTTGATGTCACGTGACGTCATACATCACGTGACGTCCAGGGGGGCTCTCGGCCAGCCCCCGCCCCCCTAGCCCCAGGCGTCTTGAGGGCTAAAGACGCCACTGCCTATGGCCTCCCCGCCCTCCCTTGCCACCCGGTCTGCCCTTCCCCACAGAGCTGGGGAGACGGCGGAGCATGCAGCGCTGGGACTGCTTGCTCTCTGGGTGTCACGCAAATGCTTTATGGCACTTGTTTGGGGCAGCGCGCGCTGCCCCGGGGCTTCTTCTAGGCAGGATCGCGCCGTTAATCCCAGGTAGGTGTGTATTGCTGTCCTATGCACATTTACCTAGGAGTAAACTCAGTTGAACTCAATGGGATTTACTTCTGAGTAGACATGCACAGGATTGCAGTGTTAATCTTTGTTGATAAGTAAACTGCTTCAAGGACATTTGCACTTAATCAGTGGTTTATAAATATTCTAAAGAATAATGGAAAAAAAAACCTTGCGATTTGGTGGTGGGTGTGGGAATCTAATTACAGGGTTGGTCTTGGTTAATCTTGAGGCTTAATGAGCAAGCATTTCTCATCTCTAAGGGATGTAGGAATGTACTGCAGGATTTACTAATAGGGGTATTGTGTTTATGTGTATATTATAAGATGATAATGGTAACATTTCTTTATGCATTTTATAGTTTTTATTTGTTATAATAATATTCTTCTGTTTTGGATTGCCGTTATTTTAATCCTGTTCAGTGTAAATAAATGGAGCCTCCTGGGTGGACAGACAAAGGTGCTGGGCATCTGTGTCTGAAGCTGTAAAAACACTTTAGAGTTTGCCAAGGGCAGAAATTGCTACAGCCATTGGAGAAGATTATAGAGGACAAGGCTCCCTCGGAGGCACTTTATACTTGTGTGATTCTGGGAGTTGCAACTGATCTTGTCGTGGAGAGTTCTGTTTTGCTTGCCACGTCTTGTTTATTCTTCCTGAAACCTGTCATTTTGTAAATAAAGAGGGTTCTAAAATTATTTGTCACCACATCGCAGTGCTTTTACTTAAAAGCAAAGTAACCCTCGAAAGGCTTTCAAGCTTGCAGCAGTTTCAAAAGAGGGAATAGACAATAAGTTTGCCAACCAGAACTGGAAAAAAGCAAAGGCTAGGGCTAAATGTCCCGTTCCGTCCAAAGACATAGAATGCTCCAGGTGACAGGCGGTTCATGGAAGAACCAGGGCAAGGAGTGGGCCAAACGGGGGGGGGGGGAGTTCAAGGGCAGGGCAGTGGATCTTGGCAACAGCCAGCCGTGCACACCAGATCCTATGTCCCTTTCCTATAGGGGGTAATAGCTGGTGTATATCTGTGAAGTCCCATTGTTAGGCTTACCAGATTTCTTCCCGGGACAGAATGTAGCCCTTTAGGAGAAGGAATGTGGGCAGGTGTAGCTTGTTAAACCTTAGAGCACAATCCTAGGCAAGTAGACATGCCTAAGGTTGTGCACTAATCTGGTAAGCCTACCCATTGGTGACCAGGTGGTCTACCGAGAAGTAAGAAAAATATTTTTACTAACCTCTCACTGGCCGTCTGATCTCCCTTCCACCATAGCATGCAGCACATGCTCCATCATTGGGGCTGCATGCTGTGGACCGGCAGGGGATAGAATTGGGCTGGAGGAGTGTCATCAGAGCTCACATGCTTTCCCCCCCCCCAAAAAAAAACAGGACCAACAAATGCCCAGTCTAAATCATGACCATGGCAAGGAAAGGGTTAAAGCCCCCTCTCCCTATGCCATCATCCTGACCCACATCCATCTTTCAACTCCAATTTAGAAAAGAACAAAGTACACCAGTTCTAATTATGTGCATATTATGTGGAGTTTGGACCTCAGATTTATTGCTACAAACCCCATGATGCACTGCGACTCTGAACAAAATTCACATGCACAAGAATGACTGCGGTCCATTCCGGATACATTCCATTCCGGATACATGCGGATACCGGTATCTGCGGATACTGTGCTAAAATCAGTTTAAAAAGAAAAAAAGGGAAAACCCGCAGGTTTTTTTTTTTTTTTTAGCAACAAACCGTGCCGTTTCCAAGCCTCTGGAGGAAATCTCTAAGCTTACCAACCCACCTCTGGGTTGCGCAAAGGCTCTTCCCTCCTCCCAGCCTTGTCCCTGTCAGTTCTTCATACTCCCTCTCTGAGAAGGGGTCTATTCAGGCATTAGTATCTGCCATACGTCTTCTGTGGTAAAGACAGATGCAAAAATTCATTCAACTTCTCTCCAACCTCCATAGCCTCTTTCAACTTCCATTTTCTTCCCTTGTTATCTTACAGTCCAACCCACCTCCCTGGAGGATTTTCTGCTTTTCATGCATTTAAATAGATAATTGTTTGCATCGATGTTTTGATCCATGTCCCTTATTATAAGCTTGCATTTCTTTTGCCAGAGTGTTTCCGTTTTTGCTTTTGTTCCGATTTGGGCAAGAAGGCTTCCATTTTCTGAAGGAAGCCTGCTTGCCTTTTATAAGCATCCATGTCTCCACTCATAAGCTGTACTGACATTCTTCTGGACCTGGTGATACTCTTCCCACTTAACATCCTTTTCCTCAGCATTCGAGTCGAGCTTCTGTTATTTTGGTTTTAAATAGGCTTACCAGATCTCCAACCGGGACAGAGTGCTAGACCTTTAGGAGAAGGAATGTGGGCAGTTGCAGCTTGTTAACTCCTAGAGCACAATCCTAGGCATGTCTACTCAGAAGCAAGCCCCATTGTGTTCAATGGGGCTTGCTTCTGAGTAGACATGCCTAGGGTTGTGCTCTAAGGTTTAACAAGTTACACCTGCCCACATTCCTTCTCCTAAAGGTCTAGCACTCTGTCCTGGTTGGAGATCTGGTAAGCCTAGTTTTAAACAACTTACATGCACTTTGGAGAGCTTTTGACCCTCTTGCCTTTCCCCTTCAAGCTTCCTTTTTACTCGTCCTCTTTTGACTAATTCAGTAAATTGACTCAGTAATTTCCATGGACATGATCACATCCAGAGATTTCCTTGGCCTTGTCCATTATTAGCTTTCCCATAAGTCAGTATAGACCGGTAGATGCAAGATCATCATATAGAGAAAGAGGTTCCTAATGCACTCTTGGAACTGGTCTTGCTCCTGTATATGTACATGTGGTGATTATGGCCTGGATTGCTTTCGCCCAGCTTTAGTCAGTGCGCCAGCTGTGCCTGTTTTTGTCTTAAGCAGACCTAGTTACATTGATACATTCCTTAGCTACCTCTTGACTAGGCTACTGTAACATGCTCAAGGTGGGGCTATCCTTGAAGGCCCTTCAGAAATTTGAATTGTTACTATGCAGCTGTGAGGCTACTGTCAAGTACAAGGTTATTCAATTATGTCATACAACTGTTACACTATTTTGGCTGTATTGGCTGCCTGTTTTGTTTTCAGGTGTGATTCCCAATGCTGGTTGTTACTTTTAAAGCCCTTACTGGTTTCGAGCCAAAGTATTTTGAGGACTGCCTTACCTGTACATAAAGCTATTCATCCCATAAGATCTTTCAGAGAAGACCTCTGGTGAATTCTGCCAGCCTCCAAGTTTGATGGTGACTCTTGAGTGGGCTTTCTCAGTAGCAGCCCCCAGAGGTGAAACTAGACTGGAGCGGAGGCAAGTAGTTCTGCAAGACTCCGTTACACCGGAGTCAGCCGCCTCTCCCCTTTGCTGTTGGAGCCATTCCGGCAGTGACAGGGGAGTGTCCTGCGTGTTGCCATTGCCGCCAGAATGGCTCCAACAGCAAGGGGGAGGGGCCGTTGACTCCGGTGTAATGGAGTCTTGCAGAACTACTTGCCTCCGCTCCAGTCTAGCTACGCCACTGGCAGCCCCTACTATGTGGAATGCTCTAGTATGTGAGATGCAGCTTGCCAGTTTTTAGGTGCTGCCTTGAAGACTATTTCATTTCAGCTGGCCTTTCTGGACTACTGTAAGAGCTCTCTTCCCTGTTTACAGCAAGTCCTCACTTACAGTTGTCAATAGGTTCTTCTTGGAAACTGCAACTTTAAGAGAAATGACTTTTAATGAAACCAATTTTACCATAAGCTATGATAAACATAAACGTTCCTACGGCATTTCCCCATCAACTTTAAAATGAAATGACTTTAAACAAAGCAACTTTTTTAAGTGAGGACTTGCTGTACAGTATACTTTGTGTCTTTCCTTTGTATTGTTTTATATGTGTTTTTAATTATTTATTGTAAATCATCTTGAGTTTTTTTTGAAGGAGGCAGGTTATTCATTTAAAAAAAAAATACATAAAGCATTGCAGTCTCTCAAGCAATTGCCTGACCAGACTTCAAGACTGGTTTAATTTGGAGCTAAATAGTGTATCAGTGACACATACTTCTGAATGTATTCTCTGATGGCTATGCTAACAGAAAGCATTGCATCTGTTTTCCATATATTAGACCCCCCAGCATTGTCTATCACTACTTTCAACTCAGCGTAGACATCTTTATCTCTACTCCACTCTGAACTTCTCTGTCCACGGAACTTCTCTGAAATATATCAGATGCAATAACATGCATCAACCAAACCTGAATTGTCACAACTCTTCATTTTCTTCTCATGCTGGATCTATAGTTCTGATCCTGAACTATTGTCAGACAACCGATGGCAATAGCCTTTGAGATAGTCCCTTCTCACACAATCTATCAACCAGAGAGTCCTCAAACGAACCAGACTTCATAGCAATGTAGGCAGATGACCATATGTCTTTATATATTTTACAAAACAAAGGCACTTCCTGGGCCTCATTAACAAACATTACTAGTCCATCATGGTGTCTGAGCACCTGCTTCCAGATGAATTACAGGTCTCCCATGAGTTGAAAAAAAACAACAGCTTTCCTCTTGGTATTATCGTAATAATGAAGCTTGGCAGCCATGTTGAATTATAATACAAAAGCCAGGAGTGCTATGGAGGTTCAGAAAGAACACTCTGTGTACAGAGTTTTCTATCTATCAGACCATCTCCAGTGGGGATCCCTTGGCAGAAACATACAGGAGCGTGAAAGTCTCAGAGCTGTGAATTATTAGTTCCTGTCATATAGTCTGAAAGAAGCACTCCAGGGGGTTAGAGTGACTCTGATAAAAATGCTAATTCATCGTCGCTTCTTATGTGGTGAAAGTCAGAGAAGGATGGATCTGAGAGTTTTTAAAAAAAACAAACCCAAAACATCCCCAGTTAAGACCAAAGTGTTAAGGTACTTTGGAAGGCCACCAGGTAGCACTTTTCGCATTGTCGTTAAGGCAGAAAGAGAGGAATGATTTTTCTCGCTGCTGGTTTCATCCCTGTGAATATTTTAAGCTGGGGATTGGCAAACATTTTTACAGTAAGCTTGTTTGGTTGCTAAGATTTCTTTGCAGAAGGAAAGATAAGCATGTGTTAAAGGCTGGTTTTGTGTGTATGTGTGTTTGAAAATGTATCGAATTTTCCCAGCTAGTAATGCATGTGGATGCAGCGCTGAATGTTTAGCTTGTCTTTAGAGTGTCAGTTCTGTTTGCACCTGAATCTTGATGTGCTCAGAGTGTGCCAGTTAGTGGAAGCTTTTGTATCCGGTGGCTGCATGTTATTTTGGTTCTGACAGGCTACTACTTCCTTGCATGGTTCAGCATGCAAGAGGTACCTGCAATGGCAATTCTCTTGTCAGTAAGAATTCAAGATGTCAGAAAGGAACAAGATGATTCAGTGCTCTATGCTGTGTGCATGCGTGTGCGTACATGCATGTGTGCATGCATATGTACACACACACATATACAGGCATCCCCCGCATAACGCGATTTCACATATATGACGGAGGTCCCCTAAAGTTTAAAAAATAATCTTGCTTACTTTTTGCTGGGGCTGCTCTGTTTTCAGGGCTGGAATCGTTTTTATTGGCTCGATGTAGGGGGAAATTACACCCCAGAAGCCTCCCCTGGGTCATGCCGTGTGGCTCCCTCCTCTCTTTGCTTGTATGGAGCTTTGCTCAGCTGCAGAGGGAGGATCTCGTCAGCTGAACTGAACTCGTAAAACTGTTTTCTCTCCCTCTCCCCGCCGCCTCGTGTTCCGGCTGCCAGCTGCTCTCTGCAAAAGACTCTGGTTCAGCTGAGAAGGAGGGGGGTTCACCCACACGCGCACACACACTCCCCCTCCCCCCTGCTGCTCCCTTGCAAGGCTCCCGTTCGGCTTGCATTGGCTAGCGGCAAGTGGCTGGGCCTGGGGGGAGGGAGAGTGTGTGTGTGCGTGAGCTCCTTCTGGCTTGTGCTCTGCACTCCCAAGCTTCACAGTTCATCCTCTGACAGTTGTCTAGGTTTTATCTCTCCAGCTGACTCCTCCACATTCCAGCCTCTCACGGTGCCATCTCAGTGTCCTCACGAGGTCTGTCAGCAGCTGCCGTCTCCCATCCAAGCAAGAACCGAGGTCGACCCTGCTTAGCTTCTTCCAGCAGGGCACCAGCTCAACCCCCAGGCCACATTTTCACACCTTTGTAGTTCCACATACAAATGCTGTTGCATTATCTTCAGTGCCTGGGAATACACCATAAACATCCTATTGTTCATGTGGAACATGTACCAGTGCAGGACAGAACAGTGCAACCAAGAACATGATAGCGACCCATGTTTCCACCTTGCTCCATGTCCACTGGAGAGCGTACATGTGCACTGAAGCCACTGGATCAGGTGTGTTGTGTCAATTTGCTCCTAGAACTATAGGCTGATGGTTTGATGTATTAACAAAAAAATAACTTTTGATCTGTTTCTTTATAGTGTCTGAATTGACAATGCTCAGTAAATCAAAACTTACTTTTGGAACTATTAATGTTCAGCCACCTTTGTGCTACCCATCAATTAAGCTATTGTTTTATTCCTAATGAGAGGCATTATTTGAAAAAAACAAAACCAAAAAAAACCCCAAATCCCCCTGGGAATAAATGCAGGAAGCCTTTTGTATAGTTATGCCAATAAAGGTTCCTTACTACACTTTTGTATAGTTCAGTTCAATGTGATGTTCTCTTAAATTGCTAATGACTTTTTGTCAAAATGTGTTTTACAGACTGCTGTGTCTCAAGTCAAACATGAGTCCTGACCAATATATGTTGTGCATTACTTATTAATATAATCAATTGATATAATCAATGAAGAGGAAAAATAGAGGGAAATCTTTCTTTAAAAAGCAAGTCAAATGTAATTAAGTTTTGGGACTTCATAAAAATGTTGCATATAGAGGGAAATGTCATTTTAATTGAATAATCATTAAATCAAAGCATTCATGCATGATACTGACAGCAGTGCATGAATCACAGATATCTGTGCACAGAATGCTATCTCATTTTTATCACTACTCAGATGAAGCATTCTTTAATGATTACCCCCTTGCTTTCCCTGATTGATTATCTGACTATTTCTAACAAATATATTTATCTAATAATGTCCCCACATTGAAAAAATTGCTAGAGTGTTCCCACCTTAAGACTAAGATGCAGAAAAAAGGCAATACAATGTTTGAAGGACAGATCATTCATTCATTCATTCATTCAAAATATTCATATCCTGCCTTTCCACTCTTCAGAAGGTGCCTATTATTGACTCAGAGAAGAAATTACTTAGGTATTTTTTTTAGTTTACAAACAAGATGGACCAAGATCTCATCCAAACAAGCAACTGTTATGACCATGGTGGAATAGCACCGTGGTTATACTGTAACTCCTATTTAGTTGAAGCATACATTCATAAAAGTAACAGCCCAACATTATGCTTCCCCCCCCCCCACCAATGCACCAGCACCAAAATGTATCCTGCGGGGAGGGGGGACAGTTGAAGAGGTCTCCTCTGGGTAAGAGCACTGGCGTCACTATGGGGGGGGGGCGGAGCTGTAAGTTCTGCTAAAATGGGAGCCTCCCTTACACGGAAGAACGAAGCAGCCCCGCCCCCTCACCTTCGGAGCCTTTCAGGGAAGCGAAAGCAACGCGCAAGGAGACTCCCTGCGCGTTGCTTTCGCTTCCCTGAAAGGCTCCGAAGGTGAGGGGGCGGGGCTGCTTCGTTCTTCTGTGTAAGGGAGGCTCCCATTTTAGCAGAACTTACAGCTCCCCCCCCTGCAGTGACGCCAGTGGGTAAGAGAACATTCATTCTCTTACCCAGGGGTAAGCTGCAGCACAGAGTGGTCTAATCAGACCTGTGCTAGTGAATTCACTGGCACAGGTCTGCGTCGACCCGTGGCTGAGGGATCAGGTCCAGGAAGGGCACTAGGATTCAGCAGACACCTGCTTTGGCGTGGCCTGGGTGAGCTGACAGAGTGTCTCTGGTCATTTACACTGTTGGTCCCATAGCGCACAACTGCAGCATGCCTTTTGTGATGCTAGACCAGGACTTACAGTTGCAGATCGCAAGATCCACCACCAGAGAAGCCACAGGTTGAATTGGACTGCCTGTCTGGTATGGTAGTTTAAAAGTCAGAGCAGGACTTCAGAGACCTGGGTTTATTTATTTATTATTTATTTAATGGATTTCTACCCCGCCTTTCTCCCAATAAGGGCAATCAAGGCGGCTTACAGTCTTACAGTTGGGTTCAATGCCTCACCCAACCAGGACGTTTCCTGGGTGAGCTTGGGCCAGTCGCTCTATCAGACCTTGAGAAGAACAGACAAAGTTAACTTAATTGGCAAGCCTCTTTCCTTTTCTGTCTTGCTCCTTAACTGCCCTGCACTTGTCAGAGCCACATCAGATTCTCCAGCTGAAGGAGAAGAAAAAACACAACAATGCTGTGCTGCCCATTTCTGGGGCTGTCTTGGGAAATACCTTCAGATAAATGGAAAGGCAGAGGGATCAACTGGGATCAGACTGTTTTACTGTTCCTTGATGTAATTTGAGGTACAAGATCAAAAAAGGATTTTTAAAGTTTAAGTGCTAAATTTGCTCTGTCTTGGCTGAAGCAGCCGGGGCGTGCTGCCAGCTAAAGTCTGGCACAAGAGGCTCTACAAAAGGCTGCCTGAGATGGAGGGCAGAACTGAGCTGTTTACATATAGATTCTCTTTCTGGCTTGAGTTTGTTGCTGAGTGTACAATACATACTAATGTAGCTGGCATGACAACAAGCAAATGACGCTAAGCAAATGCCAACGGGAAAAGAGCTGTCACAGATTTCCTGTCCAAGGGGAAGGAAATCATTCCAGAAGTGGAATCCCACATAATTTTGCACACCATGCTATTTTAACAGGGGTACTCCTGTCTTGGGAAATCTAAGGAACTGTCCTGTGGGCTTAGGAATCTCCAAAAGAGAAGGCTCAGCCTCGCCAGACTACACTTCCCAGAATTCATTTGCAGGAGCCATGACAGTTGTAATGGTCTCAAACTGAGATATGTTTGTAATGTTGATCGGTAGCAGCTCTGCCGGGATTCTATGTAAAAAAAGAGGCTAGAACATGGGCAGGAACGAATGTAAGACATGTGAGCCCATGAGAGATTGACATCAGTGGACAATGGAAAGATCCTGCATGCCGAGTGAGGGGCAAAGAGCAACCTACCAATGCACTCCAAGAATTTGCAGCAGTGGTTGCTGTTTGCCCCCCTCCCAGGTGTTTTCAAGCAGGGGTTTTCAAGCATAAGACATTTACACCTTATTAATGTTCCATTGTCTTCATGGAGAACCTGTAGCTCTGAGGGTGCATCAGAACTCTCACATGCATCCAGAAGAAGCTGTTGGATCCAAGGACCGCTATGTGTGCTGTAGTATGGAAGTAAACTACATATAGAACAGGGGTTCTCAGCCGCTTCCTGTCCAAGTCAGCTGTGTACCTCTGGAAGTGACTGGCAATGACATAATCACCAGTTACTTCTGGGTTTTCAGATTTTCGGAGGCCAGAAAACGCAGGTAGGAGGTTCTGGGCAGGTGGGAGGGCCCTTCTCAGCGTTCCCAAGAGGCTTGACCAAAGGCAGGAGCCTCTCGAGAGTGAAAATGCACCACCAAAAGCGCCATGTCAGAGTGGGGTTCTGGTGGTCCTGCAGTCCGGATACCACCAGCAGTTGACCAAAGTACTACTGGTGGTATTAGTATCACTGGTTGAGAACCCTAGTACTATAGAACATTTTTTTGTGTGTGTGTGAACTGAGCCCTGCACACATATATTGGAAGGAACACAAGCGGGCCCTACTCACATGATTCATGCATACGTTTTTATAGTGGAGAGTTCCTGTGAATGGAGCTTGTTCACTTCTGAATCTACATTCACTGACAGATCGTATTCACACTACACATCCTATGTACAGTACGATACAGAGCACTGAAGCCTAAAATCAAATGGGAAGGCAGGTGTTGGGGCTGAGAGTAAACTGACCCTACTGTTAAGCTATATTAATATTTGTTTACATGCCTGGTAAGAATTCAGGATTGTATTCCAAACAAGCTTATTATTTTGTATGATTTTTTTTTAAAACAACAGAACATTACTTTCCCCATCCAATCAAGCTTTCGCTGAACTCTGAGGCTCAAAATAGAATCCATTCTGGAAGGGGGAAGAGCATGTCATAGTACCCTTCAGTTTTTCTAATTAATTTGAAATGTGAAATCAAATGGTTTGTGCCTATTAGGCATGCATAATTTTACCGCATACATTTATGATCAATTAAACGAAACAACTTTCAAATCAACCTGGCATCAATTATCTATAATGGAATATTAAACTGATGATTTATTGGTGAGACATTACTAACACACATGCTATTGTAGGTGCACATGCAACGTAAGGATATACTGTATTTCTAAATCCTTTTTCATATCTAATCTCATCATGAACTGCTATTTCTTGCTCTTGGTCTTTCTTAACAAAGATGGTTTTAATATCATTATGACTGCTGCTCAAATTAAAAAGTCAGTTGCTTCTGAGATGCCCCATGACTTATAATGAGAGCATCTTGTCTCAAAGCTGCAATCAATTTCTAAACATTGATTAGAACATTTCTTCTTCTTCTTCTTCTTCTTCTTCTTCTTCTTCTTCTTCTTCTTCTTCTTCTTCTTCTTCTTCTTCTTCTTCTTCTTCTTCTTCACTGCTGTGTTAATGCTGGCACCTGTATCAAAACTACCATCTTCTTTCATTCTACCCACTTGTATCCAATACAATGTGTGTGTGTGTGTGTGTGTGTGTGTGTGTGTGTGTGTGTGTGTGTGTTGCGATCTTGCAGAGCTCAGCAGAGAAATAAGAGCCATTATCCATCTGATTGCACTCACAGAGCTCTGTGTATAGGTGTTTTCCTATTCATAAGAAGGAGGCGCACTGTGTGCATGATGACTGACCCTACGCATTGTCCTTTGGAAGAATGGGAAGGCTTGAGTTTGACCTACCCATGAGGCTGACTGAAGTGGCCATTTCAAGCTGCAAGTTGGGATGGAGAGGTGAACGGCCTACACCTCGTCCTGCCCACCACCCACCGAGATGCTTCAATCCAGAGGTGTCACTGTAGCGTGGCCCGCGGGGACGAGGGCCCAGGGTGACGCGCGCAGAAGGGTGACGCGTGTGCGCGTCACCGGGAGGCTCCACACGTCACCCGGGAGGCTCTGAGGCCGGGAGAAGGCCTCGGACCATCCTCCTGGGCCTGCGCTCCTGGCCCTTCTGAGGAAGGGCTGCCCTTTTCCCTCAGGAACGGTCTGCGCATGCGCTAAACACGTTATAAATAACGATCGCACAGCGGGCCTTCCTCGGAAGGCCCAGGACAGCTGGCCGGGGAAGACGTCCCCGAGCCGGCTGCAACGATTGAGGGGGCGCCGGGAGCGGCAGCCCGTCGGGTGACCCCCCCCCCAAATCGCGGCGTGGCAAGATTAGTAAAGGGTGTGTGTCCCAGGGGGAGGGGTCACTAGGGTGACGTGCACGCCCGGCCCTGGGGCAGCGCGCGCCCTAGTGACGTCTCTGCTTCAATCTGCTCTCTCCAATCCTCTTCCTGCTCACTGAGTGGGAGCGAGAATAGGATTGGGGCAACAGCAGTCTACCTCTTCCTCCAGAGCAGTTGGAAGAATAAGGAAAAAAAATGCCAACGCTGCCTCTCACTGTTCTCTTCACCCACCTGCCTAGGAAAGCAGCCAGGCAGGCAAGGAAAGACTGAGCTTGGTGGTCCAGAGATTGCCCCCCCCCCTCTCCCTTACCTTCCATTCCAGCACTGCCTCCTTCTTCAGCACTGTCCAGCTTGAAAGAAACAGAATGAGCAGAGCAAGCTGGGAGAACACTGGATGGTGCAAGGTCAAGGAAGGGGGCAACCGTGAGGCATGTGCACGAGGCTTTGAGGGTCGGGGTGCATGTTAGCAGGGGTGGCACATTGGCCCCGATTCAGGCAGCAGATCTGCTCAGACCACTCTTGGGAAGGCTCAACCTCTGCAGGCATCTGGCTTGATTCATGCTTAGTTTGAAATGCAAGTCAAGAAGAGATCGCCGAGTAGAAAACTTTGGGTTTTGATTCAAAACTGCCTCAGATGTTATTTCTCAGGGATGTGGATTCTGCCAGGCTTTAGAAGGAATTTCTCTGGCAAGATGAATTATTTCTAAGAAAGGTTTTCTGGGACACAGGAAAATGCTTCTTTCATGTCAGGGTCTAAGCTTAAGCAGCAACCAGGCTGTGAACTCCCCATGGATACGGACCCTAGCCGAGGTGTAGGACCACCCTCCCTGTGTATGCTGTTTTGCAAGGGAAAAATTCTCTCCCTTGTGATTTTCTCCACTTCGTGACTCTTGTCTTTGTGACTAACAGGTATTTTAGACATAGCAGACATGTAATTTACTGCTTACTGCAGACATCCCTGCCCAGTTGCTGCGATTTTGCATCATCTTGGTTTATTTTTATTTTTTATCAGGCAGAAATGTGGGCAGGTTTGGGATGGGTGGCGATGATATATGGCTCCAAACCCCAACGTTGACTCTGTATCGTTACTGTGTGAAACACAAGTTTCCATTTTCTGTCATTATTTCTGCCTCCTCCTAAGAATAGATATGGCCATTAAAATATATATTTTTTATTGTTTTACTGCTGGTAATGATTTTGTTTTACAGCACTTCCCTCTTGTTTGCTGTCTGTGTCTTGATAACAGGTGCTCCTCCTTACTTCAGGATCTCCTTGCTGAATTGTAGCGCATTAATATTGATAACTGCGGCATGAGAAAGTCAGAGGAAGTGGTATTTATCTTTAGTTGCAGACATTCTCTCCCCTAATGGAGAAAGGCATGTTTTGCAGAGAATTTTTCCTTACTTCTGTGAAATGTAAATAACAAATGAACGATGAGGTGCATAGGGAGGCACTGCTCCATGGCAGAACACATGCTGATCTTGCATAGACTTACCAAAATTCCAACCGGGACCGAGTGCTAGACCTTTAGGAGAAGGAATGTGGGCAGGTGTAGCTTGTTAAACCTTAGAGCAGAATCCTTGGCATGTCTACTCAGAAGCAAGCCCCACTGAACACAATGTGTAGACATGCCAAGGATTGTGCTCTAAGGTTTAACAAGCTACACCTGCCCACATTCCTTCTCCTAAAGGTCTAGCACTCGGTCCCGGTTGGAGATCTGGTAAGCCTATTCTTGCAGAAAGTCACAGGTTCAATGTCTGGTATCTTGGGTAAAGATACCTGGTATATTTTAGGCTAGAAAGACCCTTTCTTGAAACCGTGGAGAGACACTCCCAGACAGAGTTCATAATACTGGGCTAGAAGGACCATGACCCAAGACCTCCTGATGCCTGAGGTGGCATGCCAAATGCTGGCCCCCTTACCCAATAATGTGCCAGCCTCTGCCCCTCCCACTCTCTAGTGTTCTAACTCAGCACTCTCCTCCCTTCCAGGTAGTGGAAGGAGAATGAAAGAGCAGTGTAGTGTAGGCATAGAGGCAGACAGAGCTAGGCACCTGGAGATCTGCTGCTTGAAGCAACTGCTACGGTTGGCCTCATCCCTGAATATAAGACAGCCCTTCACGGTTTGGGACCAGGTTATCTGAAGGACTGTCTTCCCCCATACATTCCGGCCTGCCCAATTAGATCATCTGAGGGGGGGGGTTAACCTACAAGTGCCATTTTTGTCCCAAGTTAAAGGGGTTGTTCTCTGTCCTCTTTCTGTGCCCTGTCTGTCTGTGTTGATATCTGTGCCTCCGGGTGCATGTGTTTTTGTTGTTCTGCTGCCTCTCCCTGTACCCAAAAAGTTTCCCCTAAATGGTTTCTTTGTTTTATTAAGAGATTTTACTCATTGTTTTTCATACACTCTTCATCTTGTTATGGAATATTTGTAAGCCACCTTGGGCATATGCATTGGTAAAGGAAAGGCAAGATATAAATAAATAAATAAATAAATAAATAAATAAATAGGTTATTGCAGCCTATACGTGCTCTTGTGCATTTTGGAGTTCTTGTGCTCACCCTAAAGGATGTTGCGCCAAGCACCAAGCAGGCCTACACCTGCAGAGTTCTGCATGTATGCCGGACAGGGCTAAGGGAGCTTTGTAAACACAAAGAAACTTTCCTCTCCCACAATCACTTTTCATGTACAGAGCTGCTACACTGGAACAATGCCTAAGCAAGTAAATGGACTGGCAAAAAACCAAAGGACTCTGCATCAGCAATAAAGAAAGAAATGCTGCCATTAACAAGAGCTAAAAGGCAACTGATAGGCAAAGCATAAAGGTTTTCAGGAACTCAGAACCTATGAAATTTTCCTAAATCACTTCTCAAGTTAGCAAAAGCAGTTTTCATCCATTTTAACTGGATTTTTCACCAACTACTCTATCAACTTCACCAACTACTCTATCTCCTGTCCTGTTTCTCAGCCAGGATTTCTTCATGAATAAAGAGAAGATGCGTTTCTGCACAATCCTATGTCACTTCTACATTGGCAGAGTGCACACTCTGCCAGTGCTCACTGTCACAAATGTGCTGTAAAGTGCAGAGGCCTGTAACACCAGCGGGGAGGGTGGAGTCTTCCTGCTGGCACCAGTGGCTGGAGAGACACCTGCCAGAGCAGGTGAATCCGGTGCAGGGAGCAGAACAAGGAGGGGGGAGGGCAAGGAGTAGGTGGAACAAGGTGGGGGGGAGGGTGGTGACAGGGATGAGAAATGGGTGAATCGGGTCCTGGAGGGTGTAGGATCACTGATGTTATCCTTTCCCTCTCCTTCAGCCTGATCTGGAAACACAGAACAATGCATCACCTGATCAGTGCGTCATCCCGGGCGAGGGGTCGGCTGGCTCAGTGCATCACCCCCACCCCACCCCAGCCATGTCACCCCCACGACCCCCACTACTGCGTCACCCCCACTGCCGCGTCAAAACCCCCCCCAGTATTCACCCACGCGCCGGGAGAGGGTGACTCGCTGGCAGGCCAAGCCGCGTCTTATTCGGCGGCTCGGACACTTCTAAGTAGGCCGGGCAAGGCTTCGAGTGGCGCATGTGCACCTTGCCCTCAAGAAGGAAGAATTAGGTCTTTGTTCAGCCCTTCTGAGGGCAAAGCTTTGAGCGACGTTGTGTGCATGCTGCTCGAAGCCTTGCCTGGCCTACTTAGAAGCTGCCGAGTCACGGAGGAAGACGCAGCTCGGCCTGCCAGCGTGTCACCCTCTCCCTGGTGTGATGTACCGGGAGGGGAGTCACCCTCCTTGTGCATCACCCCCTCCGCTGCGTCACCCCCTGGCATCCCGCTCACCCTGCCACATGGTAGAGATGCCACTGAGTTGACCCATTGCACTGGCTGGGTCTTACGCTGGGGCAAGGGGACAAATGTCCCCTTACCTCAAGGAGATCTCTAGTCTGAAAAATTCCCCTGCAGAATGCAGCGCAGACTGCAGAAGCACCCCACTGCATCGGCGCGGGTGAATTAAGTTAGGATTGGGCTGCCCATTCCACAAAGCTTGTGCATTTTGTACATGATTTGTACTTCCATTGTGAAAATGTAGCTTCTGCAGCACGTGTCGAATACAACAAGCCTTCTGTATTTCTAGATACGCAAGGGATCTTCTGCTGTGATCTCTCAGTACAGTTTTATGATGTCCCTTTATAATCGCAGATTGAAGAGGTTTGGAAATGCAGGCCATGAACGGTTTTCTTTGTCTGCCACCATTAAACAAATCAAAGAACTCTTAAAATTTATATTCTGTCTTGAGAAAAGGGTACTAGTGTGACAAATTCCTTCTGATCATTGTGCTCCATTGTGAACAAGATTTTTATTTTATTTTTAATTACAACTCGATGCTAAGTTATAGAACTTAGGCAAACGAGACTTCTCTCAGTGATTCATTCCGTGAAGGTCTGTTTGACGGAACAATCAGTCAGGAGTCAAGTGTCAGTGGAGGGGACACAGCATGGCATCAGATGGTTATTCATGTTCTAATGACTCAATGAAACATAACAATATTGCAGAGTGAAATGCTGCTTTATTTTAAGCACCTGCACACGTGCCCTCCTTTCAACAGCTGTGACCCAGATCAAGCTAGGTCATTTCTTGATCAGCAAGAGCCCCAGTGGGATACTAACCATGTTGGCTTCTGAATCATTTGAAACGAAACAGAAACATAAAGAAGAGAGAATAGAAATTTTACAAGTGTCCTACTTTTTAAAACACTTATGGCTAGGCTTACCAGATCGTTGACCGGGACGGAGCGATCGCCCCTTAAGGGGGAGGAGCGCGGGCGGGACCGGTAACGCTAGCGTTACCGGCCCCGCCCGTGCTCCTCCCCCTTAAGGGGCGATCGCTCCGTCCTGGTCGACGATCTGGTAAGCCTACTTATGGCGCAATCCTGTGTAAGGATACACAGCCAGCCAAAAGACTGTATCCTATGCCCCGGGGCAGCCCGGGAGCACCTCAGGAGAAAGGGAAGTCGGATGTACGCCAGCTCTGAAGCTAATGTACATCGGGGGTGGAGGAGTAAGGCCGGAACAGGCCTAGGATATAGGCGGAGCACGCTGCTGATATCCCTGCCCCCTAATTTTTCCAATTAATTAATTATTTTTGCACCCTTTCCACCTCCACCATTTTGGCCTCCTTTTTTGCTTACCTCCAGTTCTTCGTGCCGCTGCTACTTCTGCTTCTGCTGCTACCACCCTTGCCAGATTCCTGGCTGGCAAGCTGCATCGGGCCAGCCAGGACTCCCCCATGGGGTCAACTACCCCCTCCCACCGCCACTGCTGCTTCCACGATTTTAAAAGTGTTAAAAAAATTCCTGTGCGACGCCATCTTCAATCTCACGAAATCCTGCGAAAAAAAATGGAAGCACCCGAAAATCACCACTTTGTGTCGATCTGAAGATCGAGGAGGCCTGCTTAGGGTCACGCAGGCTTAGGGTCACGCAGGCCTCCCCGAAGCTCCCTCAAGCCCCGGTAACTGCAGCAACAGCGTTTTCGGCGGCGGTGATCCCCTGAATCGCCGTCGCTGGCCCCGTCCCCTCAAACACTCAACGTTCTCCCCACCTCGTGGGGAGAACTCTGAGAAATGCTGCTCTAGAGTCATCGTAAAGCGCTTCCCGGCATGTTTGTAACGCTTTGGAGTGGTGGAGCGTTAGGTTTTTTGAATTTTACAATTTTTTTTGAAACAAGCAAAGAGGTTGGAGTTTTGTATTCCCATTTTATTACCGATTTGATGCAACTGGAGGGAGAGGTTGAGAACAGAGTAGATGGAGGTATGGCTGACAAATTCAGAAGCGGCACTGCAATTAATACCTAGCTTTGCAACACGGTATAAAAAAGAATATCGTTTCCAAGCAGAGACAGAACCCTGTTCCTAAGATACCAACATGGTTACTGTTATAAGTGCTGTACTACATTTGATGACAAAATGAGGAAAGATATGACATTTTATGGTTTGGAGTCCTCCTTTATATTTATGTTAAAGACTTGTATCCTGTTACTAGTAAAAACAACAAAGCAGCTAAGAAGCATCAAATATACAAAAAGGTGGATAAAGTTGGTTAAAAGAAACAGCAATAAAACTAAAATAGGACTCACAGTGAAGATTGTGGAGTCACACGAAAGCTCTCCTGTCATGAAAACATCTTCAGTTTTCATCCAAAGATGGCCAGTGGGAACAGGCTTGATCCAAGGGGAGGCGGTGCCTAAAGCCCAACTGCCCAATCACTGCTGCCGCCACTAAACATACACTCTTGACTTCTAAAGAGTCCACTTCCTCACTTCCGTCTCCTCTGAGAGTGAGTGAGAAGGAGGAAGAGGAGAAAGCAGTAAGAATGGAGGCAGCCCTCTTAGCCCACCTGCCTGCCTCCGTTTCTGCAAGCAAGGAGGAGGAGAGAAGAAAAAGACAGCTCTGGGCTGCCGCTGCCACTGCCACCGCCACCGCCATAACCAACTGAGCTCATTCGCTCTCAGTTTGTGGAACAAGGAAGCCACTGGCGGAAGTGGGCCTTTCTTCTTTTGGCTTCCTTGTTCCACCCCACCCTGTGATGCTATTTTAAACCACAGAATGACACAGCAGGGGAAAAGAGATAAAGCGGAAATGGGAGTTAGTGAGGTGCTATGGCGGTTGGTGATGGGTGCAGGGTACCGTCTGCACCTATCTACCAACTGATGAAGCCCAACTGCGTAATTCTAACTATAAAAACCCCTTCTGATATAGCCGCTCCAACGGGGAGCATGCTTCATCTTGGGGGGGGGGGGGAAGAGTCACAGTGGCCTCCTCCATGTAAGGGAACATTCATTCCCTTACCTAGGGGTAAGCCTTCATTACCCCAATGGGTCACCTCAGATCTGTGTCAGCTACATTGTAGGACTGTACAAGTCCTACTTGTACAAGTAAAGGAGTACTGTACTGTACTGTACAAGTAAAGGAGAGGGAATGGGGCAAAAACGGGACAAGGATATTGGCACAAGTCCGTGCTGCCTGTATCTGCCCTGTTCCACCCCCTCACCTCCTGGACACTCTCCTGTTCCTCCCCCTCCCTACCCTGTTCCGCCCGCCAACCCCCACCTCTGGCTCACCTGCCCTGTCGGAGGCAGCAGGCTATGAGAGTGGATCTCCGGCATTGCTGTCATTTGTGGTGATGCTCCTAAAATGGCTGCTGGCGGCATACCGTGCACGCCACCCCAAAAACATTTTATGACAGCAGAATAGTGTTCCACTGTCTTAAAGGACTGCATAGCCTTAGGATTGGGCTGCAAGTCACCTCACTACATGGCAGGGCCAGGTCTGAGAGACAGTTCCAGAAATAAGATCAAGGTATCAGCAAGTTTATACTTTGCAGTGTGTGTGCATGCATGCGTGTGTGTGTGTGTGTGTGTGTGCGCGTGCGCGTGTGCGTGTGCGTGTGCGTGTGCGTGTGCGTGTGTTGTCTCCAAGCAGGAAAAAAAAGAAGGCCAAGGAACTTATGCAACTGTAGTTTTTGCAAGAGCAACTATAGTCGCCCCTCGTCATATGCGAGGGTAAGGTTCCAGAGTCAGCGCATAAAAAGCTAAAATCATGTATATACTCAAAATTACATTGAAAATCCCTGACATTGGGAAAATAGGTACTGTCTCTTTAAAAATTACAAGAAGCGGATGGGAACTGAGGGAACAGCAGCTTCATTATCCGAGCTCAGACTTAATTTCAGGCATGTATTTAGTAAGTAGAATTGCCTTCAAATCAGTCAATCCTAAATGAAATCAACCCTGACTGCTCCCTGGAAGGACAGGTACTAAGGCTGAAACTCAAATATTTTGGCCACCTAATGCGAAGAGAGAGGACTCTCTGGAGAAGACTCTGATGCTGGGAAAGATTGAAGGCAAAAGGAGAAGGGGAAGGCAAAGGATGAGATGGTTAGACAGCATCACCAATGCAACGAACATGAAAATGAGCGAACCCAGGAAGATAGTGGAGGATAGGAAGGCCTGACGGGATATGGTTCATGGGATCACGAAGGGTCGGACACGACTTAATAACAACAACAAGAATTGCCTTCACTATTTAAACCATTTTAATTTGTATAGTCAACTGCGCCTAAGATGAGGGTCAGCTGTACAATGGAAGTATCCCTTGCAAAGACTACAACTCCCATAAGCCCCTTACCCTCTCTTTCTGTTTGGAGGAGGGGAAAACAACAAAAGCCCCCTGCTGCAGTTTAAACTGGCTGTGCTACCTTTGCCAGTAAGGGGGAAGAAAGGAGCTCTTCCCTGTTGCTGGGGTAAGTAAAGGGTGTTTTGAGGGGGCTGAAGACTGTTGGGGAGGGCTGGTGAGTTGGGACTGAGATGCTTTAAGATCTGGTTGTAAAACTGAGTTTGGGGAATTTGGCTCTCCTTTGTGGAGGGGAAGTCAGAACTCCCAGAACTCATTTCTGAACCCGGAACAACACTTCTATTTGGATACATACAGGAATTTGTATGTATCCTTATTAATCTACACTACAGGATAAGTTCTATTGAACTTGATGTTTCCGTTGAACTTCCAGTGAAGCCGATTCTTTTGCCTTGGCTGTTGTGTCTTGCCAAATGCCAAAGTTAAACTTCCCCTGAAATCCAAACTGTCAATATGGCAATTTCTGCTGATAATGTCTTCCTATTGAATATATCAGTGCCTAAAGCAATTTTGGAGGCTGAGCTTCAATGGCCTTTGTTGGCTATGAGACTGCATTATGGTAATGTAATTCATAGATTGACTTCCCGGAATCCTGTGCATTGTGTGCAAAGTTGGCCATTCAGTTTGTGGCTGGTGCAGCGTGACTTCAAAGATTTATGCCGTTTATCGATCTTGATCAAACTGACCGTATTTTTAGATCCACTTTCCTGCAATTTCTTGAAGATGGGACTAGCTTTGTGCTGGGTAGTATCTATTAGGTTCACAAATCTTGCCAAGTTGCTGGAGGCCCTGGGGCAAAGTCCCGTACTTCCATCAGTTGTATCTCATGGTACATTGAAAATAAGAAGGGAATGTTTGAGCATTCATGCTTCCCCACTGTTATGGAAGAACCATGTTTGAACTAGGATACAGAGGAAAGAGTGACATTAGAAAGATAACAAGATTATAATATTCCTATAAACAGGCTTACCAGATCGTCGCAGGGACGGGAGCGGTCTACCCTTAAGGGGGCGGGGCGTGGGTTAGGGTTAGGGTAAGCCTGCCAGATTGTCGCCGGGACGGGAGCGGTCTACCCTTAAGGGGGTGGGGGGCCCCACGCCCCGCCCCCTTAAGGGTAGACTGCTCCCGTCCCGGCGATGATCTGGTAAGCCTGCCTATAAAGGCTGACCTAGCTCATGCTTCCACTTCAGCATTAGTGTGGAAAGTACATAGTCAAAAGATTAGCAAATCACAATATAATCAACTCATCCTTTGAACTCGAGATGGTTCTGGATCTTGTTGCCGGATTGCAGGGCCTAGTGTTTTCACGCTCATTTCTAATCAGACATTGAATGAATATGTATTGAACGAATCCAGTCCAAAATGGATCCCTAAAAGCCTCCAGGCAAGTAGTAGTCCTGATTTGCAGGATTCTAGGCTCTGGCTGAGTGGGATTGATCACCATCATGCCTAAAGTCTCAAACTTTCAGGAGTGAATCAGGGCTCCCCTGCTATCCCTGCCATCTCCAGTAAATCAAATGAGCATTTGGTGAGGATGGAGTGATGTGTATGGCCTACATTATGCTGGAATGAATATGACAGGATTGAAGGTCTTGACATGTTCCTGATGATGATGATGTGGGCATGCTGGAGCCTGAGCCCTAGAAGCCTATCACACACCCTCAATCTAGAGATCCAACCCATAATTAATCCAGGAGATCTGGATGAATCTCCAGATAACCAGCAGATCCAATGGGGTTGCAACCCAATGGGGTTGCAAAGCCTCATTTGTGGGGTCACACCAACTTACGGGAACCAAAATGGTCGCTGGGGGTAATGCTTGGTGAGGGTGGGGAACCTGCTGGGGGGGGGGCTTTCACAGGGATTTCATCCCCCTCCTCCTGCTCCCTCTTTCGATTTGCTGGGGAGGCAGTGGGGAACTGCAGCTTGGCTCTCCTGTTCTGGAATGACTTCACCACTGGTAGTGCGGGCCAGGTGAGCTGGGTAAGAAAAGGCTGTCGGTGGGGGGTGGCGACAGGGGCAGGAGGTGGGCGGACTGGGTCCCAGGAGGGGGTGGGATCAATGGTGAGTCCCCAGCCTCATACTTTATTTATTTATTCATTCATTCATTAATTTATTTATTTATTGGGGTCGTGGCACAAAAAAGGTTGAAGACCACTGGTCTAAGCAGAACTGGTAATGTAATTATTTTGGCATTAAAACACTGGGAAGCTGATGGACATGGTGGCTCCTTTACACCTACCCAAGATGAATGATACATTACAGATAATGCTTTTCCATGTTGAAATGCATTCCTGTCTCAGACAAAATAGCATGAAAAGCTGCAGTTCTATGCATATTTTGAGTCCATAAAGGAGAAGTGAATGGTTTTTAACGTGACAAAGGGGTTGGATATTATTCATGGCAATGGCAAAAAATTATTCTTTAAATCTGGTCAAACAGAATGTGCCTGTAAAATGCAAAATATATATACTAGCTAAGAGCAACACCTATTTAGTTTTTATGGTTTTATGACTGAAGCTTCTCTGACAGCCTTTAAAGTGAATGTTAATATATCCACAGTATTCATATGTTCTGCCATTGTCTGCAAGAACGCATCTGCAGTGCGTTATCAAAAGTGATGGGAAATTTCTGTTGCAAATACCTCTAGCCAATAAAACACAAATTTAAATGAAGGTAGTTATACAATAGAGGGGGGAAAATGAAGAATTTATGTCTCTGGGATACAGAACGTATATAGTAAAGTACTTGCAATTTGTCTTTCAAACTCAGATTTAAATTACACTATACAGTACTGTACTTCAACATTACATTAATAGTTATTTAGGTGCCTGCAGGTAATAGATCTTCCATGAGGCTAGACCCTGGTGATACGTAACTATATCCAATGTATAAAAGTTAGATGCATAGGATTATGCGCACATACACACGCACACTTTTTGTTTTGTTTTTTTGCTTTGCTTAACATTAAGCCTAATGAAGAGTTCTGGGGAACTCAAAAGCACACTTAAGACTTTATGACATTTTGCTTGGTCCTAAAAAGTCACTATTTGATAGGGCTTTTGGATTTTTCTAAAGGAGCTATGATTTTTTGTGTACAAGAATGGGGTAGTGATGCGGTGTTCTTGGGTATCCCAGGCAATATCATGGGAAGGGATATAACAAAGTGATTGGCTCCCCACTCCAGTGTATCACAGTCTGATAGTTCCTTCCTCACCAAGCATAACACCCAGCATACTCTCACATCATTGCATTGCAATGTGCTCACTCCTTCCTCAGTTTGCTCCCATCTCTACCTTCCATTCTTCATCCCGGCCACCCCACAGCAGGTAACTCAATATCTAGGATCAGATTGAACATTTGTCACAAGTAATTGAGGTTACTGAAAAAATGGTGGGCCATTTGTAACCTTCAAACACTGATGGTGGCATAGTTCAGTTAAAGAAGGATGACTTCTGTTCATGTATATCAGTTATTTAAATGGAACATCTACAGCAGTTCAATGGAGCCCAAAATTATACCACAGTGATAATCAGTTGAAGTTTGATTTAAAATAACAACTGTGAATGAGAAATAAAGTGAAAACTTACAGCAAAATCCTATCCAACTTATGCCACTGGCTGAGTTCTGCTCAATCCTATCCAATTTATGCCACTGGTGTAACCAGTGGTGCAGCGAGAATGGGAGGCCCCAGAAAAGAAAGGGGATTCAAATCCCCTCCAAAAGGGGAATTCAAAGGGAATTTGAATCCGCTTTCTGTTCTGGGGCCTCCCATTCTCGCTGCACCGCTGGTTACATCGGTGGCATAACTTGGATAGGATTGCGCTCTTAGTTTCTTAATATTGACGTGATCCATCCCCCCCATCTCTATCCATCCCTACCCATTAGATTTGCCTTTCATATTTCCTTAATTATATAGGTGTAATTAACACCGTGGATCTCTTTCACAAAATAATATGAGATAAAATAAAACATCCCAAACTCTTAAATCTTCACCAGGCAATGATTTTAAGCACCTTTTCCAAGAATGCATGGGTAAGTTAACACCCTGTGCCCTGAAGGGGGATATGGAGGAACCGCCCCCCCCCCGCCAAGGGCCGGGAGCTGAGCACCATGACGCTGGAAGGTCCCATGCTGGAAAAAACGCTGAGGATGAAAAGCACTGAACCACGGTTAAAAGCTGGGCTGCACCGAGGAAGCAAGAGAAGGCCCGGCGCCAACGACGCTGAAGAAAAAAGCGCTATAATTAGCATGAAACAGCTGACTGGCACTTCCAAAGGAAGCACTGAGGCAGGATGCAGCACTCCGTAGGCCACAAACAAAGGCCTAAGCCAGCTGGAAGATATAACGCTGAGGCTGAAAGGGAGCTCCAACTCGTGTCGGGTGATCACACGCTCACCCAACAGCCTGTACCCTGCCAAGGACACCACGCTGTCCAATCAGGCAGTCCAAAATTCACGCTTCCATCTCAGCATGGGGGAGAGGCAGGGCAGACCGCGGCGGCATGCGATAACACGCCACCGCTCTTCTACACATATTTGGATTTTTTTTCACACATCTCTTTAATTTTTTTCCCCTGTTGTTGACTGGTGTGCTTGCAGCTCACTCCAAGTTATGCGCTTCATTTGTGTGCAATTTATACTCTCCTCCAGATCACTAGTTTCGACATCAATTAGCTTAATGAGAATAGGTGATATGTCCTTTTTAAATATTACCTTCATGCACTTCATAATATCGCATGGTACAGGATACTAAAAATTACACGCTTCAATTCTTATGGAAGAAAAGTGCCGAGTCAGGCTTTCAAAAGGAGTAACGTGGAGACGTTTCTGCTTTATGCCTTTCATTTCTTTGTTCCTATGGCCAAGGAAGCTCTTGCTTGGATTCTCTGGATCAAGTTGAAGCTCGGCAAAAGGAGTCAGGAAGAGTTAGCTCTGCTTCTGATCTGTCAAATATAGGCTTACCAGATCTCCAGCCGGGACAGAGTGCTAGACCTTTAGGAGAAGGAATGTGGGCAGGTGTAGCTTGTTAAGTCCTAGAGCACAATCCTAGGCTTGTCTACTCAGAAGCAAGCCCCACTGAACACAATGGGGCTTGCTTCTGAGTAACAGAAGTTTAACAAGCTACACCTGCCCACATTCCTGAGTAACAGAAGAGTTTAACAAGCTACACCTGCCCACATTCCTTCTCCTAAAGGTCTAGCACTCTGTCCCGGTTGGAGATCTGGTAAGCCTAGTCAAATATAAACTGTTTGAAATCCTTGATTGGTTATCCTGTTTTTTAAAATGTATTTAAAAGGGAATCTAAATTACACTGAGACCACAGCACTGGGGGAAAGAGGTTAAACTTTTCTTCCCTGTGCCATTTTTCCATTGTCTATTTCCCTAAACTACGGTATTTACCCTGTTAGGGAAACATACAAGTATTACTTACTTTATTTTTCACATTTTTATACCGCCCTTCCTCCAAGGAGCTCAGAGTGGTGTACATATTTCCTCCCCTCCTTTTTGTCCTCACAACAACCCTGTGAGGTAGGTGGGGCTGAGAGATAGTGACTGGCCCAAGGTCACCCAGGAAGCTTCGTGGCTGAGCGGGGATTTGAACCTGGATCTTCCAGGTCTAAGTCCGACTCCCAGACCACTACACCATCCTGCACAGCTTCCCTTTTCCCACTCATGAAGGACATTTAAATGGATTATTGTTTCACATTTTCGCTGGTATATCCCCAAGAAAAAGGACTAAGGACTTTTTGAAAACAAAAGCTAGAAATTCAGAAAGGAGGCCAGGTCTCCACAGGTTCCTTTGCAGGTTCAGGCTTATAGCCCTCGATCCTTTTCCAGAATATATGTATCTAAGGAAGTATGTAGAAAAACCTTTCCTGCTCTTCAATGTATAGTGCTCAAAGCAGAACACAAAATTTTAAAACATAAACAAAAATACAGAGAGAAGTACTGACATCAGAGTTGGCTTCTTTTATTGATCAGTTCCATGACACAGGTATTTCTAGAAATTCCATGAATGTAATATACACTCTGTACACTGAGTTCCAGAAGTCTTGTTACACTGCAACCTGTGCCTTGAAAAGAAAACAAAGAAACGTTACTACAACATGAGCACAAAAGATAGCATTTAAGGCTTTACAAGTACCCCAAATGTGCAGAGAGAGTGCTTTTGGATATAATTGCTCAGATTCTGCTGTGTGTTTGTGATCCATTGAGAAAGACTACATCGGTAACTATTGTCTGCTCTTAGTACAGGTGAGCTCCATTGCATTTGCTGGGATTAAAGATGATCTGTAGGGTGGATTTTGGTTTTGTTCTATGCGGCCTTTTTATTGCTTTTGTTTTGATTGTGCATTGAGTGTTGGTTTGGTTTGTTTTCCTTTAAGCTGACGTGGGTTGCCTCAGAAGCAAGAAAGTGGGATGAAAATGTTTAAAAATAAAACGTCACCGTTCTTCAATACTTTTGAAGAAGCTTCCCTCAAATGGGACTTGTGTTAATCAGCACTGGGAGCATTGGCAAATTTGCCTGCTGCTAGAGGAGGATTCTACTGGAGAGAGAGAGAGAGAGAGAGAGAGAGAGAGAGAGAGTGAGTGTGTGTTGTAATGGAAAGAGTTCTGCATGTGAGCAGCAGAGACCAGGATCCCTGCTTAACTGCCACAAATCAACCTGGATGGCTTTGGGCCAATCACCGTCACTCGGTATAACCTACTTCTGTTGCACGAATAAAGGAGGGTGACCTGGTGTACAGTGTCCTGAATTTCTTGGAGGAAGAAAGTACAGGGGGCCCCTGTATCCATGGTTTCACTTATCCGTGGACACCAAATACCCCCCACGCACATGCAACCCTCCTGGCTGTTACCTTTGATGTTTTTTTTAAGGTGGTGTCTTGCTTCAAACAAACGCGATAAGCAGCCTCCTGCTGCTTATTGCATGGAAGTTGACCGAGACTAAATGCTGGAGAGGCTCGGCAAGGTTAAGAGGAAGTAGTTTCCTGCTCTTGCTGAGACTCTAGGATTTAGTCTCGATCTACTTCCATGTGATAAGCAGTAGGAAGCTGCTTATCGCGTTTGTTTGAAGCAGGACACCAACTTAAAAACTTCAAAGGTAACAGCCTGGGGGGTGTTGCATACATGGGGTGTGTGTGGGGGGGGCAGAGAACCGTGCATATGGCATTCGCCCCTATATGTGGTTTTCATGTCTCCATGGAGGGGCCTGGAACGTATCCCATTCAGATACGGGGGCCCAACTGTACAAATATAATAAACATGGAGGACTACAAATGTAATTAATAAACAAATACTTTGACCATAACCGAGTATTTTTCAGTTGCATAGCAATCTAGAACACCAGTTCCTTTTTTTTTTTTTGCATTTCTTGAAGAATAGATGGGTAAAAGAAAGGGAGGCAAGAGCATATCTTAATAACATTCTTTTACTTCATGACTGCAGCATTCATGAAGGGCCTCCTGTACATTCTAAAATGTCTTTTAAGAATGTGAGTGTCACTTAGTGACCAACAGCCCAATGCTATCCAGGGTGTATGCTGATGCAAGCCACCAGCATATGTCCTGGACCAACAGCAGGAAAACCGCTATGCTGTTGGGAGGGACGCAGCTGTTGGTGCAAACAGCCGGAGGCTATGTGTGGGCAACACCAGCATGCTGAACCTTCTCCATCCCCTGTTGCCAGTAAGACAACATCGGGGGCAGATTGGGGGAGGATCAGGGGCTGTTCAGTGCGAGGAGCGGTCTAAGTCGGGGTGGATTGGGGCAGGAGGGGAGGATCATGGTGGCAGCCATGCATGCTGAGATCCTAACTTCCCTTCCTGACTCAGACCATCCCCAGGAGTCTTCTTGGATGTACATGAGCTAAAGAGTTGGCATAGGTCCAAGGAGACCCATTGGAGACCAGGCAGCCTACGAAGAGTTAAGTGAAAAAGATGTTTACTTGCCTCTCTTGGGCCAACTTGTCTCCCCCTCCCATAGCATGCATCATGCGCTCTGTCAGCAGTGCTGCATGGTCTTGGCTGGTGGGGGCTAGGATTGAGCCCCAAGAGACTCAGCTACAAATGTGGACTTTCCCAGTTCAAGTCTTGCTTCTGCCATGAACTCACTAGGTGGCCTTTGGCAAGCCACTCAGCCTCAGCTCCCCAACTGCAATTAGAAGATAATAATACTTACCTTACAAGGTTGTTGTTGTAATTGTAAGAATTACATCAGAACAATACATGCAAAACATTCAGCAAATTAATGCTACATATTCTTTCAAAACCAACAATACTTTTTTTGTGAGAGGGAGGAAGGGCTCCTAACTGATATATGTGGGTGGAACTCGGGCTGGAGAAGCTTTCTGAAGCTTCCACAGATATTGTCAATGTCTGATAGTCTAACACATCTTGATACTAGCAGTAAGGAAACCACTATCTGTTTACAGAAGATTAATTTGACAAACTATCAGTTCAGAATAAAGATAAGAAATAGAACAGAGGACCCCTGAATGCTGTTCTCTTTGTGTGGAAGTAAAGGGCTGCTCTTCAGCAATGGCTGCCCACCATTCAGGGTCAGAGGTCAGGAGGTGCCCAGATTCTGCTCATTCAGTGGTCAGGACGAGAGAGAGAGAGAGAGAGAGAGAGAGATGTGTGGGAGAAGGGAGGAAGTTGTGTAAAGGACATCCCTCCTACAGGTACCACAGAGGACAAGGTCTCAGGAACAAGAACAATACACTGACCCAGAGCCCTGCAGGCATTGTTGCACCTATATTCCAACAGTTTTGTAAACTCGGTAGTTTACAAACGTCCCTTTTCTCTAAATGAGATCTAAAAATAATTTGTATACTCTATAAATTTTTTAAGGATTCCAGCAGGATATATGAGTTAATCAATGTGGGTTCGGTTGTCAGCTGTGATATATACAGAGCACATTTACTCTTGAGTGGCTGCACAATGATGTGACATTGCAAGACAAAGTGCCAGACCATACCTGGGGTGTATTATCATTAATCTCATATTGCTACTCTGGAGGAATACTAAATGACAAACTTTTCTTTTCCCATGAAATATATGCATGTTTCTTCCCTCTTATCCCCTCTGTGTTGTTTTGCTTTTACAGTAGTTAAAAAGTAAAGGTAAAGGTATCCCCTGCTCGAAAGCCAGTCGTTTCCGACTCTAGGGTGCCGTGCTCATCTCCGTTTCTAAGGTCGCAGAGCCAGCACTGTCCGAAGACACTTCCGTGGTCATGTGGCCGGCATGACTAAGGAACACGGTTACCTTCCCGCCACAGCAGTACCTATTTATCTACTTGCAATTTCTTGCTTTCGAACTGCTAGGTTGGCAGGAGCTGGGACAGGAGACAGGAGCTCACTCCGTCACACGACACTCGGGTCTCGAACTGCTGTCCTACCAACCCAGTTTGTAGTTCAGCATCTTAACCACTAAGCCACTGCCCCCACCCTGGTAGTTAACTTGTTGTTGTTGTTCAGTCGTTAAGTCGTGTCCGACCCTTCGTGATCCCATGAACCATATCCCGCCAGGCCTTCCTATCCTCCACTATCTTCCTGAGTTCGCTCATTTTCATGTTTGTTGCATCGGTGATGCTGTCTAACCATCTCATCCTTTGCCTTCCCCTTCTCCTTTTGCCTTCAATTTTTCCCAGCATCAGAGTCTTCTCCAGAGAGTCCTCTCTTCGCATTAGGTGGCCAAAATATTTGAGTTTCAGCCTTAGTACCTGTCCTTCCAGGGAACAGTCAGGGTTGATTTCATTTAGGATTGACTGATTTGATCTCCTAGCAGTCCAAGGGTCTCTCAGGAGTCTTCTCCAGCACCACAGTTCAAAAGCATCTATTCTTCAGCGCTCAGCCTTCCTTATGGTCCAACTCTTCCCTGTAAAACATTTCATTAATACCTTCATTTTCCAGTTAGTAAAACTCCAAACTAGGGTCCAATGTGCGACACAAGTCAATGTCCCCCATTCACTTTAACATGTTCCACCATATTGATATGATCTCTGACTTCCATGTGTATGCTGAGATTGCCAGGACTCAGCTGACCCTGAAGAGCATTTGGGTGCAGTGTGGGAGAAGAGTTGTACCACAGCAGTACAAGACTTTTAAGGACTAAAGCCATCATGATATAAATTATGCCCAATTAAAAAAATTGAGTCAATCGCTCCAAAAACGTACGTAACTTACAGCCAAATCCTAACCAGCTTTCCAGCACTGATGTAGCCACAGGTAAGGGAACAAACATTTCTTTACCCCCCCCCCATTGGCATGGCTGCATCAGCACTGGAAAGCTAGTTAGTATTGGGCCATAATTATATAGTAATTTATCTATTTTGGAGTTCTTAATGTTTCCAGTGTGCTTGAAGAGCAAGGCAACATTCACTCAGGAAGCCATCATCATTATTAGGGTTAGAAAAATAAAATGGGCTGGTACAATTGATCCGTTAATATTTGCTTTTATTTCATTTTGAATCACATCTGTCCTTTCTGATGATGCCTGGAAAGGCACTATCACCAAAGGAAAGGTGGTGCTGGGCCAGAAGATCCATCCGTCCCTGACCAACCCCTTTGTTGCTTGCAGTGAAGCGATGAGGTGGTGAATAGCAACCATAGGATGGCTTCAATAGGATCAGAGGATGTAGAGTCAGACCATCTTTTCAGCAGTGTCATTGCACCATCGTCTATTCTGAATGGCCTGGAGCTCAGCAAGTCCCAAGGATGGAGGAATGTCTCAGTGGGGTTGAGCTTAGGCAGCAATTGTGACTTCAGTGTGATTTAATTATCCTAAGTGAGCACAAAACTACAGCCTTCTGCTTTTAAAAACATTAGACCGATGCATGGACGATAGGTTTGTCAATGGCCATCTATTATGAATCTCATATTATCTGTCTCATATTAGCACAAAGTCAAAGGCAGGCTTTGCATGAGCTTTTACCATGGTTGAACAGAGATGCATCAGGTATTCAATTAAAATACAGGATATGCAGATTTGCAGGACAAAATAGTTGTCAATTTGTAAAAAAAAAAAAACCTAACTGTGCAATCCTGTAGGAGGCGTTGGCGATGGAACAAGCATTCCATCACCGGGAGACGTTGCGAACGTGCCGAAAAGCACGTTCGCGATGACTCACGAGCAGGGAAGGCCCGCGCAGAGGCTGGCGAGCCCCTGCAGCCGCCGGACCAGGTAAGCAGGGATCCAGCAGGGGCGGTTCACTGGGAGGGGGCCATTGGCCTAGCTGGCCCAAGAGGGGGCAGGGGATGGCCTTGGCCATATCCCGATCCCCGCTGGGTGGCTAGGCTGTTACACGGCCTCCTCCTATTTCCACCAGCTATTTAGCTGGCAGAAATCCGAGGAGGCCGGTTGGGGTGGCCAGAATTTACACCTGGGGAAGGGGACAAATATCCCCTTCCCCGAGTAGACCCCCGGCCCGGTGGCAGTGCAGCTGCCGGTGCACAGGATGAACGGATCCTTACACAGGATTGCGCTGCCCGTCCTCTAAGAAAGTGGTCATGGACACCTTTGAGATTCTGAAGAAAAATTTAGACTCCCTCCCCAGAAATGCCTATGAACACAAAATTATTTATGTGTCCAATTCATGGAGCCCCTGAAGCCTGTTCATGGACCCCAGGTTAAGAACTCCTTCTGTAAGAGAAATGGGGGGGGGGAGGGAAGTAAGGTGGTTTAAGGTCTGCTTGAAGTGAAGGGGGATGGCATCCCATTCCATCCTGCTTCAACAGCATGTATTAGCCAAAATGCATAGAGGACGAAGAAAGTATTGCAAAGGTAAAGGCTTCAATACATGTGGCCATCCTTTCTTTGTGTACAGCAGTTATCTGAGCCGCTATCTCCCCACCCCCCTTTCAGTTTTGAAATCTTTTAAATTTTGCATAAATAAAATATTCCAACTAGTTATACCTGAAGATAGATTTGCAAGGTTGACCTTGATGCTAAAGAAATGTCAAGGCACGGTGTGAAGCAGTGGCTTCAGAAGACCAAATTGTCTGAGCTGAAGTGTGTGTGTGTGTGTGTGTGTGTGTGTGTGTGTCCGTGTCCCCAGTATTAAAGGTTGCAGCAAGCAATCAGTGACACACAGTTCACCTTGTGGTTTTATCTTCCCAAAAGAGGAGAAGCTGCGTAAGAGCCCCCAGGTTTAAAAATCTCAAAATGCTGAAAAGATTATAGGATTGTGGCATGCTAAGTAATACCCTGTTTTTAAGCGTACTGTGATGACCTATCCTCGGAAATTGCTATAAAATCATGCGCTTCGTCTCTTAAGCCACTTGTTGTTCATACAAAAATTGGATGCTAACATATGATTAACCTGAGGTATCAAATGAAATCCCATCCAGATTTTTGACAACAGTCCAGAGTGCTAGAAGAATATTGAGGCTTTTCATTCAGATTGGAGCATAATGTTTTGCTGTGCTTGTGAAATGTGTACGTACACATGAGATTCTGTGGGGGTAAAACAGCAAGAACACAAAAATACATTACCAAGGACCAATTTACTTATTACATAGGAGTTCTGTGAATGGAATTCTCAAACTAACAGCACAATCCTGCGTACAATTGCACCAGGGGAGTGCGCGCTCCCCCAGCGCAGAGTGTCATAAACGCACTGTAAAGTGTGTTTACGGCACCTGGCGAGTAAGGACCACTGGCGCAGTGGCTGGCCCTTTAGGCCCCCTGTATCTTACACAGGATTGGGCTGCCCGTTTCTTCTTGTAAAAGCAGCTGCAGCCGCCCCCTTATATCAGGGCTGTGGTCTGGGGAGAGGAGATCCCACCCTTTCTTCCCACATTGCAGTCCCAGTATACGCCCCCCCCCAAGCTATTATTAGACATGGCGGTGAAAATGGTGCAGGTACAAATAGTCCCTCTGTGGCTAATATCAGCTGGAGGGAGCATGATATAAGTTGAGGAATTGGTTCAATTGGACTCCCCTTTCCAGATCTGGGAAAAGTTCATGCATCTCATGCCTCCTCTCCCTCCCTATGTCATAATATGGATTCGAGTTTACGATTATCATATCAGACCAGTTGTGTTTGTATGCAGAATACTGACTGGGTAACCGCTGTGCAGGTCAGGAAGTCACAGAAAGAGATGGGAATGACTCAAGGTGCTTCTTAATGGAAGATTTCCCTGGAAGTTGAAATAAGAGATCATATAACCTGGACCCGAGAAGAGGAGCTGAGGTGGAAGTGTAAGGTGACCCATTTCCTTCCCGCTCCAGGCCACCAGTGAGAGAAAAAAGGAAGCATTAAGTTGAGCTGAAGCAGAGACAGACTGGATTCGAATTGTGTAAGAGAGACAAAGCTAGAGGCTAGAATGGGGAACCTGGGGAGGTCTCCCCCAATACTGGGAGCGTCATGAGGGAAGATGCCAGAGCCCCCGCCGGTGTAGGTAACGACAGTAATAAAAACAAATACTGATGGACTGCAGGGAATTTGCTATTCTGTGTTACTGGAGCGGTGTTGGGGGTGCATGTTCTGTGACTTTGTCACTCAAAGGGAGATCTTAAGTACCAGGATAGGTTGTTAGTATCAATCTTCTGGACCAGCCTCTCTGTCAGCACTTGGGACTTCTCAGCCACAAGTGAGAACTCCCTCAGAATACTTTGGGAGCTCTAACCTGAAAAGTTTGGAGGGGTCCCTATGGGGATTGGAGGCAATGTAAATTGACAGCTCCGGTTTCCTCAAAGCCATAACTTTATTTTCTAGTACTGTACAGATCAAAAGCGATCACTACATACCAATGATGTTACTCAAGACACCAAGATCAGAGGATGATCACGTTCATCCTCTGCCCTCTCTTCTTGTATCTACAGTGCCGTTGGTCCCTCCTGTATGTAGGGACTGCTGCTTATCTCTTTATTCTAAGTGGTTCACTCATATCTTAATGCAAAATGCAGCTTCGTCCCCAAAGTTAATTAAGGATATCCATATGTTAACAGATGTTTCGAAGAACTATCATTAATTTCACTTCCTTAAGCCATCAGAAGTTCTTTTAACAAGCTGAATTTCTGCTGTGTGCTTTTTTTCTTTTAATACCGACTCAAACACATATCTACTTATTTTCCTTCTGGGTTCTCCTCACTCCCCTCTCCAGGATGACAGGCATTACAAATTAGTTATGAGCCTCGAACAAGCAGGCAACTGGCATGTCAGTCAAACTCTTTACTCTGATTTCTCCAAACATATTAAGTATGAAGTCCAAAGAGACGATAACTATTCCCAGTGGAAAAGCCAGCTTGGATGAGTTTGTCTTTTAGTTGCCCAAGACAATTCCGGTGGCAAGAACAGAGGCATTCTGTGCGCCTACTCATTCGTCCGTCATTTTTGACAATGGGCCGGGACAAGTATTCCCATTGCGGAAGAAGAGCTGCGGTCTAAACTACCTGATTTGAACAGCCGATTCATCTTTTTGAAAACAGGGAAGTGAAACCATCAGCACCATAAATAAAACATTGTCCAGTGATACATTTTCCCTAGTCTAAGCAGCCTTATCCAGAATGGCGCCTTTTGTGAAATACATAAAGGCATCAGCCTGTCAGTATTAGCTACTTAGCATATGTCAGGCATTTTAACAATGCATTGCTGCAATATTTGGATGGGTCCTGCCATTTTTTTTAATGTGATGACACCTTTGATGAGTTTCGTTCTTGATGACTCAACCACCTAGTTCCCGTCATCACCCCAAACCCTCCTTCTTGACTATCCTATTGTGCACTGAAAACAAATAGATTTATTTATTTGTGGGTTTTGTCTATGTGGGTTTTGTCTATACTTTTTCACTTTCAACACATCATTCAGCCATGGAATGGGCCTTCTGAACAATCCTTTATATTGTATCTGGAACCATAAAGCTGTGGTTTTAGAAGTTGAATGTGCATCTTTAAGTTCCTCATTAAAACACTTCAATAAGCCAGTCTAGACAGCTCATTCTTTGGAGGTTCATTTTGAATTTCTCTCTCAAAATGATCACAATGAAGTGATTCGTGTTTTCATTCACATCTTTAATGGGTAAATATCAGGGACTCAAATAAAACATCATCGAATTTCACCAAAGCAATGAGCAATGAGCTGTCACACTTCATTTCAGGAATACTTGGAGATGGGAATGGATAGTTTCCAACATTAATTTCCCCTTGCTATACCCATAAATAAAATGCCATGCATAACAACTCCTTATTTGTGCTATCTTCAGTGTAGGCTTTCCCATTTGAAGACGAAGGTGACTGTGCATGTAGGGAGATATGTGCAGATGTACATAATATGTTGAAGTCAGAAAGTGCAATGAAACCTCTCGTTTCCTTTTGAAAGTGTGAAATAGCTTATTTCAGTACTGGTTCAAGTTCTTTAAAAAATCCAAAAACATAAGGCAGCTTGCTAATTTTTGCTCCTCAGATGTATTTAAGAATACCTGGCATGGCTCCAAGAGCAGCCACACGTTGCCAGAGATTTGCTGTGTGCACTAACACTGCAAATTGAAGTGCAAAAAGTCGGCGACAGCATAAGGATATCGGATTTAAAACCATGAAGAAGACATTAGTGTTCCTGACATTTTTGTTCCCTGATAAATAAATGCAGCCTAGGTCACTTAATTTCTGCATCTGTTTAAATGGTGTAAACACCGAGAAAGAATCTGAGTGAAATCAAAGCTGTACTTTTATAGCCCACTAACATTTTGAAATGGAGGAATCATAGATACCTGGACATAGATTAATGGCCCAATTCTATCTGCACAATATGCTGGCAGATACAGAGCACCACCAGTGTACCGTACAATCCGCCATCATGGCAGCCTCTCCATTAGACTGTGGAGCGCTGTCACTCATGCAAAAACCTGAAGGCTCTGCGCTGGCACCAGTGCCATGTAGACCAGCCATTGGCACGGTCGTGGAGAGGGCAGATTGGGGTGGGGATCGGATGAGACCAGGCTGTAGGCAGATTGGGGCTGGGATGGGGGTGGATCTTGGGGGGACCGGAGGTCACCAAAGACTATCCTCCTGTCCCGGACCTGATACACCCCCTTTGGCTTAACAGTATACTGTCTCTGACCACAGAGGTTCCTTACCACTATTATAAATTCATAAATTTGTCCTAGTCTCCTTTTACAGCCATCTAAGATAGTGGACATCACACCTTATGACAGTGAATCCCATCAATTAATTGTGCATTGTGTAAAAAGCTACTTTGCCCAGGCACTGTTCAAAAACCACATGAGACAAGCTGGCATTTGTGGTATGAGATAGGCCACTTTATTGACCACGTCAATTCAAATAAATTCTGCAGCAGTTCCTGCCTAATAAAGCTCTCCTTTTAGTGCAGGCGTCTACCCTGGGGAGACAAACACAAGTCACTTTCAACTTTGGGTGTTGGTACCTTGGCTCCAACCAGAGGTCGCCTCTCACAGACCCCTAGTTTTCCCCACAACCCCTGGAAAAGGGGTCAAGGCAACCAAATTGCCCATCCCATTCCAAGCCTGACAGCCTTTAAGATGGTCTTTGAGATTTAAGCCCCAGGGGCCACCAGCCTGCGTCCCCAAGCCAGAAAGCCTCTTGGGGTCAGTTCTGGCTCCCCCTCTGACATGTACACACATGATCCCTAATCCTACTCCCGGTCTTGCACTATACCTGCCAGAAATGGCCAACCTGGCTAAACAAACATCATGCCACAGTGCCACAGTCTGGGGTAGGCAAAAACAAAAACAAACCCTTCCTTCTGAATGCCAATCAGGAGAAAAGCAAAAAATTTCCACCGCCCCAAAAGGGCAGCCAGGTACTCTCAGGATATTTAATGGGTGGGTGGGCAGGGGCGCGAAGACAATAGAGCGCTTACCAACTGCTGAGGTAAGTGCTCTACAGCAAAAATGCTGCTAAAGCTCCGCCCCCAAGCAGAGCTAGCTACTCAGCCACAGCCCTTTCCTCCTTGCCTCATGCAGGAACTGGGCGGACAAGGAGGCCACTGCTTTACCTCGTTTAAATGAAGCTGCTAGTTGATTTCAGAACAGGATCTAAATGATTTTCCCTTATCTGGATCCAATATATTCCTTAAATAACATTTTAAACATTCGTTTGCATTGTTCTTTGCCGTCACCGTTTTTATTTGATTTGGGCTCAATGCTTATTTATACCAACGATCTTCTCGCCTGTGTGTATGTGTGGAGTGGTATTCTCCATAATTCTACCATATTCATTTGGTTCCAGTGATGTGTGGTGCATCTAGGAGGTTTGGTAATTGAACAAGATGATTCGAAGAGTTTTAGAAAATCGACAGTACAAAGAAAGCCAGTAAGAAGAATGTCATATTGTGCTTAGAGAATTCCGACCAACTTTAATCCTACCCAAAGCTTAGACTGTTGTCCCACCTCTGTCTCCAACATGGTAAGCAGCTGACTTTGCAGAACTAAATGGCAAATGTTTGATGATATTATGAGTAGGCTTACCAGATCTCCAACCGGGACAGAGTGCTAGACCTTTAGGAGAAGGAATGTGGGCAGGTGCAGCTTGTTAAGTCCTAGAGTACAATCCTAGGCATGTCTACTCAGAAGCAAGCCCCACTGAACACAATAGGGCTTGCTTCTGAGTAGACATGCCTAGGATTGTGCTCTGAGGGTTTAACAAGCTACACCTGCCCAAATTCCTTCTCCTAAGGTCTAGCACTCTGTCGCGGTTGGAGATCTGGTAAGCCTAATTATCAGTATAAATTATAATTCAGAGTGTCAAGATGATTGCTGGGTATCATCTTGGAGATACAGGAGAGAAAGTTACTTGGAAAAAATGAAGTGTGGGACAGCACACCTGATGGGCAGCAGCTTTCCCTTTAGGCTGTGCAGCTGGACTCTGAGCTATGTGCAGCTCTCATGGGGATGAAGAAAGAAGGGATTGGGTGGTTCAGGCCAGTGAAAAAGGCTGCAGCTGGAACAGTTCTCTGTAGCCTGAACTGGGGGCTACAGGCAGGGGTGAGGCTAAAAACAGGTGATGAATGCACTTCATCCACTTGCAGTGTGTGTGTGTGGGTGGGGGTAGTCTCTCCCACTGAACAAACACTCTTGACCAATACTCCAAGCATCCAAAGGAGACCACAACAGGCAAATGAGATTCTCCTTGTTCTGAGAACTTGCTGGATTGGTCAAAGGACTCAAGGGAGTATGTTCTGGGAAAGAGGGCCTCAGGCTGATCTCAGGCCTCCAAGAAAAAATGTAAAAAAAATAATAATCAAAGAAAGCATTTGCATACGCACCCACAGCACACTCACAGAAAGGAAAGGCAGGGGCAATCCCTAAGTGTGCAGTCAATTTAACCTCACACAAGACGGGCAGCCCAATCTCCCCCAGTTTGGGCGATGCAGCATGGGCCACATGCATCCTATCTGGGGAAGGGCCCCACTGGAGGTCTACTCAGGGTAGGCTTCCCAGATTTCCCCAGATTTCAACCGGAACAACCCCCCCACTACCCCCACTAATTAATTAAACAAATAATTCAAATAAAAATATTTTTTTATTTTGGGGGTGCAAAGTGCCCCTTTTGCCAATTTTTAATTAATTATTTATTTTCCTAGTAAAATAAATTTGACTTGCCTTACCTTCTGAATCCTTCTGAATCGTCATGCTGCTCCTGCTTCTCTTCTTCCCCACGTCGAGAGCGGGCGCTGTGCTCCAGATCGGTGCCTCCAGCACCGCGCTCGGCCGGCTGTTCGGCCTGCTCTCGCCCGAGGGAGAGCGGGCCGAACGGCCGGCTGAGCGCGGCGTCGGAGGCACCGGTCCGGCCGAGTGCGGCCCTGCGCTCTCGCCGGCCGTTCGGCCCGCTCTCCCTCAGGCGAGAGCGGGCCAAACGGCTGGCCGAGCGCGGCGCCAGAGGCACCGATCCGGAGCGCAGCGCCCGCTCTTGTTGCCGGGAAGAAGAGAAGCAGGAGCAGCATGACGATTCAGAAGGATTCAGAAGGTAAGGTAAGTCAATTAAATTTATTTTACTAGGAAAATAAATAATTAATTAAAAATTGCAAACACTCTTCACAGCACTGCTTCCTGGGCTCTCCGGTGGGCAGGTGGCGCAGGCCCTGGTTCCGGTGCTGCTTACTTGCGGGGTGATAGCATGTTTGCGTCACCTAAGGTACGGTGCAGGCCTATGCGCCAGATAAGATTGTGCTGAAAGATAATGAAAATAGTGGGGAGTTGGTGGATCTTTGGTGAGGCTACGCTGTCGACCAAAGTTACCCATCCTGTTTCAGTGGCTTGAGAACTTTGCATTGCAGGGGCCATGGTGGCAACATGGTGCCAACCACGTGAATGTCCCTGGGCAAAAGAGGTCTGAAAGACAGGAGGAGGGCTATGAAGCAAGCCATTAGCATGCACGTGAGGCAGTCGCCTTGAAAGGAGCAGGGCAAGGGAGCCAAGCTGCCTTTCTTTAATGGAAGGAAGGGATGCTGGGAGAGAGACAAGTGGCTGAAGAGTTTAGCTGACCTGCTTGCGTTGGCTTCAATAGCTTTGGTTTGCTCGGGGATCATTAAAATGCTCGGGATCATTCCATGCTCGGGATCATTAAAAAAGGGATTGAGAATAAAACGGCCAATATCATTATGCCTTTGTACAAATCGATGGTAAGGCCACATCTGGAGTATTGTGTCCAGTTCTGGTCACCACACCTCAAAAAGGATATAGTTGAATTGGAAAAGGTGCAGAAAAGAGCAACCAGAATGATTCGTGGGCTGAAGCACCTCCCTTATGAGGAAAGGCTACAGTGTCTGGGGCTTTTCAGCCTAGAAAAAAGGCGCCTGAGGGGGGACATGATTGAGACGTATAAAATTATGCATGGGATGGAGAGAGTGGATAGAGGGAAATTTTTCTCCCTCTCGCACAACACCAGAACCAGGGGACATGTACTAAAATTGAGTGGAGGGAGAGTTAGAACAGACAAAAGAAAATATTTCTTTACCCAGCGTGGAACTCCTTGCCACAGGATGTGGTGATGGTACCTGGCCTAGATGCCTTTAAAAGGGGTTTGGACAGATTCATGGAGGAAAAGACCATCACAGGTTACAAGCCATAAGCAACCTCCTGGTTTTAGAAGTGGGTTTTCTCTGTGCCAGGTGCAAGGGAGTGTCAACGGGAAACAGGTTATCTTGTTGTCTTGTGCTCCCTGAGGCATCTGGTGGGGCCACTGTGTGATACAGGAAGCTGGACTAGATGGGCTTTTGGCCTGATCCAATAGGGCTCTTCTTATGTTCTTATGGTTGCACCTGGGAAAATTGAGAGTGAAGGCTAGAAAGGAAAGAGGGCTGTGGTGTGTTAATATCCTGGGTGCAGGGCCTCTGAGAGGAATTTTATCAGAGGATACAAAGTTTCTCTCAAAGGGGAGGGGGCAAAATGGGGCATGGGGAGGGCGACTACAGTCAGAAAAGTCACCGGAGCCCAGGTCTACCAGGCATCCCAATATGGCACCCAGGTCTATCCACCTGGTAGACTTGGCCTCCCAGTTGACCCGGTCTCTGTCTTTTACTCTCCATGAGGCCCGCTGAGATCCCAGGAAATTTCTGGGGCCCCTCCTTTGTCTCCTGGGCCCCCTTTTTCCCTGGGCCCGGGTATAATTTACCCCCTTTACCCCCCTCTCATGGACCCTGCCAGGGTGCCAGCTGGCGCGGTGGTTTTCAGGTGGAAGCTGGAATGGGGGTGACTTGGTGCAGCATGATACACAACATCAGAGTTCTTTTGGAATCCAAAAGGACAGCAAGGCAGGAGACAAGGAGATGGTCAATGGAACAAACAATACGAGGCTCTAAAGCCAAGGGATTTTATAGCTTTTTGCCCCATAGAATCCTGTGGGATTCTTAGGTGGGATGACTCAATCAGGAAGTCTCTGATGCTAGTCAAGGACCTTTGCTGGGTTCTGCTTTTGTTTACTCATCCAGTTGAAGGTGCAGTAGCTAGCTTGGTTGGCTGTTGGGTTGTTTCCTAGATTGAACTTCATCATGGGGTTGGTGAGGGCCTCTGGAGGTATGAAACCTTTCCTTTGTTCTACAAAAGTTGATTTTCGTGAACACAGGAGACCAAGGAGTTGGCTAAAGTCACAAGACATCAAGTATGTTGTTCCAGTAGGATTTGGAGCCGGAGGCTTTATCTACATTTTGGAAGCATGAAAACTCCTTTTACATTTAAGGAGTAAACAAAGCTCTGTTCGAATGTGGAGAGTTGAACTCCATGGATCAATGAAAGAGCGGGGTGGGTGATTACCACCAGGAAGGCTATGCTTTTCATTTGAACCACATAAATTACATGGTTCAAATGAAAAGCGTGGCCTTCCTGGTGGATCTGTGGATCAGTTGCTACAAGCCCTTTATTTTTATTATTTTTATTATTTTTATTTTTCACATTTTTATACCAACCTTCCTCCAAGGAGCTCAGAGTGGTGTACATATTTCCTCCCCTCCTTTTTGTCCTCACAACAACCCTGTGAGGTAGGTGGGGCTGAGAGATAGTGACTGGCCCAAGGTCACCCAGGAAGTAACAGTCATGTTCCTGGACTGGCCCTTTGCTCTCCAGGCAGGCACCTAGCACCAAGCGCACATGTTGATGCACATTTCCTCCACACGTTGAATCAAAGGAGAGTAATAGAAATAAAATACAGTATTGGACCATGTAACACCGTGACTTGCTCCACATAAGTACATGATATACAGAACCCACCTGAGAAATGTTTAGTAGACTTCTCCAGGCATGTTTTGCTACCCTTGAAATTCTTTGCATATTTTCAGTCAAGTAATACCACCCGATTCTCTGCAATACTTGCTTCAGGCCGAATCCAGTGGCAACTCAGGTTGGCAACGTGTGCAACCCGAAGCACACCTCTCATCTGTTTTGCTGTTTTGGAAATACAAGGGCAACCCCAATGGATGATATTACTGGCAGTGTTTCAGAGATAGGTACATATACATAGATCATGGGGGGAAAATGCCTATAGCACAGAGGAATTGAAGCTGCTCAGCTACCTCCTGCCAAGAATGTCCTCATTTATTTCAAGAAGATATCCCAAAGCCATAATTTATCAGTTACGTTTCACCATGTGCCACAGATTTATGTCGCATGCACCCCAATTTTCATGTTGACCAGATGAAATGCATTACATCTCTCTGTTCCCATGCACGTGTCTATTTAACTAGCATGGCTGGTTTTACAAAATTCATCAATATACAGGGACAGCAAGGTGAAATTGTAATGAGGTTGACAAGGTTTCTTTGGAGTGTTCTCTGCATAACTGCGTGTGACATGACTGACGTGCTCGGCGGTTTTCAGTCTTTGCTTCCTCCGACTTAATCTTTTGCCCTAGGCAAAAGGCAACATTTGGGGGGAGGAGGAGGAGGAGGAGGAGGAGGAGGGAATGTTTAAAAAAAAGCAACTTCTATCATTTCTGACCACACATTCAACCTATAATGTTATCTGACAGTAAATACATAGCCTCATCAAATCACTTATCTTCTCACGCTTCAGCAATAATATTGAGGGAATCTGAATAAATTACATCTCAAATGGTACAGCTGCTCTCAAACAGCAGAACTAATGAATTGCCATGACTGGGGAAGAGCGAGAGAGCAAGTGCGAGAGAAGGAAATGACTTGCATTCATAATCTGAGACAGCTGACAGGCTGATGTCTGATCCACATCAGTCACCCGAACTAATTGCAACCTGAGAAATTATTGCCACTTTTAGGTTAATAGTTGGTAAACACCTACTAACAATTTATAACCGGGATATTTTTTTTTATTTTTGCCACACCATTAAAGCAAAGGAATGCATTGGTTGAACAAAGCAGACCACAAGGGTTTCGTATTAATTAACTGGGAAATGTTTTTGGCTGTTTCTGTTCATCGATGGCAATATTTTTCGTCTGCTTACAGTACAGGTGGGCCCCCATATCCGCTGGGGATATGTTCCAGGCCCCTCCGTGGATACTTGAAACCATGGATAAGAGTGAACACCCCCTCCATGGTTTCCTGAGGGCCCCCTGCCCTGCCTCCCCTGCAGGCAGGCATGCTTGCCCCCCCCCAGCTCTTATTTTTCTATCAGCAAGCTTTATTTCTTCCTTAAAACAAACAGAGAAGCAGCCTCCATTGCAGGCAAGTAGAACGAGACTAAGTCCTAGAGAGGCTCTGCAAGGTTTCTGTTAACCTTGCAGAGCCTCTCTAGTACTTAGTCCCGTTCTACTTGCCTGTAATAAGCAGCCAGAGGCTGCTTCTCCTGTTTCTTTAAGGAAGAAACAAAGCTTACTGGGGAAAAAAGTAAAAGCCTGGGGGGGGGGTTTCCCCACGATCCGTGGATAACTGAAACCGTGGATTGTGAATCAGTGGATATGGGGGCCCACCTGTATTCTGTTTTCTGCCATCAGAAGGAAAATAAATTGTGCTGTACTACAGATACTATGGGAAATAAAATGCAGTGTATACCCCCTTAGCTCAGTGGCCATGAATCAGGAGACATTTTGAAACAGCTCTTCATAGAGAATATATTGAGGTGGAGTTCTGAGTCACTCACTGTAGGCGGCATAAACAAGAGCTTTGGATAAATGAAGGCTGGTGTATACCTTAGGACTGCAACAACATGGATGACACTTTAAATTAGTTCTTGTGGTAGCGTTCACAATGTGGGGAACCAGTCATGTATAGAGCTAATCTCTCAGAGCAGCATTCACTTATGTCAGTTCACTTAGATCTCTCTCGTCTTTGACCTATTTAGCGTGCTATGATTTGGCACCTGTAGTTTATCATAGTCTGCTGCAAATGCTGCCTAACTGCTGACAATGCATTTGTTCTGTTGGCGTTGTCGAGGCTGATGTAGGTGTTCTCGTGTATATTTACCATATAGATGGGACGTAAATGTTGCTGCAGAACAACTTTGTTGCCTGAAGTCCCAGAGCAGTTTACTCCAGTTTCAGCTTTCATCTGTAAAGCCCTTCTGCATTCAGAGATGGGAGCTGTGCATCTTTTATGTCTCTCCAAAAGCTACGAGTATGGCTTGTGCCATGGTGGATACCAGTGCTCTACTCAGTCTAGCATGACCTTCCACAATTGTGGAACTCCCTGCCAGGGGATCTGAGAACTATCCCCTCCCTCGTGACTTTTCGGGGAGGGCTCAAAACATTTTTGTTTTGTCTACCACTTGGGTGATGGGTTGTTGTCTATCTCCTTTGTCTCAAGATCTTCTACCTTGCTGCTTCTCTGCACCATACTGTTGCCCCCCCCCAGTGGATTTTATTGTTTAAAAATTATTTTATGTATTAAGTATTCTTTAAATTTATTTTATGTATTATTTTTAAATTATGTATTTTAATTCTGTTGTAAGCCACCTTGGGCATTTGCCGTCGGCATGGGATAAGGTGGGGTATAAATTTTTTAAATAAAAATAAATAAATACATTTAATCACTGTTACAGAACCTCACAAATATGCAGTTGGCCCTTGCTATCCACGCATGTCCATTCTGGGGAAAAAACGCGGCTAGTGTGGATCCGCATAAAGCAGGATCCAGGGGTCACTGTATAAAGTTGAAAAAAGGGGGGAAAGGGGAAAAATAGCATTTCTTACCTTTTGGCTTGCAAACCACTCCGTTTTCAGGGCTGTAGAGAGCGAATTCGCGCTCCTACAGCCTCTTCCGGGTCGCTGGACTTTCCCCCTCCCTTCCCCAGGTTTGCCCCATTGCATTCTTTGCTAATTTAAACTTTTTTCCCCTAACCTTTTACAGTGGAACCTCACAGGTCCAAGATCCGTGGTGAGACAAATCCGTGGGTCCCGAATCCGTGGTTAGAAAGGGTCCACTGTATTGACAAACAAGGGCTGCGATGTTTAGTCAATTCATCAGCTAAATTGATTGGCTAAAACATTTTGATCAACAAAAAGGTGCCCCAGTTAAACAGGCAGCAGATTTCAGTGTTAACTGCAAATAGTGCTCATGGGCGTGATGTGATGGTGCACGATACAGCTGTCTTGCTGAAGCTAAGCAGGTCTGAGTCTGGCCAGTGCCTGGTGGGGAGACCAGCTAGGGACGCTATCTGTGCTACCATGAATTCCATTAGGCAAGAAGGTCAGGGTCTAAGGTAATGACAAACATCAAAACAGGCAGTGATGCGTTGCATGTTAGAGGAAGCATTACCTTCTGTGTGAGAGAAGGAAAATGGCTTCCCTTCAAACATGATGGGTGCTATGATACATTTGCACATCTGAGAACAAAGAAAGTACTGTATGCTTTTTCTTTCGAAAAAGAAGTGTATGTAGATTTAATTGACTAATTAATTGATCACGCCGTTTAAACTTGTACAATTAATTGACGATGATTTCTTTAATTGGGTGATGACTGAACTTTCTACACATATTCAGAAGTACGACAACTCTACGGGCTCACATCACTAACAAAGACTTTCACAAACCACAGTACTGGTCCAAAAGTGCCCATACACAGCGACAAGAGTTGCCCACGGACAGGACCAATCAATCAGCAGTTGCATTTATCAGCTGTTTGGTGGAGAGAGTATAGTAGTGCAAGACTTACAGCGCAAAATCTACATGTACTCAAAAGTAAGTCCCATTGTGTTCAATGGGGCTTACACCCGAGAAGGTGTGTGTAGTATTTGCAGCCTAAATTCAGCCCATGCTGCTCTGCTTCATGAACATCAGATCAGTACTAATGCTGATGTGTTTTTTTTTTAAATAATAATAATTTTTAGCATGTGCTGGCCTTGCAGTTTTATCCAGAGGGAGCCACATATACAGCATCCATCTGTGCGTGAAACACACTTTCAGACTAGGCATACATGTGCTTTCATGTGCATATATCCCCTGGCTGGATCAGGGCTCATTACTTTAAGAGTTCTTTGTCCCATTTCTGAACACTAAATTAGCTGAGAGTAAAACATCAGGAGTCCTTCATCTGAAGGAAGCTACTTACATGATGCTCATTTCCTCAGATGAGTACTTGAATAATTATGTGATTATTAATTTGCTAACCATAAACTCTAAATATTGCCATGTTCATTCTCCTGAATCGCTAACGAAGTGTAGCATAAGCCCTAGAGACTTGATAGTGTGCCTTGGCAGTGATAAATGGGGATCTTGAAACCTTGTAGGAGAATGTCCTTCTGCTGACAATGTCACATCTTTAATAATTTTTTCTAAATTTGATCTGAAAAGAATTTTACATGTGTTGCCCATGAGATTGCTGCTAGTGGAAGTCTGCATTCGTGCTGTTTTCTTGTGCAAAAAGCATCAGTGATTCATAAAGCACCAGCAATGGCAAAAGGCTACTTGTTCAGAAACCAGTTTACGCCCTGCTACAAGAGCTTTCAACTACTATTTTCTTCAAACAAGCTAGTCACTTCCACACATGGTGTGCACAGATTATAGATGTATGCATTTCTTTCTGAAAGCTTCATATGCCTGAATAGGATGAAAAAAATGTAATGCTTGAAGGGGTACTTAGAACTTGAAGGCCTGTAGAGACTCCTGTGATTTTTCTCAATATAACAGGGAATTTTAATACAGGTTATCCCTAATCCTGACTGCTTGGGATGGGTAGTTTTCTGGATTTTGGAATATTCACATAAATATAATGAGATATCTTGGGGATGGGACCCAAGTCTAAACATGAAATTCATTTGTCTCATATAAACCTTATACACATAGCCTGAAGGTAATTTTATACAACATTTTTAATAATTTTGTGCTCCAGCATGCCTTGTGCTATGCCAGCCAGGTAATGGAAAAAGTGTTTTTTTTTAAAAAAAATGTCATAGCCCCAAAAATGTCTGGATTTCAGAATAGTATGGATTTTGGATGTCCGGATAAGGGGTAATCAACCTGTAGTCGAGTCAGTTGAATACAAAGTTCACCCAAGCACGATTGCTAAGGGTCTCTTTTAACTGTATGCAAATAACTTACAGCCTAATCCTACCTAAATCCTCCCCCGCCGACGCAGCCGTGCCACCGGAGCACGTGCTGCATCCTGTGTGTGTGTGTATGTGTCTCGGAGGTCTCCTCCAGATAAGGCAACATTTGATCTCTTCCTTGGGAGTAAGCCCTTGCTGCCCCACTGGGTCTACTTGGACCTGCACCAGTGATTTAGCTGGTACAAGTCCGAGTGGATTCGGGAAGACTGATCGAGGCCTGGATGGGGGATAGGATATTGGTGGTGGTGCTGCCAATACCGCCCCTTCCTGGCCTCGATCCTCATCCCTTCCCACCCCAGCCTCCATCCCGTTCCTCCTCCTCCCAACCCTGCTCCACCTACCCCACCTCCCTCCTGCCCCCTGTGCTGACTTAGATGCCAGGGGTCGTAGCAAGGCTGTTGGTGTGCGGCTGAGGCCTAGTTGTGCAAAATGGTGTGTCGCCTTTTGTGATAGCCATAAAGAACCTTGTGCTGCAGAAATGCTAGTTTCGGCAGCGCGAGGCCCTGAGAGCGTGCGGTGGGATTGGATCTCAACCACTGCACTACCAAACAATAAAGTTGTTTCTTGAACAACATGTCTAAAATGCCCTATAGAAGGCACATGGGTAATCTAATGACATACTTTAAAATGCTTCCTTCACTTCCCACTTATTCTGAATAGGGGGACAACACCCCATGCTTAATCCTATTGCGCCTTTCAATTTATTCTTAAAGCTCGTACTCTTTGGATAAACTTCTTCTGTGTTTCACAGCACATTGATCATGCACCCTCCACCAGTTCTATTATAATGTCAGTGGTTCTACGACCATCTGTAATGATGTGTTTTGCCACAGATGATGGGCTGCTGCTGTTCGGAACATTTCTCCAACGAGCAGCCAAGTGATCAAACACCTGTTTCCTTCAGCACCGTGTAAAACCTTTAATGCGGCTGCAGATGGCAAAGTACCACAATCCTTTTAGAGGTACGTTTTAAGTATTATAGTAGTGCCTGTTTAGTAGCCATGAGTGATGAATGAAACCATGTTGCCAATGTACTGGGGTAGAATAGTGGAGAAACATTGGGAGTGATTACAAGCCTCAAAGCCCTCCCGGTTCCATTCAAAATGAGGATAAAATCCACGCCTGTGAATATCCCCCCCCCCCCGTGCTGGTTCCCTGCCATTTTTCACTGCTGAAAGAAGTGCTCTATAATGCGAATGTGAAGGAGCTTACTCAGACAATAACACTTTAGTGGTTTTGGCAGGGATTGGTGGTTCATCATTTGGACACATCAGGTACTTACTTTTCGGCTATCATATAATTTAAAATGTCCCTTTAAAAAAAATGGTGACAAAAATGACAAAGCGCGGATCGCCAGTGCAAATGTAGAATAGTTAGGAAGATTCATCTTGGATCTGTTGGTTTCATACTGAGTTCAGAAAGGAACCCGGGGGGTGGAGGGATGTTTCCCAATGTTAGTTTTCTTCAATACTTAGACTGCCTTCAATTTCTAAGCAGTTCTGATCATTCCTTATTACTATCACAGTGCAATCCTGACTAAGGATCCGGCCAGCGGCCCAGGGCCGCCCGCCAGATCCTGTGCACGGGCTGCCCGGCGCGTGCCGGGTCGGAGGTCTACTCATGGAAGGGGACACTTGTCCCCTTCCCCGAGTGTAAACCCGGGCCGGCCCTATCAGCCTCCTCGGATTTCCGCCAGCTAAATAGCTGGTGGAAGTAGAGGAGGCTGTGTAACGGCGTAGCTGGCCCGGTGGGGATGGGGATATGGCCGATGCCATCCCTCGCCCCCTCCCAGGCCGGCTAGGCCAATGGCCCCCCTCCCTCGCCCGGCTGTACCGCCCACGTTGCGCTCGTTCCATCACTGGCCTTATTTCCAGGATTGCGCCCTCAGAGTTGTAGGTGTTGCAGGGGTGTCACTAGGGGGGTTGGGAGAGGTGGACTACCCCAGGTGATTTTCTATTCTTATTCTATTCTAAAATGACTTTCTGTTCTATTTGTTACCAGTGGTGCAAAAACACACCACAGGTAGAAATGGTTACCAGTGGTGCAAAAACTCTAACAACACCCCTGAGGTGTTGGTTTTCCTTTAATTGAAATAATTGTTGTCTCTCAGTGCAGCTTTACGGCATTTGGGATATGATCTGTTCTTCCCTTCACATGTCTACATCTGTCTTCACCACATGAAATGCAGGAAGTCGGGTCTTTCACTAGCAGCACAATCCTGTAGAGGGCGCCAGCGACAGAACGAGCGTTCCGTCGCCGGCAGCAGTTGCGAACATACCGTAAAGTACGTTTGCAACTACTCCAGAGCAAGGGAGGCCGGCACAGAGGCCGGCCTCCCATGCTCCATCGCTGGATTGCCTGAGTGGCCACTGAAAGTTCACCACCGAAAAACGCATATAAGAATCCGGCGGGCGATGGAGGGGTGGCATTGGTCTAGCAGGCCCGGGAGGGGTGGGGGATGGCCTCAGCCATTTCCCGGTCTCCACTGGGCCGTCTAGGCCGTTACACGGCCTCTTCTACTTCCGCCAGCTATTTAGCTGGTGGAAATTCGAGGAGGCCGATCGGGCCTGCCGGAATTTACACCCGGGGAATGGGACAAGTGTCCCCTTCCCTGAGTAGACCTCCGGCCTGGCGGCACCATGGCCGCCGGGGCTCAGGATCTGACGGGCGGCCCTGTACCACCGGCCAGATCCTTACACAGGATTGCGCTGTTATACAGTAAGTCCTCACTTAACTTACTGTATATTGATGGGGGGAGCAGAAAAAAGAATATAAAAGTGAATACAATTCATTACTGCTTTTTAGAATCTCAGGGTTTTTTATAGTAACTTATTGTAAGCTGTTGTTGTCGGTCCTTAATTGGGATATACATGTGGTATTTTAAATAAATGAATCATAAAAAGTAGGAGGGAAAGGAAAAATGCAGAGAAGCAGGACCATTTTCCTCTGAAACACTGAAGTAGGGGTATCCATATTTGCAGACCAAAATCTTTTTCATTTCTTTTGTTAAAAAGTATTATTTCCCTCAGTACACATGGTATCATTTTTTTTGTGAGATGCAAATTTGCCTTACAGCCCAATCAGAGGCGTTGCTGGAGCATGGCGGGGGGGGCGGGCCACCAGGGGGTGACGCGCACCACGGGGTGACGTGCGCACCCCCGCGCGCATCACCTCTGTGACACGTGCCACCCTTCGGACGCTTCTGAAAGAAGGCCCATGCAGCGTGTTCATAATTTTCGCGCATGTGCAGACCGTTTTGAGGGCAAAAAGCCCTCAAAACGGTCTCTGCGCATGTGTGAAAATTCGAAAAATACCCGGATGAACGCGCTGCATAGGCCTTCTTTCAGAAGGCCCTGGAGCGCCGACGTGTCGGACGCTCCGAGGCCGGCTCTTGGACTGGCATCGGAGCGTCCGGAGGGCGATGCGGGGGGGTGACGCACCCGGGGCAGGGTGCAGCCGGGTCGCCCCCCCGCGCCACGATGTCAGAGCATCACTAGGGTGACGCGCGCCCCCTGCCCCAGGGTGACGCGCGTCCTAGTGACGCTACTGTGCCCAATCCTAACTAACTTTCCAACACCGATAAAGCTGTTCCAACGGGGTGGACGCTGCATCCTGTAGTTGGGGGGGGGCGGGGCAGTCATAGAGGCCTCTTCAAGGAAAGGGAACGTTTGTTCCCTTACCCTGGGGCTGCATTGCAGCTGCATCAGTGCTGGAAAGTTGGTTAGGATTTGGGCTGCTAATGAATTTTGTATTTACATCAGAAATAACACACTGGAATGTACTGACTTTGAGTTAATATGGTTTCTTCAATAGGTTCTCCTTGCTAAAGCAGCATACAGAAGTTGTGGAACACAGGACACAGCAAACCAGAGGAACAATTTATTTAAATATATTGCATGGAAAAAAGATTTATATCCCTTTTTTCCTCTTAAGAACTAAGAACTCAATGTCCAAGGTGGCATAATAAAAAAGTGGAATGGGATTATGCAAGTCACTTGGTCAGCCCTCAGATTTATCACACTTCTCCATCTCTGCTAACTTACCCTTCAGTGGCAGTCAACTGATTGTTTTAGCTCCTTGATGAATTCATAATTAATATTTCCTCCCTTTTAGAAAAAGAACATACTTTTTTCTTCTTACTGGAAAAATCCATTGTTTTCTGCATATCACAGTGAATATGAGAGTGTGATTAATAAGCCAGGGGAACACAATAAAAGCAGTCGTAAACATAGCTTGGTTCAAGAACCCAGAACATTTGTGGGCAATCAATGGAAATATATTTATTACCCACGGAGCTCTCAAATGACTAGATCTATACTGGATTATGAACAAGACGTAGTATCAGCCAGTTGGTATTGATAGCTATGGGCAGCAATGGACTCCAGGCTTTGCTGAATTTACTGCTGACTCCCAGGTTCTCTCTTTTAGCACAATATATTTGAATTTTTGATTCATAAATAGGAAAGTATTGAATTCGGTATGGGGTATATTGTTAACATGCCTGCCAGAACTGCTGATGATAAATACCTTATTTTGGACTGTTTTAGGAGAATCAAAAGGTCTGAAGAACAAAAGTTTCACATTTGTTTCAGTATTACACAGTCCACGGTTGGATTGAAAAAAATAAAAAGACACTCTGCTGAATTAACTTCTAGGCCAGTGGTTCTCAAAGTTCTTCCCATGAGTTGGGGAAGTTATAAGTCCTTGCGGGGCGGGCTGACAGCAGCGGTCCTAGGATTATGCCGCCTCCAGGAAAAGTTTTTTTTTTTACTTACTGGGGGTCGCGTCAGCCCTCTGGAGGGCGCAGGGGCTCCACAGCCCCCTCCGCAGGCCTCCTTGAGCTTCGGATTGGCTCCCTGAAGCGATCTAGACCCACTTCCAGTTTTGGGTGACATGGGGAGGGGGCAGAACGGGGGCAGGGAGATGGCAGGAGTGGAGGGGTGGATCTGGCGGCAATGGCACGTGCCAGATCTTCTCCCTTCTTTTTCAAGCTTCCCTACCCCTTTCCTCTTCTCGGACCTGCACCAGCTGGAAAGCTGGAGCAGGTCCAACGAGATCCATTGCAGAGCAGGAGGCTTATGGAGGGGGTAAGGGGAAGTAATTTCCCTTTCCTTTCTGAAGCCTCCCGATCCGCCCTGCCCCCAGCTGGATACCATGCACGCCTTCTTGGCACAGTTGCATCAGGGGAATGGGATGGATAGGATTGGACTCTCAGTCTTGGGGCCATTGTCCCCCAATCATAAGATGCATAGATAGCCATGGGGAAGACATCTTAGAGCAGCACACTCTCTTTCTTGGTGCTGACCCCTGCCCTCCTTGTATGAGGAGCAGGATCGCATATGTTAATGTATTATTTCTTACATACAGATGGACATGTGAAATATATTCTAATGTAAGAATTATGCAGCTAAGCATGTTGAGCCAATATTCCCCTATTCAGACTTCCTTAGGACACTTGTTTATCTCTAGAGGCAGTTGCATTTTCGCTAGGGTTCTGTAGTCAGAAAGCATTCCTTTCACTCATGACTCATGGTTCTCCCTTTTGGAGTCTTATATCCTTTCACATGTCTCCTTTATTAAAGACCTTATTATAACAACCTCATCAAAGCCAATATAAGTGGCACCACCTGTTTTCCCGTTCTCGTTGATTCCTGAGGCTAGAGTGTCTGATGATCTTTCAGCATTACATGCATGATTTTTCATTCAAAGTACTGTCAGACGGATATCCTCCTGAAACAGAGCTAATTCACATGTTATCCTCATAAGGAGGGCCCATGTGCTTTCAAGTCCAACTGTGCTTGTTTTGGAGTGTGGAAGAAGGGGACAGGCCCCTTTGCCCGTGACCTAAACAAGCAGTGGTAGTTGTAGTGGTTTGCAAGATCGAGAGAGAAGGGGCAACCACCACACACCAACCTATGTTCTTGGCAGGAGCACCTCGTTTTTTAAAGGCAACTCCACTCCATTCATTCTGAACAGGTAATGGGAGACAAGTCACTGCCATTGTAAAGTAATGTCACTTTTAGAAGTCTAAGGGGATGCTGCTGGGTTTGTGGCTCGTGTATGGTAGGTGGCTGGAGGCAAGTTCCAGGAGCACAGAGCAAGATGAGGGGTACATGTGTCCCTGGCTTCTGTTGTTCTGGCTGCTAGGGAAAGCAGTGTGATGGATCCCTTCTTTTGATTTCAAAACAAGTAACTTGAACACTTATTAAGAATTGTATGTGTGAATGGGCTCATACAATCATAGCTTTCAAAATATCAGCTAACAAGGAAATCCACTTTTTGTTACATAAGGTAATGGTGTTTCTGGTTATTTGGCCATAGCATTTGATAGAATATAGATAATTCAACACAGTGTATTTCTTTGCATTCAGCATTAAATGACCTTTCCAATGATATATAACATCATGGTATTATTCCTAAATACAAATTTTCTGAAAGGTTTCCACAATTTTGGCCACTAGTGGTGTCACTCCCCTGAGGGTGTCACTGGTGCGGTCTGCAACTCCCCCCCCCCCCAGTGACGCTACTAAACAGCAGAGAGCACCAAATGACACAAGCCAGACAGCCAGGCATTCTGATCTGTTGTGCACTTCTAATTTTTTTAAAAGCAGTTTCATCATTTGTATATTGGTATTTCCTATTTCTTAGAACATAAGGAGCCCATGTACAGAAAGAGAAATGACTAATTGTCCTGGAATTATTATTCTTTTGTTGTTCTCTTTCCAGTCAAACAACTCGTGGTGGGGTGGTGAAAAGGGAGTTGTCTGTCCTTTCAATTGCTTTTTGTACAGGACTGAATTCCAAATTTTCCTTATTGGGGGACTCTTATAGAACTTTGTAACAATCCATCTGTCAACTGAATGTTGTCACTATATACTCTGGGCACATAAGGCTACAATCCTATACAAACTTACCTGAGAAACTAAACTAAACGTAATGACAACTATCAGTTACACAAAGAGGCAGCTGTTCCCCATTTAGCTGCAGGCTAGTTCCTGACCTTTGAATGCACTTCTTAGTAGAAGAATGTCAGTTGAAAATTACTATATTTTACAATGATATATATCTTAGCAATGAGCTCACCGTAGCTGTATTGCTCAAAAGCAACAGGCACCTTGCAGTAGCTGCATGAGGCTGGAGACAGAATTCTGATTACTCCAACCTTCACCCCCTGTCCTCAGCATGCCCTGGGCTCAGCCTGGGGGGAAAGACCCCCCCCAGAAATAAACAGCTAAACTGAGCTCCCTGCAACAATCCAGCAAAAAATCAGTATATAACGACAGCTACCTGTAAGGTACTTGCAAACAGTCAGTTTGAGGCTGGAGACAGAATTCTTAGTACCCCTATCTTCATCCCCTGCTAGGCTCAGCCTGAGGGGGCAATAGAAGAAAAACACCCAGAAACAAACAGCCAACTTACAAGAACAATATTAGATTTCCCTATAAGGACCAATGAGTGTTTTGAGCAACGCCTTGTGTTGCTCCTACTTACAGCTCTGTAAAACTGGTCACCTGCACCTGAGGTGTTGGAAATAAAGTGGATTCAAAAGCCAGGGCCCTGGCCATGAAAAAAAAAGCCAAAGTTTCATTTCTAATTTTACTGAGGAGGGGGTACCCTGCAACCAATTCCTGCACCTCATTTTCCCTAAAAACAGTTATCTTTGCTCTTCTGGGGGGGGGTCAGTGTGGTGACCCTAGAACTCTGAAATATAGTTTCACCTATCTAATTTCCACAAAAAAATTCCAGAAAAATTGGGGGAAGCCCTTTTTAAAAAAAAAACAAACTGTTTTCTTTCAGGCATTGCTCAAAGCACTCACTCGGGTTGAATTAACTGCCATGGCTTCTCCCAAAAAATCATGAAAACTGTTTTATGCAGCAGTATTGAAAATTCTGTTAGAAAAATCTTATTTCCTGCACTCCTCCACAGACAGAACTATTGTTCATAGGGCTCCTGGAAAGAGGTAATTACCAGTTTAGGTTTAGAAAACCAGTTGAAGCATACATTGCATGTATGTGTTGTAGGTATCCGCTCACAGTAGCATAATTAGGGCCTGACTCGGGTCCTAGTTCTGTCATAGGGAGAAGAGAGGCACAGTTACACATGATCTAAATCCAAGTTGGGGGGGGGAGGATGACATCTGACCATTGGTGGTTGACCTCATCGTCGTGGTACGCATGTGTGAAATGGCCAATGGCCTGGTGAGAAGGGGTCGAGGCGGCGGCCGGGGAGGACATGCAAAGGCCCTCTCCCGGCCTCCAGAGGTGATGCGCGGACCCGGCGGAGCCTCCAGGGGCCGGTTGGGCGGCCTCCCGGCAATCTCTTTGGGGGCCGGACCGGATGGCCTCGGGGGCCTGATCCAGCCCTGGGGTCGGAGGTTCCCCACCGCTGGTCTAGGGCTAGGCCATTGTCTTTCCTAAGGGCTAGCTGAGAGACAGTATGTAGCTCATGTTACATTAAGGCTACAATCCTACCCACATATACTTGAGTTGAAGCCCCATTGAACACATTAGGACTTACAACTTAACATGTTAACATGCGTAGGCTGGCATTCTAATATACCTTTTATATTTATTTGGAATTTTTTAATCCTTTTTTCCCCATTGTTATACATTTGTTCTAAAACTATTGCAAGCCAATTCAAGAACTTGGGATAAAATGAACTAGATCGGTAAATGAAGCAACCAAAGCTTCAAAGCAGGAATCAGTGTCCCTGGAAGAAAATACTCCAATGAAGAAATTTGTAGTAGTAGTAGTAGTAGTAGTAGTAGTAGTAGTAGTAGTAGTAGTAGTAGTAGTACAGTCTCAGCAGAGCATGGCTACAGGATGGGTTTCATGATGAGCACCTGCACTTCAACATTTACCATCACACCACTGCTCATAAGTGCAGCATCTTCCATTTCATCTTCCATTTCATTTGTTTCCACTATCTGCAAACTGTTCAGCTATGATGTGTGTGTGTGGGGGGGTGTGTGTGTCAAGGCAGGCAGGTAGACAAGAGATGAGTAGTTAAATGCACAGTTAATTACATGCTAGTAACATGTACAGAAGTGGGGAAATCTGCGGCTTCTGGTATGGTGGGCAGCATTCAGCTCTGCCAAAGGAAGAGTTTCAGGCTCTGGGCTCCTTGCTTGATTTGCCACTGCTCATTCATTCAGATCCCATGAGCCATCACTGGGGAATAAATGACGTGACATGATTTAGGGCGCAATCCTATCCAACTTACGCCACCGTTGTAACCAGCGGCGCAGCGAAAACGGGAGGCCCCAGAACGGAAAGGGGATTCAAATCCCCTTTGAATCCCCCCTTTTGAAGGGGATTTGAATCCCCTTTCCGTTCTGGGGCCTCCCGTTCTCAATGCGCCTCTGGTTACACTGGTGGTGTAAGTTGGATAGGATTGTGCCCACAGAATGCCATTGCCAAACTTGAGGCATCCCTATGTGATAACCTTCGCTTTCTTGGAAAGAAGTCCCATATTTCTTTGATCCCCAGCCCCATTAAGTTATATGTGACATCTGGAGGATGGCAGGAGGATGACCAGTCAGTCCGATTATCCCAATATGGAACTTTCACGTGCAATGTGAACTGTAGGAGGCTTGAGCCTTCTCGATGGGAGCATTTCTTATAGCAGGTTGGAATTAGATGAGCTGTGCTGACCTCTGTCTTGACCTTTTTATGTCCTCCGAGAGAGTATGAAAAAAATGCACATTGTCTTCTTCATCTTTTAGCCCACTCTTAAAATAACTATAACCAGGTTCACAGGTGCTGTGTTTGAGTGCAAGTTCAGGCTGGGGGGAAGATAGGAGCAAGGCATGACAAAACCAAATTGAAAGATCAAAAGCTTTACTTCAGGTAACTATCTTTGGCCTTTCAAATCGGTCTGTATTTTTTTTTCCCTTACTCCAAAAGACGGGGCTGTTCTCTTTCTTTGAGACAACTTTTGTTCAGTCATGTATTTTTCTTACATTTTAACTGCCTTCTCATCTCTCTTCTTCCTTTTTGGCCATTAAATATCTCAACATTCAATTTGGCTGCCTCCCACCCACTTCCTGCTTTTTTACACCCACTGCAAAATCTAAAAAGAATCTTTTAATTTTTATGTAATTGGCTCTGCACACAGAAATAAACATTCCATTGAATCCTACAACAGTCAAAGTCCCAAGAGTACGGATTCCTCTTCCAATTAAAATGATGCTTTATTCAGAAAGAAAAGAGTGCACTTAAAAATCACTTACCGCTGCTCATCATAAGACCAGCACATGGTAGATGTCATGGGGAAGGAGCATATACCGTAATTTCCTTTCTGCATCTGTTCTGAAGGAACGTCTGTGTCCATATCAGCCTGTCTGGCCACTGAGACCATCACCAGAGGCCCTCTGGTTGTCCCTGCCATCAGAAATGTGATGCAATTACAATCAGAGGTAGAGAAGAATGCCCATATTAGGGTTCCAGCCACAAATGCCCTCTCTCCCACTGATTCAGAAAGCCCAAAGGCGTCACTCCGGTAGGGGCGGGGCCGTAAGTTTCACTCCGTCCTAGTCCCATTTACCGAGCGAGCAGGAGGCGGCCCCGCCCCCTCACTGTCGGAGCCATTCCCGTGCGGAGAAAGCAGCAGGCAGGTAAACGGGATTAGGATGGAGCGAAACTTACGACCCCGCCCCTACCAGAGCGACGCCTCTGAGAAAGCCACCATCCACAGGCATCGTTCGAGGTGGGGCGGAAAGCTAAGTTCTGCAGCTTTCCGTCCCACCATTACTCTCCGGTACGAGGTGCCCCCTCGTCGTAGGAGCCCGTCAGCGGAGAGAAAGCAATGCGCAGGGAAAGCTGCAGAACTTAGCTTTCCGCCCCACCTCGAGCGACGCCAGTGCCACCATCCCCACTGGGAATGTTGAATCTGCAGTCTTAATTGCTCCTAAGTGTATTTGTGGTGGAAGATGGACATACGCAGGCAGTGTGGCTGGAGGGCAAAACAGGCATAACCCTCGTGATTAGCAACAGCCTTTCTGTGCCTCCCTTCCCCCAACTGTTTGATCTGGGCAGTATTTGCGGAATCAATTGGTATATCTTTCCACCACTAAGATAGATGGAAAGAAGCCATCTTGGATACCTTCCCCTCTGATCTGAAGATGGAGCTTCCCAAATCTAGGAATTCCCACTAATGCAAAATTGAAACAAGCAGTAGTGAAAACTAAGCAATCTGGGAAATGTGGCCACCCTCCCACCTACTAGACTCCATCCTTTCTAAAAGGTGAGAAACACACACAAATAGGCAACTTAATATAAGTGGGAAACGATGGTAGGACTGATTTAATAGAAAGGGAAACCAATGCGAAGGAAACAAAGAGAACAATACAAAACATCTTAACAATCTTCAGGTAAGTCTTGACACAAAGGGGAGGATGGCATCCCACAAATTATCTCTCCACAGGTGAAGCTATTTTAAGGCTGATCTACACCGCACGAATTCCGGTGCGTCCCAGGTGCGTGCGGAGCGGTGTGGCTTCCTTTTTAACCAATCGCCATGGAACGCGGGAGAGCGGCCGTGGACCATGCTGATGTTTCGGCCAATCAGAAGAAAGTGAGGGCGGGATGTGGAGCGAAGTGTTTCACCAATGAGATGATAGGGTGGCTTTCAGCCGATCAGAGTGCACTCAGGAGGGACAATCAGGTAGACAACGAGTTGGAAAAACTGGTGGAGCCAGGGCAGCGTCTCAGGGCAGGGCATCCTCCTGTCCCGTATGCTCGCAACCCCACAAACATGAACAGATTGGGTGTAGTTCCTGCTTTAGACCTAACTTCAGTTATCCCATTTCAGGTTTAAGCATATCTTATGGCTAGTGTTGGCACTGGTCCTAATTAGATGGTGCATAAGTAGGCTTACCAGATCTCCACTGAACACAATGGGGCTTGCTTCTGAGTAGACAAGCCTAGGATTGTGCTCTAAGGGTTTAACAAGCTACACGTGTCCACATTCCTTCTCCTAAAGGTCTAGCACTCTGTCCCGGTTGGAGATCTGGTAAGCCTATGCATAAGGGCAGAGAACTGTTGCTCTAGGATGGCTCCACCTTTCAGTCTTCTCAGCCTTTCTGCGCTCTCGCTGTCTCTCTCTCTCTCCCCCCCCCCCTCAGAATCTTCATCCCTTGGTCCTGGTACAATATTCTCAGGATTGCCCTAGGCCTCCAGTAGCGGGGCTACACTCACTCCACAGGGTTACACTACAGGTGTTTCTCTTTTGTCTCAGCTGGCCTTGCTAGCCCAGAGCATCAGCTGCAAAATGTTTCATTTGCTGCTGATGTGTGTCTTTCTGTTGCCTTGTCCTTCCATCAATCCATCTTAGTGAAAAGGAAATTCACAGACTACTTTAACAGCTCTATTGACTTCACGACGACGTCAACTGCATTCAGTTCATTTCTACTGCTAAAAATTGCATGCTACTGCTTCTAAATATGATTTATAATCATACATCAGATTAGAAGTGTAAATGTCAAGATGTAAATGCCTTTAAGGTCTACGAAGGTTGTCCTGCCTGATCAGATTACAGTATATCATCTCTCTTGCCATTACTCGAGCTTGAAATGAATTAATATATTGTTATTATTCTCAAAGGGGATTTAATTTATTTCAAATGGCACTTTTATAAGAGTAGTGTAAGACATAAAATCTTGTTTCGGTATTATTAACAAATATAATTACCTGAAACAAAGCATAATTATATGAGATGAAAATTAAAACCCCACAGGTTTTACAGGAATGTTATTTTCTTGACTGCTATTGATTGTCTAGAAGAAAGAATCTGGTACAGTGGATACACTATGTACGTGACTGGATTTTCTGACTACAAAGAAACTAGCTGCATATACTGGGATTGGTCTGACAGAATAGTGTGTGAAAACTAATGCAGTCAAATTGTGATTTATTTATTTTTCCTCAGAACTAACATGCTTGTAAACAAGAAGACGTCTTCAATAGTTGGAATGCTAACTTTGCTAGCGACACGAGTTTTGTTTGGGTTTTTTTCTGGTACAAACTGTCATTCATTTGGGGGCTAAACTCTTTGCTAAAGAGAAAATCAATACATCTCCTTGTATAAATGGCATCTTTTGTACGAGACCCTCTAGTCTGATGTACAGGAAGCAAGAGCAAAAAAGAGCAAAATTAGCAAAATTTTGCTAATAAAATTTGGATGCCAATTTTGAATAGAACACAGAGACTGTCAACTAAGTTTTGAAAGGTCTCCTCTGATTACACGGAGAACAGCACTTCTGCTACCAATTAACTGTTCCTGCCCTTTTGAGCGGCAGGGCTTGTATATAGTACACCAGCACTTCTTGATTGTCTTTTTCATCTAACAGTTGTTTAACTGTGTTTGCCTTGAGAAAGCTCCATGTGAGGAGTGAAACGTTGGCATGAGATATAGAGATCCTTTTCTGCCTGTGGTTTGATTTTTTCTGTTTATATGTTGTCTGGTATGTGCCCTTAATTTTTTTTTTCAAACTACAAAGGCGATTTTAAAATATCCTTATTTCTCCGTTTACATTGTCTACATGGCTGTTGAACCCATATTCCTTGCTTCATTGTCAGATGTACATAGCTGTGACACCATAAAGAGTGACGTGCCATTATAGGGCTGGCTCATAAATGCATGTCATCTTTTATGCGTCAAACGATGATTTTGCATGTGTGAATTTGTTAAATTTGTTTCCTCCTTCCCAACCAAAGACCTTCCAGTGCTTACAAATGTAAAATGTGGAAATATTATTTATTATTATTTATTTATTATTTAATGGATTTCTACCCCGCCTTTCTCCCAATAAGGGCAATCAAGGTGGCTTACAGTTAAGAACATGTTAAAATACATAATACACAAAAAATAATTAAAAACAAGTAATTAAAACAGTTAAAACAACCAAGTTTATTTACTTTCAGTGATATCATAGCATTTCCAAATTGTATTGGCTACACAGGAATATGATGTCATCCTACTGACTATGCAATCCTTGATTGGCTCGGATGACCCATCTGTCTAATGTCGAATACAGAAAGACATAGGAAGCAGGAAGAAAATCAATGCACCAAAACTTCAGCAACAATGGGAAGCAATGGAAACAGCACTGAAAAAAAGATTAATATTCTCACAAATAAAACACTTTTTTCAGGAAATATTTCTCCCCTACCTCCCAAATTGCTATTTTGAGCCTGAAAATCAAACCAGGTGAATATTCTATGCAATCCTAACCCATTGAGTGAGCATGGATGGACGTTTCTAGTGTAGCATTTTGCATGTCAGACCCTGCCTAAATGATGAATCATATATACAGAAGTGGCAGCCAGATTCTGACATAAATAGCATCGCTCTGGCAATGCAGTTCGTTTACTCTTAGAAGACATATGCAATGAATAAATTAAGTCAATAAATTGAACGTGTCATGTGTAATCCATGTTGAGGTTCACAAGCTCCCTTGAAATACGGTAATCACTTATAGCCTCACTTATGCTGAGTGCCATTCTTATGAATTGTGTTTGCTGAAATCTTAAATATTTGGCAAGACACTGCCAATGTATTCCTATCACAATGTTGCCTTTGTGCAAATCCAATCTCAGATGTCTTAACTGCGTATGAGTAATGGATATATTTAGGAATGCATTACTACTGTCAACTGTAAATCCTGTAAAGAAATGATCATGGCACGAAAGGTATTATCATGTGAACAGTGGGCTCTCTTGAGGTCGGTTTCAAGGGTGGAATAATAAGTAGAGCCCTTGTTGCATGTCCTGCTGTTGAGAAAAAAAGATCATGGATAACTGCCTTAAAAGAGGCCACCCATTGCATGTTATAGCTAGGGGTACATTTGGATTTGTGTGATGTAACTTCAGAGAACAAGGAAGGGTGTTTCCTTACTGATTAGTGTAATTGGTATGTAAGATGGGGTAGGGGTAGTAAAAGTCTTGATAATTGATTCCAATAACATGATTTGAAAACTGTCATGTTTTCTCTCATACCTAAGATGTGCAGTTACAGAGATGAAAACAGCATGACTATGGAGTCTTTAACTTCTTTCGTTGCTTAGACCACATGGTAACCCTCTTCAGACACCTCCAGCACAGTCACATGTATGACTACTTAGAAGTAGGTTCCATTGAGTTCAATGGAACTTACTCCCAGGTACGTGTGCATAGGATTGCAACCTTCTACTGGTTCTCTGACCCCACCTTCCTCATCCACTATAAGAGTCTAGTCCTAGTACTGTAGTTACCTGCATTCTTCTCCATTGCCTATCCAACCTTTCTGCGCTTATTTCCTATGATCCCAATAATCTTCATTCCTCCATTTCTACCACTCCAACAAGCCAAAAAGCTTTTATTCCCTTAAAAGACTCCACCCATTGCATCTTGCTGCCCTGGTGCCTGGAACTTCCTTCCCTGAACATTGAAGCGGTGCTCTCTCTCTCTCTCTCTCTCTCTCTCTCCTTTTCTATGAAGCCTTTGACAACCTTTTAAACCTAACCTTGCATGATCCTTGTCCTATTTTTTCAGATTGCCATTGCAAAATAAATGTTTAGTAGTATGCAGAAACAAGGGTGTTTCAGTTCTTCTGAGTCTGCCCCCTCTGCTGTGTCAGTCAAAGTTAAATCTTCAACTGCATATGCATGCACCTGTATATGCATCATGTCATCCATCGGTGTCTGAAAAAAGAAACTGAATGTAATGTTTTCTTGGGTGGTGGTGGTTGTTTTTAACTGAAGTATGTTTAAAAGTGCAGCCCAGGCTATTGTAGGATATAGCACACAGCAGGCAAAAGAGAGCTTTCCACAAAGTGTAATAGTGTGTGGGGAGACATGCTTCATGCAGTGAACTTAGTGTAGGAATAGAGTGTTAACAAGTGCACCACAGTATACTTCATTTTTCTTCTGTGAAAATACTGGATGTGAGACGCTCCAAAAAGGCAGGATAAATATGACTCTTCTGAAATTTTTCTGCATTCACGAGTTATAAAGACAGCATTCTTTTTTTTTTCCTCTCTCTCCCTTTTCTCCAAGAAACACTTACTGTCAGTAGCATTTTTTTTAAAGGAGCGAGCCATTTCACAAAGGTCAGGGAGTATTGTAAAGATCGTAATTGCCTAAAGGCTTCATTAACCTTTACAAAAGAGTGCTTGCTGGATTGTACAACATAGGATTAAATGACCATTAACATCCTGAGCAATTAATGAAAGTAGCACCCACAAGGTACTACAAATGACACATAAACCACACAGTACTGCACCCCAAACAAAAAGCCGACTCCCAGCAGTCAGGCATGAAACAAAAAGCCAGTGGAAACGGCAAAGAATAGTTATGTAATGGATAATCTCACATCCCCACCCCAAAATGAACTGTTGGTGGGTTTTGCAGATTTACAGCACGGTTGCCTGCAACTTCTGAGAACAATTGCTTCCCGCCCCCCGCCCCCCCATGCGCATCATCTCTGAATTGATAAAGTATTACAAATAACCCATTTCAAGCTGTTTCATATGCTCTTTTTTGTTTGAAAAGAGACCATATGCGAACATTAGAAAAGAATGTTATATTCCATGTGGGGAGGAGACTTGCACATTTCAATAGACAGGTTCTGAATTGCTCCATATTTGAATAAAGAAGTTCATAGCAATGCTGAAAATATCTCACAGCCCAATCCTACCTAAATTCTCCCCTCCCTGCCGATGCAGCCTCACCACCGGAGCATGTGCTGCATCCTGCGGGGGAGTTTCAGGTGCTGCAGGTCTCCTCCTGACAAGGGAACATTTGCTTCCTTGCCGGGGGTTAAGCTCCCACCGCCCAAATGGGTCTTTTCAGACCTGCACCAGCTACTTTGCTGGTAGAAATCAAAGTAGACCCAGGGAGGCGGATTGAGGCCAGGAAGGGGGTAGAAAACCCACCAGGGGCGTCGCGACGACGCGCGACACCCCTGAGCAGGGGCGCGCGTCACCCTTAAGGGGGAGGCTCCGCCCCCACGCGTGACGTCACGCGCAGGAGTGGAGCGCCCTCCCCGCTCCGTTTTTGGCTCATTTTGGAGCCGAACGGACCCAGGGGCGGGCGGGCGGGCCCACCTCCACCGCAAAAATATAAGTGAGGGGCATCGCGCGTCACCCCTATACGCGCGACGCCCCCCGGCGGACCGCCCCCCCGCTTCCCCCCGTCGACGCTAGTGAAACCCACCACAGCTGGCAGGACTAGGGCAGGTCAGGGAGCAGGAGTAAGGATTTACTGTGCATCCTGACATAAGCCAGAGTCATGTCAGACTCTGAACTTGGAACCAGACTCTGAGATTGGAACCAGAACCAATCTCAAGAGGCTGACAGGCTTGGGGATGAAGGCTGGTGACCCTCAGATTTGAAATGCAAAGTCTGGTTTGGGATCAAGGAGGAGCAACTTGGCCTTCTCGACCCCCTTCCCAGAAATTGGCACTGAAAAGCTGGGAGCATCGGAAGATGACCAGGTTGGAGTCAGGGTGGTGGTGCCCAAGAGGGAAGCAACAGCAGCGTGCTGCTATCTCCTCCAGGATAGGTGCTCGCATTAAATGGGGGAGGAGTGTTTAGGAGATAGGACCTGATGCAAGATGATGTATACAGTATTATTAATGTTAATAAATGTGGCCCAAAATTATTCAAAATTATTCTTGTCTCCTGTCGTTTGTGGGGGTATGGGGGCAAATAAAGCTTACCTTGTATCACCAACCTAAACAGGAAGATTAACAGCGCAATCCTACGCAGTGTTGCGCCGGGGGGAGCACATGCTCCCCTGGCGCAGGGTTTCGTAAGAGCGCTTACGGCACCCGGAGAGTAAAGTGCATTTACGGCACCCGGAAAGTAAGGGCCGCCGGCGCAGAGGCTGGCAGCCCTCTCTCCCCTGGCCGCACATGCTGGATCGGGTAAGTCCAGCGCCACACAGGACAGGGGTGGGGGAGGGCGGGAAAGGAGGGCAGCCATTGGCCGCCCCCGGGCCTGGAGAGAACAAGGATAATGGCAGTGAGATCCGCCATTATCCCTGTCCTCTCCAGGCCTGGCACGGCCTTACCTGAGCGGCGCGAATGTGTGCAAGATCCAGAGCTCACGTACATTCGAGGAGGCCCATTGGGCCTCCTGCCACTTACACCAGGGGAAGGGGACAATCGTCCCCTTCTCCCGAGTTGTTCCCTGGCTGACCTGGGGCAGCCCAGGAACTCGATAGGATACGTACACAGGATTGGGCTGCCCTTCTACATCATTAATAGCAGCCTATCAACTTGTGGTTATCTTCTGATACTAAAACACATTCCAAATATCAAATGATAGCCAGAAATGTAAATGCTTAGCATAATGTTAAAAATAGGCACATTTTTCCACATTAAATAATTCTTTTGACTGCTGTGAGTGATACAAAGTTGGGTGGCGGGGCGCCAAATAAATTTGGAAAGAACTGTGCCTTTACGAAAAGAACTATTTGTTCTACTTAATACTTTTTTATTGTAATAGCTTAGTTTAGATGTCTGTAGCAATGTTACACAAGCAAGGGATCATTAAACTGATAAAAATGTGTGAAATTATATAGGTCCAATCTACTTGTGCTATTAGGTATGCACAGCTGTCTCATGCGAACATCTCTCTGAAGGAGGGCTGCCTGTGGTGGAAATATGTTGATGATGACTGGAAACAGGGCTGGTAGAAGCTATAGGCTGCAACCTCCCCCCCCCAGCTCCTCTGCTCCCCCCTTACCTGGCTCCTTCTTTTGCGTGGATTATTTTTGGATCAAAGCAGGAAATGTGGACCATGCTGGGATCGCTTCTAGAGATATATATTTAAAAAGCCAGCGTGGAGGAAAAAGAGATCTTGTTCCTTCCCCCCACCAGGCTCTTTTAAAATACCCAATGGAGGAGAGTGAGAGAGTCACATTGTTGTGGGATTGGAATGTAGCAATCTAATCCTTTCCTTCGCGTGGGCTCTTTACACAAAGCAGGCAATGCAGGGCACCCTCCCTGCACTTCCTATGATTAAAGAGCCGCATGGAGGAAGGGACCAATAAGAAGGACGAATCTGCCTGTGGTGGAAGAGTGAGGGGATGAGGTAGAGGGCATCTGTTTGCTGCCCCTCCCTCTCCCCAATTCACTGTCTTATGCAAATAGGCTCATTTACACCATAGATGGGCTGATACATAGAGCTCCACACATGACAAGTAAGCGATAATGTGAAGGGCGGCCAGATGTTTGCACAAATGCGCAACGGTTAATTGTGTCCCGTTACTGAAGTGGGTGGAGAACTGGTGAGCAATACCAGCAGGATGTGCAATGTCTAGCCAGACCTGCTCTTTGATTGGGAAACTGATGAGAAATAACCTTTGAAACTGATGTCAAATAACCAGTTGGTGCTTTAAGTAGGGGAACCAATAGCAGTATTTTGTAAATTATCCCGAATGTGTGGTGCCAGTGTTCCAAAAGATGGAAATATTAGTAAAAAAAAGAAAGTAGAGCATTCCACACATCCATAATGTTCAACACCATTCGTATGAATTTACTAACTAGCATCCTTCTTCTGGGTAGTCATTTTCTTATGCATGAAATGAAAAAAATATTGACAATGTTCTAGGCAATATGGGTTCTGCAGCCATGTCAAAAATGTAATAGAGAAATAAAATCCTTTACCGCAGTTTGTAGTTTTGGAGATTTCTTTATGCTGCACAAGCAGTAACATACACAAAGGGGGTTCCTCCAACAGCAGACAACGGGATCTTAGTTCCTCAAGCTGACGTTTCACTCCATCCAGTTGGAGATCCGTTCCGGTTGGAGATCTGTTGTCTTTTTCATCCAGCAGTTGTTTCAACTGCGTACTGCCTTGAGAAAGCTCCACGGATGGAGTGAAACCATATTGCCTAGAACATTGTCAATTGTACACAGCCATGAAAATCTGCATGCAACGAAAAAAAATATATTCATTTCTCCAAAGACAAAAGGGCACTGTGTGTCCCTCACTGCACATAAGCTGAAGAAATGCCAAAGTTTTTTTTTTTAACCCTATGGGCACTCTTCCTTCTTCCAAGGTGTTCCTTCAGTCTCAGAATGCCAAGAGACCGCGACGGCCACACACAAGCTGCACAGCTCTGCCCTCCCCCCCCCCGGCTTGTTCAATCAGGTGCCCAGTCTGATCACAGGCCTTGTGCAGGCTGGGACCTGGCAAAGGACATCTGCCCATATTTACGGGCAGAGTTTTTTTTTGGGGGGGGGATTTTGGAGCAGTGCTGCCCAAGATCTCAGAGAGTTGCTTCAAGTTGTAATAGTCTAGTCAACGTTGGGCAGGTACGTGGAGCAATAATCTAACTTGGTATAAGGCAGGTTCATATGTTTATAAAGCAATCCAGCATTCATAAAATCTTGCCCTTTCCTTGCCTGTTACTTTTTATCCAAAGCATGCAAGTCTCATGAGTCCGATAAAAGACCCATAAAACCCTAAATAAGGAGGCCGTGAGAGTTAGATACTCCCTTAGGAAGATACTTCCATCTTCCTAAGATAGAAGCCCTGTTAGAGAACTGCTGGTAGTTTCTTCTGCGCTACCGGCAAGTCTGGTATTAGGCCCACTGTGTTGGTACAAACCAGGAGAACCTTTATGCCCTGGCTACGCTACTCCTTTGCTTGTCTCTCTGAGCTCACATGCCATGCATGACACACATTTTTGTACATATTGACACCATTCCTTTCAGTGTCTCCTGTGAATTCTTTCCCTTCTGTGAAAGTCTGCAGAATATTTCAGCAGAATGAAACAGCATTTTACCGTTCAGTTTCTGCAGGAGTGTGTGTGTGTGTGTGGCTGTTTGAAGCCAACTACTATAATTAAAAAAAGAAAAGAAAAAGAATGAGAATAAGAAGGTGAAATGGTTGCTGGGCAACAGCACCTGTAACCAATTAAGCACTTTCAGACATTATAAGAAAAGGTTTTTAAAGCACATGTTTTCAACGGGCTTGAGTAAAATTATAGTCCAGCTCCATGTTTTCAAAATGAATAATTTTGTAGCCTTAGTGGATGCCTGAGTTCCCATAGGAACCTTGATGTGAAAGGAAAAAACATCAAATTGGACTTTGAGCTCACTTTGGCATTCAAACTTGTTTTCTACATAGCTTTGAAAAGGTAGTGGGTGGTTTTTCTCCCCCCCCCCCAATTGTTTGCCCTGCAGCATTTCACAGCATGTTAGAAAATATGACAGCATTAGGGGATATAATGATGACCTGCTTACCCTTAGCAGTGCTTCTTGGGACTGTTCTGAATTGATAACCAGAGTTGTCTGAGGCCTGGTTCATACCTTGAGCAAGCCAGCAATCCTCTTCACAACCACCAGGCACATGACACAATGAAGGTGGAGAAGGTACTCCAAACAGTGTGCACAGAGACTCAATTGTTCCTCTTCTCCTCCCGCCTCTGCTTTTTCTGAGGAGAACCAAATGCACCAATTTGGCTCCCACATGGATCACTTCCATCGCATGTTATATTTATTTATTTATTTATGTATTTATTTAAATAATTTATATGCCGCCTTTCTCCCAGCAAGGGCACTCAAGGCAGCTTATATTATGGGCGCCATGGAGGAATATGCAGGTACCACTGCTACACCTGTGACGGGAAGTTCTGATTCAGTAACAGCGCAATCCTGTGCAAAGAAGCGGTGGCGGAGCAACAGCACGTTTTTGACACCCGGCAAGTAAGCGGCGCCGGTAGAGAGGCCAGTGGTGCTGCTCACTCTGCCTTGGACTGCAGCCACTGCTGGCGGACGGATGTAAGTCCTGCGCTGGTCAGTGGGAGGGCTTGGGGAGGGAGGACCGGGGTGGAAAGGGAGGGGGTGATTGGTCAGCCAGGCCAGGGATGGGGGAGGGATCCTTGGTGGCTATAAACACATAAAAGAATCTCGGAGCGAAAGCTTTCATGTGGCCAGCTACTAGATTACAAGACAAAAGTTTTATGGGTGAAGTAGCCATGTAATTAAAATATAAAATACAGAGAACTCCAGACACACACGTATAAAATCTTCACAAGAGCCACTCGTAGAAAGCAGACACTATGAAAATTAAAACAGTGAGAATGGAGAAGTCCGATATTTACAGGAACCAACGTTTCAACTTCTAATCTGAAGTCCTTTTCAAGGTGTAAACAGCAAGGCTGCAAAGATGGTAGATGGTAGTGTTTGCAGCCTTGCTGTTTACACCTTGAAAAGGACTTCAGATTAGAAGTTGAAACGTTGGTTCCTGTAAATATCGGACTTCTCCATTCTCACTGTTTTAATTTTCTTACAGCCCGGTCCAGCCTAAGGCCTCAGCGGCATAATTCAGTCACAAAAGCAGCCTAAATGCCTTAGGCTGAAGTTAGGACCGAATTGTGACGTTGAGGCCGAATTTGTGCTGCAACTGTGACGGACATAGGACGGGTTTAGGAAAGTTGACCAATTCCGTCCTAAGTTCGGTCTAAGAGCTATTCCGTCCTAAGTTTGGCCTAAAAGTGGGCATGTCGGGGGCGTGTCAGGGGGCATGACGGGGGCGGTTACGAATTTGGGTCCAGGTCCAGACACTGGCAAGCTCCAACACGCCCCCTCGAGCACAGATACGGAACAAAATTTAGGTCTACAAAAAAGGTGGACTCAAATTTGAGGAGACCCATAGGAGCCATTTTACCTTACACACTCCAGCCCTCTCCTGAAAAGTTCTAACACCCTACTCCTGAGTTATGCCTGAGTTAGGACGGAATAGCTGTGGCACAACTCTGGACATGGACACAGATAGTTACCCTATCCTCAGCCAGCCGCACCCAGCCTCTTTCCCACAAAAGCCCAGCCCCAAGCCTCCATTCTCTTTCTCTCTCTCTCTCTCTCTCTCTGAGCACGTGGCGTGGGGTCCTGTCCCCCAGCAGCCACAAAGTGGGACTTTGTCGGTGGAGGGCAAAATTCACAAACACCCCACTTCTCTCTTCTCTTCTCTCCTCTCTGCCCCCCTCTAGGGCAGAGAGGGCTGTTCAGGCTGTGGCCAAACTGTTTACAGCTGTGTCTGGGCAGCTGCCTCCTTGCAAGCATTTGCTAACCCATGTCTTTCTCCCAGCCTCTCTCTCCCCCCCCCCAGGCAACAACACCAGCAGGTAAGAGCAGGGTCTGGGATGGCATGTGTTATGACGTCTGCCTGTTCATGCCAATATATGTTTGACTTTAGCCTGTTCATGCCTATATGTAGGACTTCTGCCTGTGTTTGCCATACCATAGGACTTCTGCCTGTGTTTGCCATAATGTTGAACTTCTGCCTTTTCATGCCAATATGTATGACTTCTGTCTGTGTTCGCCTTTATGTAGTACTTCTGCCTGTCAGCACACATATATATGATAGCTGCCTCTTTACCAATGTGTCCTCTGATAGCTGCCCATTGCCATGTGAGCAGACAAATATGTGTTTGTGTAAATGTGACTTGCCTGTTAACAAAGGTGTGTTTACGAACCTGCAGCCTTGCCCCCACAGGGTCTACAACAGGTCAGTTATGATGTGCTAGCCATGTATGTAGTTGTGCTGTGTTTTCTCTCCTTCACTGTTGTCCTTTGCAGGATCATGCCCTTCTGAAGTCCAGGTAAACTCCTCACACTGTGACAAGCTCGTTATACCTAGCAGCTGTGTAATCTGATCTCTCCCTGCAGGCTTTTGCAACCGACACACTGGCTTGTCTTCAATGGCGACTGCTACCACACACCAGCTGACACGTAACCCCCCTTTGTTTTTTTGTCTCCCCAGGAACATCCACTACCACCTACCTTCCTGTGAGCACCCCTGGGTCTCCAGGCAGGGTGCCCCACTGTCGTCTGCCTCAATGCTGCCAGAGGTCAGGGAGCCAGCCCTGCAACCCTCCTCAGCTGCCGCTGCTGCCCCACCTCCCTGGCTGTCTTACTTGCTGTCCCTCCCCTTTCTATGGAGCAGGCTGTGGTTCCACAGGGGAAGAGCCTGCGTCTCCAGGTCCATGGGGCACGTGTGCTGCTGCTTCTGCTTTCAGATTGGCTGCTGTGACTACCCCTGGCAGCCCCGCCTGGCCATCTCTGCTGCTACCATTCCAGAACAATAAAGATGCCCCTCAGGCAGAGCCCCCTTGTGCTCAGTGTTACACAAGCATTGCCCCACACACAGAGAGACAGCGCCCAGCACACAAGCCCCTGCATGAATCCCATCCAGGGACTGCCACTTCCTTCCCAGGGAGACCACAGCAGGGGGGCTGCCAGACCCTCAGGGCTCAGAGGGGAGTGGGGAGTTGGGGGGCCTCTCAGGCAGGCAAACAATGACAGGTGACATGGCGCCCATACTGGATCCGCTCGCGTCCGCCACGTCTGTGAAGAGCCCTTTCGGCAACCGGGGCTCTCACCCGCCCACGGTCCGCCCGTCAACGGCGTCCGTTCTGCCCACGGTTCGCCCGTCAACGGCGTCCATTCCGCCCAAGGTCCGTCTGCATAAGAGGCACCCATTCCTGCATTGCCTTCATCTGCGAAGTGACCCCTGTGTCCCTATTGGTCTCTGCAGACCCCTCTCCCTGTATCCCTCTCCCACCTACCTTGTTGTCTGTCTGTCTGTTTCTGACTCCCCGTGCCCCTCCCCAGCACCCCCTGTCTGCCTGCCTGTGTGTCTGCCTCCCCTCTCACTCCCTGATGATGGAAGCTGGCCACCCCCCACTCCGCCGGAGCGCCTGCCGCGAGGCGCCGACGTTGCCCCATCTGGGGGTGTGATGACCTGCGTGAGCCCTTCACGCTCGCAGCAGACAAGCCCAAGGCATCTCTCGGTCTTGGCCGGGGCACAGAGCAGAAGGCACGCCGCGATGCCTTCTTTGTGGGCATTGCCACGGCCCTGGAGGCCCAGGGCTTCAGGCAGCGCACGGGCAAGTCATGTCTGAGGCGGTTCCAGACATCATGAGACCCCCTTGTGTGTGACGTTCCCACCCCCTCCTTCCCTTCCCTCCCCCGCTCACCCCCCCCATGAATCCCACGTGCAGCCTCAACGTGGCTTGGGGGTGGCATCGCCTTCTACAGGAGGGGGGGGGACGGCCACTCTCCCCTGCAGCAGGTGGCTGATGCACAGGGTGCCCTGTGGCGGCTGGCACAGGTACCTCGCTCACCGATCACCTGCCCTGCGCCCACCACATGACTGGCACAACCCCCATGCCTGCGGCCGACCCCTTTGCGACTGGGCTGCGACAGACACTGCGGCAGCTGCCATGGATGGACACTGGCACATGGAGACACAGGCCTGCACATGCATAAGTCAGACGCCTAGCCTGGAGAGCCTGCCTGCCTGGGAGGTAAGTGTTGCCTGGATCCTGGGGTGGCGTTGGCCTAACTCAGTCATAACTCAGGCCTAACTCAGGCACAAATTACACCAAACGTAGGCCAGACTTAGGCCAGATTTGCGAAGGAGTTGGGCTGGACCGGGCCCCTAGTGTCTACTTTCCCTGATTGGCTGGGATCACGTAGTGATGGAAAAAGTTCATTTAAAATGCAGCAGCGGTCTTAAGTCAATAGTATACGAAAGGACTATGGTAATGAAAAGTCAAAACACAAAAGGCGAGGGCGCTTCTTATAACCTTTAAAATAACTTTTTTCCCATTGAAATGTTGGCTGGCAAACATTTGACACAGCTCTAGTATGAAGTATATACAGTTCAAAAACAGATGCATTGCAAAAGGTTGCTGATTGTGTGTTTTAGCTCTTAGAGTTGAACCTATTCTTAGAGACAGTGTCTGGATTTAAATGTGTTCTCCAGTATCATCACTGTTATTCTATTCTCCATTTAGATTTAGAATGTGTTCTATAATATCAGCACTACATATTGCAGAGACAATGTATGACAATAAGGTTCAAGGCAGTCAGCAATGACATGAAGGATTTTTATAAGAAAATTATGCTTTGTGTATTTGGGCTTCAGGCGGATGAAATCTGTTTTCCATGTGTACATAAAATTCCAGTCAGCCTGCAGGGGGAAGATATTTTTTTTTGCTATTGTGTAAAGCAGGGGTTCTCAAACTTTGGAGGCCCGGGTACCCCCTATCACGGTCCAATTTTCTGAAGTACCCCCTGCTACTTAACTGATAATTAATTGGATTGATTAATTAATTAATTAATTAGGTAATTAATTGTTAAATAAAAAGTACTAAAACAAATTTAAATGTGAAAAAATGTCTTATTTAACTCTGTCTGTCTGTGAGTGAGTGAGAGAGATGCAAGGATCTCTTTTTTCTCCAAGTCACACTTCCCAAAACCAGCTCCTCCCTCCCCCACCCCACCCCACAAAAGTACATTTTCCAAAGTACAAAAATAAGCCCAAAACCAAAATCAGAGAGAAAATAATTAAAATTTAAAATCCATGTTAATTAACACTTAATTAGCTGCCGATGGGACAGATAATGGACAGGGCTTGGCGTACCCCCAGCAAGAGATCCGTGTACCCCTAGGGGTATCCGTAGCACAGGTTGAGAACCTCTGGTGTAAAGGATTTTTTTTAGAGGATATATAGATCCCCTAAAATAGATTTCCCATAGATCAGTGGTTCTCAAACTTTTTAACACTGGGACCCACTTTTTAGAATGATGCTCTGTCAGGACCCACCTATCTTTACGAGACTTTAAAAAAGTGATCTAGAAATAGATCTGTAAAGAGCTCAGCTGCTTGCAGGGTAATTAGCAGCTATCTTGCAAACTGCAGGAGCTCAGCTCTTTGAAGGTCAATTAGTAGCCATCTAATTTTTGAATAGCCTCAGGGCTTGTGGCAATTACTTATCTGATCTTTCCATCACCTGGGACCCACCAGCAATCAGGTCGAGACCCAGCAAGTGGGTCACGATGACCCACAGTTTGATAAACACTGCCATAGATAACATAGAGAAGCCTTCCTAGGCTTTAAAGGGCTTTCCTTTGCTCCCCAAATGGCAAGTTGAAGTCCCATATGATCTTCTGCAATGTCCTTTCCAAGCTGATCAGGGGCCATAAGACACTCTGCCTCCAGATCCAAAATATGGTTTAGTCCACCATGCCAAAAGAAAGTGAAAAGCCATCGTGGAAAGATAACTGAATCTGTCACTAAATGTGACGTGAATATGAGATGTCTGATTTTTTAAACACTTTTCTCACAGGAAGAACAATTTAAATCAGAGTTGAAGAGAACTGCCTTTGGCTGACAGTTACTGCACTAAACAGTCTGCACCCAATCAGTTCCTGGAATGTGCTGAAAGGACAGACAGGGAACTATAAGAATCTTTCCCTAATCACAGCTTCTATAAAACCATAGGAATGCAGAGTAGCATCATTGCAGATATTGCTGGGAAGAAACTAGTGCTGACCTGTGGAAGTTTCTCTCTGAATGTTTATGTGATGCCCTGAAAAACCTGTTCTGCCTTTTCCAGTTTTCCTGTCCTCCAGTTCTTCCCATTTGATCTGTTCATCCCTTATTAATCCAATACACAAAACGGACATCATAAAAATGAACCTTTTTTAAAAAAACACAAGACTAATTCAGAATTTTGCATTTCTTCCCAGTTCAGAAGCACAGACATAGCTTCTTCCACTCCTGTGGGCCTTGATTTTGTCTTCACTGCAAACTGAAGAATTATGGAAGTAAAAATGGTATTTTGCCAGCTTCAGAGTCATGTGTAGAACTGAGTAGTTGACTGAGGCTGCATTCCTGTGTAACCTTGGGCTCATGTTCATAGACATTTCATACTACATAACATTATACAACATAAGTTAACATAAAATATCTTAACAGACCCCACTCAATTCTACCGAACTCGAACCACATACACTCTGGTTTCTCTTCAGATTGTAACCTTAGGCTGGCAGAGCTCCTGCTCCACCAGCCTAAAGCACTTTTGCAGCTCCTCAGGAATAAGCAGCGCCAGTGTGGAGGCTGGAGCCGCTCACTCTGCCGTCGCCCAGGATCTGCACCAGCCGACCCAGGTAAGTCCTAGGTCGGTCAGCAGGAGGGCACAGGGAGGGTGGGCTGGGAGGCGGGGGAGGGGGTCTTTGGCCAGCCCAGCCTGGGAGGGGGCAGGGATATCAGCACTGGGTTGCACCGATATCCAACACCCTTTCCCAAGCCGGGCCAGCCTTACATAATAAAAGAGCCGGGCCGGCCTCCAGATAAAGACCTGTCACACATTCAAGAAGGCCCACTTACACCAAGGGAAGGGGGACAAACGTCCCCTTCCCCCGCAGTGAGCCCAGCCCAAACCAGTATGGCCTGCATCAAGACTAGGATGCAGCGGCTGGCCCTTTAGGCCACAGAGGCGTTGTAAGTGGGGGAGCCTTGGTGCCCAGGGCACCAAGTGGTACCCAGGGCCCCAGGGCGTGGACCCCTGAAGGGGCGGAGTCGCGGGCTCAGGAGGGTACAAACTCACCTTCCTGAGCATTTTCTTGTGGTTTTGCTGGGTTCCGGCCACTTCGGCCCTCCTGCCTTCCCTTGCCTCCGTACGTCTCTAAAATCAAGTAAAAACGGCGGTGTGTGTGTGTTTGGAGACGAGGCGTGACATCACGCGCCCGCATCATGTGGGGCGGCATCGCGGGTGCCCCCCTGTGGGGGTGTAGCGACACTACTGTTAGGCCGACCACTGCACCTTAGGTAGGATCGGGCTGCCCAAGATCTGCATGACTTTGTTGTTGGCAGGTGGAGTGGGGAGAAGCTAAGCTAAGCTAGTGCCTCCCATGTCGCAGGTTCAATGCAGGAGAGGGGTTATGAGCAGGAACGTTGGTGAGCACCCTGAAGCAAGTGGATTGGTCAACACATTCTCAGCACCGATCTCCAGAGGCCGCTCAGCTCATGGATGCTGGATGAGACACCACTGAGCCACGGTTGTATGCAGAGTCAACCTCAATGGCTGATTGACTTGAGGAGGGTAATGTAACTCTGAGTTCCCTTCCCTTGACACTTTATAGGTGGTGATAAACTAGGATTATCATGAGGTGATGTGCAGCTTGGAGCCAGGATGCAGTAGCCTGAAGTAGGGGAAGAACATGGAGAGCAGGTCTGAGCTCAGCTGTGTCCTGGAAAGCCGGAGACTGCACTGAAAGGAGGGTGGAACATTAGGATAGTTAGGATTTGCTGCATTACGTGTTGGATGCTTAATACAGTTGTGACCCATTTGTAATCCAAACACTTGTTATGGCCTTGCCTGTAATTGTCCCCACCGGAGATACTGGTGTCCATAACTGATTGTAGCACAGTAGTGTTCACACTTTGGATACTTCTAGGTTTGGAGGTGTGAGAAACAGAGGATTAATTATGTTCCTGATTTTTTGTGCTGCCAAGTAGAAAATTAATACAGTTGAACTTTCACTGACATCTTGCTATTGTATGTGCCTATTAATAAAACCTGTCTATTAAAATTAACAATAATTCAGCTGTTAATATTATACTTACAATTCTAGTGTCTGTACAACAGTCTTTACACCCAAATGATGAAGGAAAGGACATAATTACATGCACTAATAATCAGTAGCTTTTGTTGATGGAAAGAAAATGGCAAGTCAGAAAAGATAGGTTCATGGAAAGGTCACCAGTACAGATATTATGAGATATTTTAACTAATTATGCAGATAACATGTGTGAAAATAATAATAATAATAATAATAATAATAATAATAGTAATAGTGAGAGGACTCCTAAAGCCTACATGGATATGTTAACTTTCTTTTACACACACACACACACACACACACACACACACACACACACACACACACACACACACTATATTCTTAGCCACATGAAAATGAGAGTCAACCAAAAATGGAACTAGTAACAACAACAGATCATTTGATGGATACCATGATTCGTTGCATACTACTGTGGTATGGGAAAACCTGATTCTCTCATTAATGTCTCATGTGTTAAAGGCATGTGACAATGTGTCCTTCCCTCCCCATTGGGGTGTCTGGCACATGAATGTATGCCATTGTTATTGAGGTGGTCTAAACTGAAAGCAATGTACAGTTCCATATGACTTCGCCCTGACTTTCTTTTAACCAAAGAGAAGCTTGAAGAGACTGTGATCTTAAGGAGCCAACTCTTGGGTGGCAAAGAACTGATTACTTTCACCCCCATAGTTGTTAACTCTGACTAAGGCTGGAGAGTCAGCTGAAGAAGCTGACCGAATTCCTGGAGATTTTTTTTCCCCAACATGATGTCATTGAAAATTCCTGGAGGCCCAATTATAATCTCCAGGATTGCTTTTGGTAATCACCTGGAGATTGATGTGGATTCCTGGAATCTCCAGGCCAGTTCTGGAGGGTTGACAACCCTTTCTTTCCCTACCAGATACTTCTGCTCAAAATACCTTCTGAAGCTGCTTCCCCCCCCCCCTTGTGGGAGAAATCATGTAGGTGGGTAATGTGGGGGGGGGGATTTTGAGCAGAAAAATAGCAGGAAAATAAATTAAACAGTCCCTCCCACTTTTTTCCAGCTTTCCCCTCCTCATTACTTAAAAAAAAAAACACCCCACAATTTCTCAGGGGTAAGAATCTCACAAATGATTGTTGTGTGTCATGAGCAGAGACAGCTGCCTTGGGTGGAAGAATTACAGGATCTCCAAGCATAGAAGCATAGGAAACTCCAAGCACCCACCCCTGCCCAAGAAACCTGGAACAAAAAAAAAAAAAAAAACCAGTCCCTTATGTCTGAAATGTAGTAGCAGTTGCATCTCTACCTCATTTTCCTGATTGAAGTCCCTTTGCCTCACTCTGTTCAAGAGCAGTTCTGCCCAAGGAGGTCTTGGCAAGTTAGCTGAGTCCTCTAGAGTACTGTAGGTGCCAGTACTTGGGGTGGTGGTGGTGGTTAGCGTGACCTAGGCAAGACCTGCTGCATTTATTGATCTGATCAAAAGATATGACCCTATTTCAAACCACGTGATCTTGTCTTGTGTGTTTTATGGAAAGATACCTGGGCAAAGAAATGAGCATCTATTCTCTTGTATTGATATGGATATAAAAAGGGATTGGACCGATTTATGGAGGTAAAGTCCATCACAGGTTACAAGCCATGATGCCTATATACATGCAACCTCCAGGTTTTAGAGGTAGCCTATCTCTGAATACCAGATGCAAGGGAGTGGCAACGGGATACAGGTATCTTGTTGTCGTGAGTGCTCCCTGAGGCATCTGGTGGGCCATTGTAAGATACAGGAAGCTGAACTGGATGGGCCTTTGGCCTGATCCAGCAGGGCTCTTCTTATGTTCATATGGAGCAAGGCATTCAGAATTGGGGAAACCGTTAAGGTGGGGACAGCATAATTCCTCTCTTCTTCTTCACAGTCTGTAAAAAGGGATAAATGTGGCCTCCTCAAATACATAGTTTCCCTACTGCATTCTCTTCTTGTGATTCCATTCAGTTGAATGGAATGTGGTGAAGACACTGTAGTCAAGAAACTTCTTTGGGAGGAAACTCAGTTGCTCCCCTTACATACAAGGACATGCTGGGGTGGTGAAAGACAGCAACACTCCTTTTCATCTAGGGCAGCTAATAACATGTTCAGGCCTTGCTGTAATACTTTGGCTGAGATCTTTCCCAGCCTTGTTACTTGAAGTCCTTTTCACTTAAGACATCAAAGCTTGAACCCACTTGTGTTGCTGCAGGGGGGCGGAGCTCTAAGTTCTGCCGCGGTCCAACCCTCCGTTACACCGGAGCATGAAGCGGCCCCGCCCACTCGCCTTCGGAGCCATTCAAGACGGTGAAAGCAACGCACAAGAGACTCCCTGGGCGTTGCTTTCACCGTCTTGAATGGCTCCGAAGGCGAGGGGGCGGGGCCACTTCATGCTCCGGTGTAATGGAGGGTCGGACCGTGGTGGAACTTAGAGCTCCGCCCCCCCTTCAGCAACGCTAGTGCTTGAACCTGTGATCTTCAGCATGTCAAGCATGTGCTCTACTACTGAGCTATGGTAGAATCCATCTGACTGCTAAACCTTCTCCTCTGTCCTAGATCAGGGGTGTCCCATGGACCGGATATGGCCCACAGAAGGTCTTTATCCATCCCCATGTGATATTTGGGCTCTCCCAGCACCGCCCTTTTAGCAACACTGCTTCTGTGTTACGGGCGGGTGAGGCTATGGGAGAGATGGAAGGAGGCCTCAGAAGGCAAGGAATGCTACGGGGGGGCAGAGCAAGAGGGGTAAGAGAGGGAAATGATGGGAGAGCCCAATTATCATGTGGGCCACCCTTTCAGCAGCACTGCTTCTCTGCAAAGTGACATCTCAACAACACCTCTCAGCACTTTTCAGCTGCTAAGTTACAAAATGATGCCTCGGCAGAAGCGGCACAGCTGAAAGTGTGGCCTGTGGATAATTGGGCTCTCCCAGCGTGATAATTAGTCTCTCTCATATCTTTGAAAATATGATCACGATTTGCATATTTTCTCTTCTGTCATTTGCAACTGATGAGTTCACATTTATTTCTGGCCATCATCTGCTTAAGGACATCACTTCCTGCTTAATTATGTCACTTCTGGCCCTCAGCAGGCACCATAAAAGCTCTCCGGCCCTCTGTATGAAACAAGTTTGACACCCTTATCCTAGAATCTAGGACAGGGTGGTCCAACTTTTCATATCTCGAGGGCCGCATGCGAACTTCGACATGAAACCCAGGGGCCGCACAATAAATTAAATTATTAATTAATTAATAATGACTGATGCATGCCCCGCCCATCTGTCTAGCATGCCCTGCCCATGCTCCCCTGAAGATCGAAAAGACGGTCGGCTCCTGACCTCCTTTCCGATCATCAGGGGAGCGTGGGTGACTGCGGGGGAGGGGAGCTCCAAGAGCAGCCGGAGGCCGCAGCAGAGGCCTTCGGGGCCTGCATGCGGCCCATGGGCCACGCGTTGGACCACCATGATCTACGACCTAGATTGTTATTCCATTAAGTTACCAGTTATAATTCACTAACCCTGCCACCAGGATCTTTTCTGTAACCATGGATTATGAAAACCTGGGAGACCTGTGGGTTACTAGCTTCCTGGGAGCCAACACTTCATGATTCCTTCATCAGCCACTCCTGTAATGTAAGACCCCAAGATCAAATAGGAGTTTCAATAACGTGGCAACCTTCTGTTTCATCATCCTCCCAGCCTAATTTATTCAATTCTTTGATGGGTAAGTAGCTCATTATACAGTCACAAATACAGTGGATGTCATGAGTTGTGTGATCCTGAAAGAAAAGGTTCAGGGAGCAAAGTCTAAATTTCTCTAAATAAACCAAGATGCTTTGAAATCTCCTGTTTGGAAGACTGTCCATTGACCCATTCTTTGACTCCCTGTGCAATTGCGAGACTCTTTTATTTTCTGCAATTATTGCTACTGCTTTTCTGTAATGTTTGAAGCATGTTCTGTATGTGCTAATGACTAGTTAGTGCATTACAAAGATAAAATATTGAGTTTCTTAAGTTAGCAGCTAACTTACATAAACTAAGGCAACAGCTTTTTCATTTGAAGACTTAATGAACACTTTTCAGGCATGTGTTATGATTATCACACAAGTGTAATGGAATACTATCTTCTCTAATTAATCTGCAGTTCCATTGTATCACTGTGGAGAGTCAATGTGGAAACAACTCAGCAGCCTATGGAATAAGTGGCTTGAATATTCTAGGAGTATTTAAAGTAAAAGAGGTTATGAAAACAAGCATAAAATTGGGCATATTAATTGCTTATACCGCCTGATTATCCTAACTTCATGTGAATATAATTGCAGATAAATATAATAATGTTGGGTATACCCAGCCCAGGGGCGACCTTTCCACTAGGCTGAATGAAATTACTGCTTACAGGAGCAGTTGTGTGTGTGTGTGTGTGTGTGTGTGTGTGTGTGTGTGTGTGTGTGTGTGTAAAACTAACAAGCAGCTTTCCAGCACCCCACGCTGCATGTGTGTGCTTTTTTTGCCGCCACCACTGAATTGCCACCAAATCCGGTGGCAATTGCACCCCCGGCCGCGTATCACCCTCCCGCACCCGGGGGCCCCACCCCCACCCTCCCTAATGACGCCACTGAGCTCTTTATTTTTAATATTATGGAAGCATCTCAGCATCCAGGGAATGAGGAAAGTCACTGAAAGAACATGAAGATCAAAGTTGTTCGAAGGGAAGTTAAAACAGAATAGCAGCTCTGTGCTTTTCGGTGATTTTTGCAGAGGTCAACTCCTTAAAGAAAAGAACAGTTTGTTGTGGGCCCATAACAATTTTATCTAATTTTAACCAACAATTTTATATAAAACTGACATCATTGACCCACATGAAAAACTCAGCATGAAGAAGAGTACAGCGCTGGATAGAAAAATATTGCTAAGCATAAATTTGAAATATAGACTGGCAAACTGTGTAGCTGGATAAGCTGTAACTAACATATCATAGATCTCATTTGAGCACAATATTAATAAAGTACTAATGGAGAATTTACAGAAGTTGCTAAATGCCAGGGAAATTTAATCAAGGCATCTTTGAAGTAGCAAATACTTTTTAAAAGGCCATCTTTTTGAAGTTTGCCCACTTCATACGGAGAATGACTTACAGGAACTGAAAATGCATTTGACAGTTGGAATGTCCTGTAATTGAACAGAGTACTTGTTGCTGATAAAGAAAGATAAGAGACCTGGCGTGCAATTGTGTTTTAGAACTCTGAGCCATTGATCATTGAGCTTCTATTCACTGAATCATGGTTTATAGCACCATCAGTGAGGACTGGCAAGTAGTTAAAGAATGTTGATCAAAAAGAAGCTGATCTTAAGCTGCAACTGAGCCATGGATCAAACCTTGATGGGAAGAAACAGAAAGTACATTTTCCATGTGATTACTTGCTAAAGAGAGAAACTGATGGCCCAATCCTATGGGCTATTTATGACAGCAGATCTCGAGATCCACTATCATAAACGCCGCAGCAGTGTAGTAAAAGGCACGCTGCTGTCATGCACTTCATGGCTGCTGGTGCACATGGCCGGAGGCCCTTTGAGCAGGGGCGTAATTTTCCAAATTACTTACCATATATACCCGTGTATAAGTCAAAAAATTAGGTCTTAAAATTGACCCTGAAAACCTGGGTCGACTTATTCACAGGTATATATGGTAGCAGTTGTACTGTATTGATTTACAATTTGTCCTGGAGGGAACTTACTTCGCTGCATCCACAGCTCTACAGCTCTCAGCAACCATTCTAAATGTACAGTTGGACCTCACTATCCATATGGGGGATCCGTTCCGGACACACACACACACCGCGTGGATAGTCAGAGGCGTCGCTCCGGTAGGGGCGGGACCGTAAGATTCGCACCGTCCTAGTCCCGTTTACCAAGCCGGCAGGAGGTGGCCCCGCCCCCTCACTGTCGGAGCCATTCCCGTGCGGAGAAAGCAGAAGGCGACGCCTCTGTGGATAGTGAGTTCTGCATATACTGGAGTCCAATAAAAAACACTGTGAATTAAAAAAACAAACAGAGAAATAGTGGGGTTTTTTTACCTTTCAGAGTTAAGCCGCTGTGTGTTCTTGCTTTAAATATGCTGAAATCGCACTCCGGAAGCCTCTTCCTGGTCTAATAACCCTCCAACGTGCAGGCACCTAAGGTGGGGAAAACGGAACTATCCATCTACCTCCCCCAAGTTTTTTTTTCCTCAGTATTTATATGCCGCCATTCTTGGTCATTGGATTTCTCCTCCGACTTTAATCCAAGGCGGTGTACATGGGCAGGCTGTCATAACCCCCCCTTGGGGTTTTTTACAATATATAAATGTCCAATCTTTCATGAACGGCTACTTTCCAGGTGGTATCCTTTTTACAGTCTGACAATTCTGCTGGCTGGCGCCTCCCACACTCGACCGACGCAGCTGGGAGCTCTTATCTCTCCTCCTGGAGACTTTCACAGCTTTTTGTCGGTGGCGTGTCTCGAACTTATCACCGGTCTTCGGGCTTTACAAGATGGCAGCTCTCCTGACTGAGCCAAACTCTTCTGCCCAAGAGTTACCATCGGGCGTGACATTCTGACTCAAGGCTATCCTCAGTAAAAGATTGAGGAATCCTATCACAGTCAACCCAAAGGGTCAAGGCAGCTGGACAGCACAGACTCCCTCCAGGCCACGCCATATGGTGGTCTTTGCTAAGCCAAGGGGCTTGCCAGCCAGCCTCACCAATCTGAGCGGTTCTGGCTCACCCCTTGACCTTGTTTACCCCCGAATGTACACCAATCAATTATCCCTGTCTACCATGCCCACACGGGACCTGCCCACGGGGACCACAAACCCCTAAATTACCACCCGCACCAGTGCCAGTCTGGGGTAGGCAAAACAACAACAACAACAACAACAACAACAACAACAACAACAACAACAATAGCCCAGTGTCAATGCGGCTAATAGCAAAAAAAAAAAAAAAATCCTAAGCATCTCTCATAAAGAGCAACCAGCTACTCTCAGACTAGAAAAGGGGCAGGTGGGGCTCAAAGAGACACCGACTGGGAGCGTCAGGAAATGGCCGCTCTCAACCCCCAGCCGGCTCCTCCTCAGAGCCAGCAACAGCCAATAGGCTGCATTCCTTTTCCCGCCTCTGCCAGGCCACTCAGGAATGAGGCCAGATAATCTGGGGCAATGCGGCAATGCGCGCCACCCCCTTTCCATCAAATCAAGATATCAATTCTACTTTTTTTCTCCTTTCGACTGGTGAATCTCCTTTTGATTTTCATTCCAATCAAGCTGGACTCCTAAACTGTCACCAGTGCCTCTTTAAAGAGCATCTCATTAGGAAAATGAAATCGGCCTTAATTATATTAATGATAATAGCTGTGAACTGTGCACAATTAATTTTGTCACTGTACAAATCTGTAATATTAACTGCTCTTTCCTCTGCTGGATAAGTGGATATAAACTGGAGGAAAGTGACAACTCAGTCTACAATGATCTATGACAAATTAAATGAAACAATGTAGCATTTCTTACCTCAGTGGATTTATTGTTACAGATATTCTGTACTGGACAATGTAAATTCTATGAAAATCTTGTTAACTGGAGATGGCTGGATCAGAGGAACCAGTTGTATATTCCTTCTGTATGATTTTTTATGCTGTTTCATCACTCATGTTAACGAAAAACAATTAAGTATTAATGCAAACCACTGGCGTTATTAATGCATTGCGGGGGGCGGGCCGCCAGGGGTTGACGTGCTGGGAGGGGTGACGCACCAAGGGTGACGCGTCCGATGCCGCGTCACCCCTACTGCCGCCACGACTCCTCCTGCGCTCCGCATCACCCCCTGATGCCGCCCGGTATGAGCTGGGAGAGGGTGACGACACATCTTCCTTGTCCGGCAGCTCAGCCGCTTCTGACTGGACCAGAAGTGGCATTTTCGCGCATGCGCACAACGCCGCTGAGGGCATCCTCTCCCGGCTCGTACCGGGTCCGGGCGGCAGCAGGGGGTGAAGCAGCAACAGCAATGGGTGACGCGGCGGCAGTGGGGGATGATAGTGGGGGGTGACGCAGCGGCGTCAGGGGGTGACGCGCCAACCTCCCGCCCCCAGGGTAACGCCCCGGGGTGACACGCACTGTAGTGACGCCACTGATGCAAACAACACATTTGTTGGTCTGCCTGAACTAAGTGAATAATACAGCAGATGCTATTCAGCCCTCTACACATTTGTTGGTTCCCTGATTTTGTGTTTGTAGATAATATCAATCACAGTTCTATCCTACATTTCTGACATTTCTGTCAAGGAGATCCAGATGTCATAGACAGGATTTTTCTCATTTTATCCTCACCTCAACCTTATGAAGAGGTTTAGACTGAAAGAAGAGTTAGACTGGCTGGGTAGGGATTTGATCTCAGAACTTCTTTGATACAGTCCAAAAATCAGTCCACTACCTGACAGTGGCTCTGCCATATGGCTGGCACAAGCTGGTGCCGGATGATTAACCCATGTTGGCGGATCAGGCCTCGGAAGGGGGATAGAATTTGGCGTGCACCAACGTCACCGATCCCGCCCCCTCCCAGGACCGATCCACCTACCCACCCCTGTCACCACCCTCCCATCACCTGTTCTGATCCATCCCTGCCCCCCCGCCCCGTGCCGATTGGTGCAGACCTTACCTTCTCCAGCGGGCGCCGCCTTTTGCACTGACATCACAGGAAGGTGCAGCCTTCCCACCAGCACTGCTTTCCGGCATGCTGTCACAAACTGCTTTACGGACATTTTGCAACAGCTAGCGCTAGTGGGACATGTGCTCTGCCGGTGCAAAGGGGGGATAGGATTGTGCTGATAATGACACTATAAAGATTAGTCATGTGCACTGGTTGTTTGAGAACAAGCAGATTTCTGAGAAAACTAAAGGGATCGGATGCACCAGGAATCACTATGAGCTTTAGGTTCCCTCAAAAGCAACACTGCAGAAAAGCAAAAAGACCAATACAACTGACCAAAAACAGATTCCCTATCAACCCTGAGCATCATGCAAAACTACAGCAATATCTTGGATACAAGATTATTGCCCTAGCAATACTCCGAAGTCGGAAGCTGAAAGGGGTCAGGCAAACAGTCTCCTAAATAATTCTGTTTTGTCCTCGGCAAGACCTCCCTCACAATTTGAGCAAATGTGGAACTATTTTTTTTTATTTTCAAAAAACGTTTTGATCTGTGGCTTTAAAGAAATGTTCGAGCTTCAGAGACACTTTAATGGGTAAGTTACGATTGCCATAATAGCTGCTTTTTCCTTCTCTATCAGGAAGATCTGAGGAGTAATGTATCAATTTGTGAATGACTAGCGTCAGTCTTCCACAGAGTCTCTCTTCTGTCAGAGTTCATTTATGTCAAACAACCACAAGAAAAAAACTATCAAAGTTTCACAATACATATTTTTTTCTGCTTGAGTAAAAAGAAAAGCTTCACACAAGGAGTGACATGTTTTATTGAGGTATTAATACTGAAACACACAAACTGTGCATGATATATGTGGAAATTGCTTGGATAAATCACCCAAACAATCTGCATTCCATGAGACACTTTTATTGGGTATTTTGTAAGGTGTCGGCATAAATATTCTGGATGAAATGATAATGTCACCATTTTTCTTATGTGAGGATGTATCTAAACCTGGCTCAGTGTATCCTCCTGAAGCAATTTGAGTTGGTGTTAAGGCTACAGGGTTGTTAACTGTTCAGATCAGTTGAACATGCTGCTAAAGTATTTAAATGTTTGGAAAGTCAAGTAGGTAAATAAGTAGGGAGAGATCATCTGACCAGCATTATCTGAGCGGTACTGGCTCAGCCCCTGATCTTACTGACCTCAGTGTGGAACCAACACGTGATTTCCTGCCTACCTGGACACCTACCCAAGTAGAACAAATTGCCCTGCTCGACAAAAACACTACGCCCAAGCACCAGTCTCGGGTAGGTGAAAAAAACTGCCACCAAACAAGCCAATCAAGGTGGTAGCAAAAAAAATCCTACCCCCCCCCCAAAGGACAACCAGCTAGCCTCAGACTGAATGAAAGGGCGGGTGGGAGGGTCACACTGCCAGCTGAACTGAGGGGAAAACATGCCGACACATCCCCTCAACAGCTCTGCCCAGCAGCTCTGCCAAGCAAAAACGAGCCCCAGCCAATGAGAGGGGAGCAAGCCACTCAAGCTCCTGGAGCAGGGCAAAAGTAGTGGCACGAAAATGCGTGCCACCAGCTTTCTTTTACCGTGCACCAGCTCTTTAGCTGGTGCAAGTCGGAGAAGAGGTAAGGGGCTTGTCAGGGCCAAAACAGACCAGAGGACATTGGTGAATACGCACCCTCTGCCCACCCCCGTCATGCCCCCTTGAGGCTTCTATCTCTGACCTGTTCCGCCCACCAGAGCTCAGCATGACATCAACCCCCTTGCAGAGCAAAATTCTGCCCAGTTCCCAGGAATGTCAGCAGTGTTGGAGGAAGGGGGTGGGGGGATCCGCCCCTGGGCAGCACGTGGGGGGCATCTTACCGGCTCCGGCAGTGAGAACATGGTGGTGGCATTGGTAAAATGACGGCGGTAGAGAACGCGGCAGTGGTGCTAGAGGCAGCAGTGGCAGCAAAGGCAGTGGATCAGCTCAGCGAAGGCAGGAAAAGCCATCCACCGCTTCAGCACTGCCATTTGCGTTGGTCCCCACCCACCCCCCGCCTGACCCCCGAGGGACATTTGGCTCCGGCTGTGACATCACAGGAGGCGGCGCTGCTCCGCTACTGAATGCCAGCCAAAAACCAAAATGGAGTTAGGTTAGACTGTGCATGTGTTGGAAAAAGAAGACATTTATAACAACTAGTCAAAAGGGAGAAAGGGCATTTCAGCACCTTAAACATGCACTTCTAGTTTCATCCCCTGAGCCAAATATAACCCCCACCCCCATGTTGGCCTTAGAGCCAATGGGCAGGAAGAAATTCAAATCCACATTTTTCACCCCTGAAATTATGAGAATGATCAGTTGCTGTGGTGGACTCTCTGCTTGAGCCAGTCACTTCCTGACTTGAGCATAGGATAGCTGAAGTTGTGGATGTCCCAGGTGCTGGCTCCATATAGCCAGGCAACATGAGTGGAGATGGAAAGCAAAAGAGAGATTTGCAGTGTTCTTTCCTCCCTCTGTGACATTTTCTTACACACCCTTACTTGTTTAGCAACAAGATTCTCCTCCATCTCTTTGGTTCTAGGGACATCACCACCTTCTAGACTGGCGAGTCCTTCAAGTAGAGTTGCTGATACTACTTTAAGTTACAGCTCTCCATATATAGCCATAAGAAATACAAAATCGCCATATTTAGCTTAGTTGAATGTGCTGTCTCAGAATTTTTTTCGCACTTTGTAGAGTGTCATAATGAAAAATGAGATCTCTTTAAAAAGTGTGCAGGTTAATTGTTCCCAACATAATGAAAATATATTTCAACTCTATTCCTTAAGCTAATTTCCATCGTAAAGGGGAAAGGCTCCTGCTCTCTAAGTTATCTAGAACTTTTATTATTAACAGTATTTATATACCGCTTTTCAACAAAAAGTTCACAAAGCGGTTTACAGACAAAATCAAATGATTAAATGGCTCCCTGTCCCAAAAGGACTCACAATCTAAAAAAGATGAAGAACACCACCAGCAAACAGCCATCAGAAAAGATACTGTCCTGGGGTGAAAGGGGGGCAGTTACTCTCCCCCTGCTAAATAGAAGAGGAGCACCAATGGAAAAAGTGCCTCTTGCCCAGTTAGAATTATTTATCATGAGGCAAATGCTCATGATATTTTGTTTTACACATCATGGTTTTACAAATATGGTTTTACAAATGTGGTTTTACAAATGTTGTTTATGCGCTGATGTTTGAAATGATCGTATATTTGATAAAACCACTTCCAGAAAATGGTATAAGAACGGGAGGCTGAAAATGTCACCAAAAAAAAAAAAAAAACCTGGCAATATTATCACTGTGAAATAAGTCAAGAACAATTAAGAGCTTATGTTATGATCGTGCTGATTTCACAATGGAAGGCTGGTGGTGCGCTTACAGCACCAACGCTTTTGCCCCACCCCCTGGTGTGAGGCAGGGGCTAGCCAGCTGAGTGGCTGGAGCCTTGGCTTACAGGGAGGGGCTTTCTGGGGAGCATCGCTCTCCAGGACAGTCCATTCTGAGATGCGACCCCTGACCAGTAGCCCTTCTTTGCACCTTTGTTCTTTGAACAAGGTACTGGATCTTTGCACCTTTTCTCACAATATCCTTTTGGAGATGGCATAAACAGAACCACACCCTTTAGTGTCTCTCTATCAGTGATCTGCACGTGTACTCTTGGCTTTCCTCCTTCCTGGCATCAGGGGAGGAGAGAGAGAAAGATACAAGCCTATAGAAGCATCACTTCTATCAGTGATCTGCACTCTTGCCTGGCTTCCTGGCCTGTGCTGGTTGAGCAGGCTCCAAGGCATCATTCTAGGGAGGGAGACAGAGAACAAAGGTAAGGAAGAGATAGATATGTGGCAACTTTTTTTCCCCAAGGCATGGGACTTCTGTTATAGCTGCGCAGCTTACAGGGAACAGCGGATGTAGGTAGGTGTGTTTTAGTATTATCAATCAATCAATCAATCAATCAATCAATCAATCAATCCAATCAATCAATCAATCAATCAATCAATCAATCAATCAAAATACCTTTATTGGCATAACACAAAAAGACATACACACATATATACAGATAAATTAAAATAAATAGTGCATAATACAGAAAGCAATTAAAAGGAGGGGGCAGGAGGCTATATAAAAGGATAAACAGTCAGCATCCATTTTAATTAGATTTTACTAGATGGGCCACCATGTAAGCTCTTCGTTCTGGTTTCTCTTCAGATCGTATAAATCTTTTGCCTTTTTGGTATTATAACATAATAATATTTAGGGGGAAAAGGGTGTTTCCATAACTGTGCAGGCATTTGTGAGATGAATACTTTGTCATTGTTGTCCCCCTCTCTATAATTTCCTCATAATGCTAATCATATACTTGAAGCAAGATTTTGAGCCACTCAAATTTGTATTTCTGGGCCAGAACATAAGAATTTCAGCAACTTCACTATTTTCAGGTAGAACTGTATTTATAAAAAAAAGCATGTGGACTTGTTGGTTTCACTGGATCACAAGGAGCTGCAATTAAGTTAGTGTTTTAGAAATTAAAGTGGTATTGAAACTTTACAGCCAGATTTGTTTTTGGGGACAAATAGCTCTGAGAAGAGTGGGTTGGAGTCGGTTATTTACATTTTCTCATTTCAATTATGGTCTGTTAACATGGAGGATTTTACCTGAAATGCTTTCGTGTCCATATCTACCATGGATGTGCTATTTAATTTATTTGTATTTTGCTCTGTCTGGATGCCTGTGAAAATTGTTGAGACAGCTTGTCACGGTACATTTTGAGTTGCGAGCTGAGCTAGCCGGGATTAATGGTCGAAGTCATTAGGTGTTTGTGTTTTGCTCTTCTCTCTGGCAGTAGGCCATTGTGACACCTCTTGGCCCTCAGTCAGAGACTGCTCTAACTGAATATAAAGCCTTCTAGGCTGTTAAGCAGCAGATGAAGGCATGGTGGCGTATGTAGAGGAGGGGCTTATATACTGAGAGGGCACCAGGGAAGGTGCAGGTTATCACTGATATTGAGGACTAGGCCATCAGGCGTTAAGGAGGATTTAGGGCAAGTTTTGGTCATACCGCAACACTGTCTCCAAGTGAAATGCTTTGCTTTTCCCATAGGAATGAATTGCAAGCATTTGTTATAGGAGAGAAGATAAAGGGAGGAATACATAGGAATTCAAATGAGGTGGGGTCCTAATACCTTCTCCCTGGTGATCAGCCATCATCCTAACTGCATGCCCCCATGTTTCATCTGTGTAGCCCCAACTTTGGTTGTGTTTTGGTTAGGTAGACCGAAGTGTAATAGACTGGAACTCACTGGTCCATATATGTAGACTACCCTGTTTTCCCGAAAGTAAGACTGGGTCTTATATTAATTTTGGCTCCCAAAAAACACGGTAGGTCTTACTTTTTGGGGGGTCTTATTTTCGGGAAAACAGGGTAGCAGAGTTGGTGGGAAAAATAAGTCTGAAAATTTTCACAAATATCTGATTCCCCCCTGAGCAATTCGATGAGGAACGTTTTCTTTTTAATCTTAAGCTCACAGTCAGAAATCCCCCTAAACGTTGGGGTCCTGAACATTCATTTCAGAGCCACAGTAGGGTTAATAATACTGACCTTCACTCTGGGAGAGGTCTGTGAGGATTAATGATGTAATTATTGTAATGAGCTTCATTATCTACTAATTAAAAAAATGTGAGAAATTAATGCATAACTTTATTCCATCTTAGACACTCACTGCCTTTAATCAAAACTTATTTTTGTTGGAATTGCCTTTATTTTCGATTTTCTTCTCATGGCTTTTTTGAAACGCTTCATGCTTTTCATGTGATGGATCCTACACACTTTTAAAAACCCATAGAAATAAGATTGTGTTGGTGCTTCATTGATGACAACGGCCATATAAGCCGATATGAATATTTCATCATGGTATTAAAAAAGGATTATAATTTATCAACAGTTATGTTTGAATTAAGTAGTGCAGGATTAAAGCAAAAGGGAAGAAAGCAGACAGCAGCACCTGTCAAACAGAAAGCAAGTAAAAAAACGTCCTGCATCCTGCTCCATGCTCTGTTATAGCATGTGTGTTTGGGCCCATCTAATATACCATATTGTCCCGAGTATAAGACGCACCTGATTATAAGACGCACCCTTAAAGTTTGGTGCTATTAAAAAAATTTAATTAAATCACTGGCATTAAATTGCAACAGCCTGGTTATAAGATGCACCCCTAGTTTAAAAACTTAAATTAGGAGAAAAAAGTGAGTCTTATACTCAGACCAATATGGTATTTATGGCGCAATCCTGTCTAAAGAAGCGCCAGTGGAGCGATGACTCCACTGACGCTGGGTGCCCGTAAACGTTCCATAAGGCCGTTTTCAACACCCACAGAGTAAGTGGTGCCAGTGGAGAGGCCGGCACCACTCACTCTCCACCAGAGCTGCACCCACCGGGGAAGGTAAGTCAGGGCAGGGGCGGGGCAGAATGGGGCGTTCCAGTGGGGTGGGGTGGCCCGCTGGGCCAGGGAGGGATCATCGGCAGTGCACTACGCTGAATCCTATCCCCCGTCCTAGGTCTGGCCGGCCTTAAACCGGCTTCTTGGATTTGAACCAGCCATTTTGCTGGAGCACATCCAAAGAGGCCAATTGAGCCTCCTGGGGCTCTACCTGTGGGAAAGGGACAAACATCCCTTTCTCCTGAGGAGTGCTCCATCTCTACCAGTGCACCCCCAATCCTGGGTAGGATGCAGCGGCCGATTTAGGTGCACCGTCACTGCATTCTAGACAGGAGTGCGCTGTTAGTTAACATAAATAAGATATAATGCGGTTCTGTCTAGCTATTAAATGTTGTCGATTTGATGAAGCCTTTGTGATTAAATCCAAAATTAACTCTTATTTCTGCATTTATCTCAAAGGACTCTGCAATGTGGCATATAAATTAGTTGTCTAATATATGCATCTGCATGTACATGTTGGAGAAAATGGATTACAATCAGGGACAAAATAATTGAGATCAAGCTATGCAATGGAATAATAGCGTATAATTGTGGTATTATTCTCCACATTTCTTGCACTGGTGTAGATGGAGAAAGCAACAGGCAGGGAGTCTCTTGCCTGCTGCTTTCTCTGCACGGAATGGCTCCAATGGCGAGGGGGCGGGGCCACCTCCTGCTGGCTTGGTAAACGGGACTAGGACTGGGCGCGACTTACGGTATCACCCCTACCGGTGCGACGCCTCTGATTTGCAGTGGTGTAGATCCATAGTACAAGTTGGCACAATAGCAGCAGGGATTCCCTGAGTGACTCCAGCAGGGAAACTACCCATTCACTACAGTTGGTGCTGCTCTCTCAATTCAGAAAAAATGCTACATTCAAGACCCCCAATCAAGCACCCCTCGTGAACAGCGGTCTCCCATTATTTAATGAATGGTCTGATGTAGTTTCTGAGAACCATCCCCTCTATGTTTTGCTGATCAACATTTTGGCAAAATTACTTGAAGTGGGTCGAAGACAATAGGCTTCTCCTGTCTGGAATCCTCGATCTTAAGTGAAAAGTGTTTCAATTTGTATTTCTATAACATACCTAAGTAACATTTTATTTTTATCTCCATGGCCATTGAAATGACTATTTAATTAACTACATGCCCCATTATTTTACTGTTGCTTTTTGAAATCTCAAAGATTATTTTGCCATTTCCTATTAGTTGAATCAGTAAAGTAACTGCATATAGGTACAGTACTCCCCCCCATATCCGCTGGGAATATGTTCCAGGCCCCTCCATGGATACTTGTGTCTGGGTGTCCGTGGAACCCCCGGACTTACCTGGGGTCCCAGCGATCCAGCGACGGACGGCCAGGGGTCGGACAGTCCTGAGCCGCGGCACCCGGACCGCCCGAACCCCGACGAGCGGCCTCCACCGACATCGCACGGCAGAGGCCGACGCCGCGAGCCCCACACGCCTCCAGACGAGGGTCGCCGGACGGCCCCGCCCTCTTCCAGAGCAACGTCCGGTGTCTCGGGCTGAGCCCAAGACCAACCGCAGCTCTGAAACTGTGGCAGCTCCTCCGACGTTCCCGCTGCCGGCTGGGCGGAGGGGACGACAAACTGGGCGTGCGCAGCCCCAGCGCGGCCGGCACGAACCCAGTACTGCAGCAAGGGACGAGCCGATAGGCTCGGATGCCTGCCAATCCCCTGGAGGTGCGGGACTTCTGGGGGGGAGGCCGAGTTCCCCGGGAGTAGGTGGGACTTCCCCCTTACCTGACTATAAAAGAAGGCAGCCGGCCAGTGATGAACTAGTCGGCTGCGAGGCAAGGGAAGCCGTGTCTCCCCTCCTGCCTAAGACCAGCCGGCTAGCTGAGAGAGGCGGCTTGCATGGTGGCTCAACCCCCGCCCTCCAGCTAACCTGAGGCCAGTGCTGACCCCTGGGGGCTTCCTAGCGCGGCCCAAGGACCCCGACCCTCAACCCTTGGTTGTCGGTCTGGAGACCTACACACCTCCACTTGGACTGGGAGAGAGCGACCTCCCCCTTAGCACACCCCTCCCAGACTCTCCCAAGAGCCCACACCCACAACTTGAAACCGTGGATAAGAGCGAACACCCGCTCCATGGTTTTCTGAGGGCCCCCTGCCCTGCCTCCCCTGCGGGCAGGCATGTTCGCCCCCCCCCCAGCTCTTATTTTTATTTCAGCAAGCTTTGTTTCTTCCTTAAAACAAACAGAGAAGCAGCCTCCGTTGCAGGCAAGTAGAACGAGACTAAATCCTAGAGAGGCTCTGCAAGGTTTCTGTACTTAGTCTCATTCTACTTGCCTGTAATAAGCAGCCAGAGGCTGCTTCTCCTATTTGTTTAAGGAAGAAACGAAGCTTACTGGGAAAAAAGTAAAAGCCTGGGGGGTCCCCGCAATCCGTGGATAACTGAAACGGTGGATAGCGAATCCGTGGATATGGGGGCCCACCTGTATTTGTTTTTATCAATCAGTTGGATATGAAAGAGAAATATTATACATACACATGTATAAGGCAAGAGGAGGATCATTCCTTTGTTCAGTATGTCTGTGGGATACACAAGCTAGCTATTAGTCTCTAGAGCATGAATAATGTCGATTTGCAACTGTCAACTAATTCTTTGACTAAGCATAGTTCCGTGATTTTCTGTTTGATCCATCACTTTGCACAGAATGTAAGAATGATCTCCTCTCCCTTTTGTATAGTCATTCCCTTTGGCATTTAATTTCTTCACAATGTGAAGTTCAACACAGTACACAGTGTGGAAATTTTTACCCCATTAGTCTGATTTAAGTGGGACCTTCCAGTCTCTTGCCTGCAGGAGGATAAAAACTTTGTCAGTTTAATAAGCCATTCCATTTTGAAACTCAATATCACTCTCAACCGTATCCCTTTAAAGAAATAAATGTATCATTTTCATATTCCTTCCTATGTCTGTAGATATATTTTTGTATCTGTCAGACCTGGGGATTTACAGTATTGTGTCTTTTTTCTCTTTCTGAAATATTCCCACTCCCGAGACTGAATAGGGTTTTAAAGCCACACATGGTACTGTCACCTAATGGCTGTGAATTCTTCCTGGAAAGTTAGACACTTGACTCTCACAGTACAGGTCTAAATAGCAGGTGTAACTAGCAACTTTGACAATCTATTTCACATTAATGCCGGATACCCCAACAAGGACCTTTCCACATTCCTGCTTTTACAACACTTTTCACTGATCACAATTGGTCCTAATCTAAATAAATTCTGCCACAATTTAAACACGTTGCTTCTTGTCCTACTCTCTATGTCCATTTCCTCTTATTTTCCACACCTAGTAGATTCATAGCCCAATCTTAGTTCAGCCTCCTGCTATCAGAACTAGCATTCTGAAAGTAGGGAGTGCTTTATGGCCATCGCAAACGGCCTGCTGGCAGCGTATGGAGCTGTGCACTACCGGCCTGCCAGTGGCAAGGCTGGAGCAGCCCCACGTGGAGCGACGGACAGGAGAAGGCCTGCCAACAAAGGTACGTTGACAGAGGAGATGGGGTAGGGCCGGGAAAGTGAGGGCAGAACAAGAGCAAAATGGGGGGCATGGGGAGGGCGGTAATGGGGGCAGGGGGAGGGTGGCCACCGAATCCTAACCCCCTTCCTGGACCTGATCCTGCGGCCTGGGTCCACGCAGACCTGTGCCAGCAATTTCGCTAGCACAGGTCCAAGTAGACCCCTCCACACCCTGGAGGCTTACTCCCAGGTAAGGGAACAAATGCTCTGTTACCCATAGGAGAACTCCCGGACTGTCCCCCCTGCAGGATGAAGTATGAGCCATTTTGGCACACCTGCATCAGCAGGGGAAGCATAGGATTGGGCCATTAATAAGGTAAAGGCAGACACCACATCTGGAAAAATTGTCCCAAATCAGGCTCATAGACTAATTCTGGGGGCTTTGTAAAACCTGCCTCTACAGAAAAGTGAGTGTTAGAAGATCTCAAAAATTTATTATCCTCTTAAAATAAGAGAAAAGAAGAACTTCTGGGTTCTGTTCTTGCTTATTTAATGTAATGGATCCCTGTGTGTGTGTGTGGGGGGGGGTGAATCATGACAAACTACATGTCATAGTCTTTGTCATGGTCTCCACATTGAGCAGCAAAATATTTTCCAGTTGCTCTGTTTCAGAAAATACAATTAGGCCACAATAACAAATCAATAAAGATCCCCAGCATCATCTTGAAAGGTCAAAGTCATATAGCACAGTGATGTATTAGAAAACAACCACCATTAAAAATATATATCATCTTTATGTGAAAGCTGATAATGAGGGGAGAGAACGCTACAACCTTGCCTCCATTCTCATGCTGATGAAAACTAATGAAAATGGGCAATATTACAAGCTGTCTCATCTCATTTACAGTTCGTGTGGTTGGACTCAAAAGTAATCACCCTTTCAGTAACAAGTCTGCATCTTAATCTTGGTCTGACATCCAATAGGATACAGAGGGCTCAGGGAAGTGGATTTGTGGGGTAAAACATTGGTTACTGGGGAAAATTTGGCATCGTTTTCAATACTGGCTTGTTGAGGAAGAATATTTCCTAAGGCATATTATGAATGTGCATTTTATCCATCGACATGTAAGCAACCTTTCTTAGTGTACAGCACAGAGAAACAGATTGGTTTCTTAGCGTACAAAGAGTGTAGGAGGACTAAGTACAGGCTGCTCATAATGCTGCCAAGAATTATGTTGATGTCAGTTCAGAAAGATGCTGGCAACTCCGCACCTTATAGAATGAGAGACATTCTGCAATGGTGTCAAACAAAGCAAGCAAGAAGCCGTACGTTAAAAAAAATATGTAAGGGGATGAAGGCATTTCAGAAAGCAGCTTCTGCATTTTCCCTTTCCAACCTGTTTGTACTGCCTGATCATTCCTTTCTAGAAGATTTTCGTAACGTTTCACCTATTATTAATTATTATTATTAACTATTATTATTATTATTATTATTATTATTATTATTATTATTATTAATTATTAACCTATATTAAGTTATGGCAAACTAAAATTAAAGCCCACACCTTTCACCTTTTTCTCCAGTGAGGAAGAGAGCTATTTTGATGACAAAGGACTGTTTGAACAAACGCGGGCAGCCCAATCCTACCTAACTCCCTGCACAACAATACAACTGTGGTGATGGGGCACTCTGTCCCACAGGGGAGTTTCAGGCCCCAGAGGTCTCCTCCGGGTAAGGTGACATTCATACCCTTGCCCGGGGTTAAGCTTCTGGCACCTGCATGTGTCTACTCAGATCTAATAAAAATAATAATACAGTATTTATATACCGCCTTTCTGGTCATTGGATTTGTCCTCCGACTTTATTAAAGGCGGTGTACATGGGCAGACTGTTCTAAACCCCAAGGGTTTTTACAATATAATAACGTTCTAATCTTTCATAGAACCCTTCATTCGAGATGTTGCTTTCACAGTCCAGCTCTCTCTCTCTCTCTCTGGCGTTCGCCTCAGCACTCTTCAGCCTTCAGCTGCTCCACTCCCCCACAGGGTTCTGCAGCTTATCAGCTCGGCGTGCCAGCAGCTCTCCGACAGACGTCCGGCCGTCTTGAACTGCTGTCCTGCAGATCTTCAGGCATTTGTGAAACGAATGCTCTAACCCACTGAGCCAGACATCCTGCCCTCTACTTGACACAAGTTCGAGTGGACTCAGGATGGCAGATTGAGAATGGGAAGTGGGAAACGATATCCGTGGTACTGCTGCCATTGATTCCGCCCCTTTCCTGGCCTCGATCCGCCCCTCCCCACCCCATCTCCTTCCCCTTTCCCCCCTCTCCCCTTCCCTTATGACTGTGTTCCACTGTCAAAATCTCTCTGCGCAATGGCCCAATCCTACATAGGATTGGGTCGAAAGGGCTGTTTTAACTTTTACACATAGACTTTCATCCTGTGGTACAAGAATATTGCCCTGTAATGGTAGCTGGTGAATTTGTGAGGCTATTCAGATGGTGCAGGCATGTTGTGCATGCAAGCTGCTTCTTAGTTACAGTACATACACAGCATTGCCACTTGTCTTGTGCCTGTGCATTGAGACATGCCTTTCTTCCTCCACCTAGTAAATAATTACATATTTTCCTTCAAGAACCAAGTACCAAATAACTAGTTGCATGAGTATAACCTGAGACTTTTTAGGGAGAAATGTGTCTCTGAACATATGCAAAATTCATCTCTCTCACAACTGAGACCAAGGGAAGGTCCTGTGCCTAACTTCTGTGACCATCGACCAAAACACAGACTAGCATCACTATAATACAGCTCTGAAAGAGAAGAATAATTCAGTCTTTAACTAGTCTGACTATAAATTGAAATGGGTAGTTAAGGAGTAAAAACCAAGAATAAATATTTACAGTTAATACTGAAATGAAACATTTATATTTAAAGAATGGCAAAAAGTACAAAGATAATAAAGCAATACTTTTATCAGGATGAAATTTCACAATGTGGTATATGAGCTTTTGAGTTACACAGAACTCTTTCCTCAGGTCGGATGCAATTAATAAATGTTTCAGGGAGACAGGACAGCAGGTAGTCTTGTTTGCCATCTGTTTCAGCCCTATGTTGACAGTAGAAAACATTCTTCCAGACTAATTAAGAACTATGCCTTATCTTTTTTAAAAAATATATTTCTATGCAGCTTTTTGGCAGGGGAGCCCTTCAGTCTTCTTTACATAAGTTATTAACAAATAACATAAGCATAATAAAATGATAAATCAGTACAATATTCATTTGCATCAAAGGTCTCAGATTATTATTACATGGAAGCATGTTGGACCAGAGAAACCAATTCTGAGCCTGCTCCTATGCACGCCGACTCAAAAGTAAGACCCATTAAATTCAGTATGGCTTTCAGACAAGAGTGCCCTGAGAATCCTGATGTGGGAATACAAATCCCAACTGGTATCAGACATTGTTTCTAGGATCAAGAAACATATTTCTAGCATGTTTTCCATAAACAGAAAAAAAGATTTAATTTAAGGCTGATCCCAAATGGGTCCTTGAATTATTATTAAATTACAGGTGGGCCCCCATATCCGCTGGGGATATGTTCCAGGCCCCTTCGTGGATACTTGAAACCGTAGATAAGAGCGAACACCCCCTCCATGGTTTCCTGAGGGCCTCCCACCCTGCCTCCCCTGCAGGCAGGCATGCTTGCCCCCCCAGCTCTTATTTTTCTTTCAGCAAGCTTTGTTTCTTCCTTAAAACAAACAGAGAAGCAGCCTCCATTGCAGGCAAGTAGAACGAGACTAAGTCCTAGAGAGGCTCTACAAGGTTTCTGTTAACTTTGCAGAGCCTCTCTAGTACTTAGTATCATTCTACTTGCCTGTAATAAGCAGCCAGAGGCTGCTTCTCCTGTTTGTTTAAGGAAGAAATGAAGCTTACTGGGAAAAAAGTAAAAGCCTAGGGGGGTCCCCACGATCCGTGGATAACTGAAACCGTGGATAGCGAATCAGTGGATATGGGGGCCCACCTGTATTCAATTATTATTGAATCATTTCAATTGAATATTGAAAATTATTGAAAATTATTGAATATTGAATCCCTGAACCTCCTGGTTGTAGGTGTAGGTTTTCTTTGTGCCAGGTGCAAGGGAGTGGTGACAGGATACAAGTATCTTGTTGGCTGTGTGCTCCCTGAGGCATCTGGTGGGGCCACTGTGTGATACAGGAAGCTGGACTTGATGGGCCTTTGGCCTGATCCAGCAGGGCTCTTCTTATGTTCTTATGTTCTTAATGATTGGGAATCTGGGGGGGGGGGGAGGATCCTGAGAGATTCAAGGAGAGTGCAAAGAAAGACACCAGTCCATTCTCCCCTGCAAAAATCACTAGCATACGAACAGCCCAATCCTGTCTATCAGCTCAATCCTATCCAACTTACACCACTGGTGTAACCCAGTGGTGCAGCGAGAACGGGAGGCCCCAGAACAGAAAGGGGATTTAAATTCTCTCCAAAGGGAGATTCAAAGGGAATTTGAATCCCCTTTTCATTCTGGGGCCTCCCGTTCTCGTTGCACCGCTGGGTTACACCGGTGTAAGTTGGATAGGATTGCACTGTGAGTCTCCATATCGCGCAAAAGCACATTGTGCCTGATCCTATCCAGGATCAAGCCAGGGCCGGCACAGGCGGAGGCCTCCTTGGGGTAAGGCAGTGGTTCTCAGAAAAATTTCCCCGCGCCCCCCCGTCACCCGATTTTGGGGGTGGCGCCCCCCCCCTTCGCGTCGCCCTCCGCACGCTCCGAGGCCGGCCCGGGAGCCGGCCTCGGAGCGTCCGAAACGGCCGGCGCTCCAGGGCCTTCTGAAGGCCCAAGCGTCAATCCGGGTATTTTTGATGTTTTCGCTCATGCGCAGACCCGTTTTCGTCTCTGCGCATGAGCGAAAACATCAAAAATACCCGGATTGACGCTTGGGCCTTCAGAAGGCCCTGGAGCGCCGGCCGTTCCGGACGCTCCGAGGCCGGCTCCTGGGCCGGCCTCGGAGCGTGCGGAGGGTGATTGTGGTGGTCGGGCCCCCCTTTGTGGGGCCTCGCGCCCCCCCTGGGGGGCGCGCCCCACTATTTGAGAACCGCTGGGGTAAGGACAACGTTCAAGCATACAACATGTGGTCAGCCTCATACTGTACTTCTAAGAATCCTGCCAGGGCTGCACCAACTGAAAAGTACTAAAAGTAACCTGAAAAGGTTACCCAACAATGATCTTTTAATTAAGCTCCTTTCCAAACATACACTGAATTAGAAATCAAGGTTTCAGGCTGGAGAGAGATTAACTGGGTGAGAGATGAGAAGAGGAGGTTAAAGACGAGTGCTAGAAAACAGGTTTCAGGATACAAAAATAGTCGCCTGGATAACACCGCCTTAGTCGGTTTTATTGTTTTGTGTTAAAGCACAATCACTGTATTCACAATTTTATGTCAAAAACAAATGCTGAGAATCCGTTGTATGGTTCAAATGTGAAATACCAGTGTTGAAGAGCTGGTTTTGTATGTAACATCAATGGTAGATTTGCCTTTGATTTTAGTAAAATACAGATTGGGCTCTGGGATGCCATGGGTTACATCCTTGAGGGAACTTCCCAGAGGTGAAACTAGACTGGAGCGGAGGCAAGTAGTTCTGCAAGACTCCGTTACACCGGAGTCAGCGGCCCCTCCCCCTTGCTGTTGGAGCCATTCTGGCAGCAACAGCAACACGCAGGACACTCCCCTGTCACTGCCGGAATGGCTCCAACAGCAAAGGGGAGGGGCCGCTGACTCCAGTGTAACGGAGTCTTGCAGAACTACTTGCCTTTGCTCCAGTCTAGTTACACCACTGGAACTTCCCCAGCCCTTGGACCCCATACCAGTCTCCAATGACTCCTGAAAATCCACACTTGGGGTTTGCAGCAGGACGGGAAACAGCATAGGAGGCTGCAGAGTGGGGGCTCAGTAACAACGACCCCCCCCATGCAAACAGACATACATTCTATGTAGCATGGATATTTTCATGATCAGGCATATTGTAAAAAAGGTAGAGATTTTTATGGGTTAAAAGATCATGTAAAACATTTTTATATCAAACAAGTAAGAGGAATTCCAGTTTAAAATATATAAAATATATAAAAACCCATAAAAATCTCTACCTTTTTTACGACATACATTCTGTTTGCACAAAACCAACTTAGGATCATATGTTTCAATCTCTGTGTCTCTGGATAGCTCCTTATATTTTGTTGGTGAAGACACCCCTCTCTTCACCCACAGTGCAGATGTGGCTAAAAACCACTTCTGTCTAACACGTAACAGTGATTCAACATTCCCACCCCAAAACCACCAACATTTTTGTGCATAATAAAATATAATTCTTTGTGTATTTATTTATATACTTATTAAATATGCATGCCTCCAGGTGAGTATAAGATAGTGAAAGTGTGAGTTCAGATTTATCATAGGAATTAGGATCTTTTAATCAGGCTGGAAAATAAGGCAACTTTATATGTGGCGTGAATAAGTATAGCTTATCAACACTGAATATTATTTGCCAAGGGTGTCCTGTCATATAGCTTTGATTTATAAATTCACCAAGCTAGAAAGAGTCAAATGCCATTCCATAGCGTGCAGCTATGCCAATGGAATGCATGCTGCATGTGGTGGTGGTGGTGGTGGTGGGGGAAATCAGACGGCCTGCAAGAGGCAAGTAAAAAATCTTTTACTTACCTCATGGCTCTTTTGCTGGTGAAAGTCCAAGGAGAGGACGGGGCCATGTGAGGCTGGGAAAATGGGAATAGGATCTGGTATGTGCTAGGCCATTGAGATCCACCCTCTCCCACCCTCCAACTGCTCCTGACCTCCCCCTCCCACCCTGAGTCTCCCCCAAACCACCCACGGCCGGCTCACAACCTGCCCCTGCCTCCATCTTATCTGCTCTGGTACAGGCTTGGGTCTGCATTGTTGGCGGGTGTGCGGAGCTGCCAGCTGTTTGCACCAGCAGCTCCAACACACCCAGCAGTTTCACACCGTTCATGGTGGTGCTGCGGCATTTATTATGGCGGAATGCGAGTTCTGCCATCATAAACTGCTCATAGGATTGGGCCACTAATGTGTTATGGCGCAATCCTGTCTAAAGAAGCACTGGCCCTGACGGCGCTGGGTGTTGTAAACGTGCCATAAGGCATGTTTCCCACACCTGGAGAGTTAGTGGTGCTGGCAGAGAGGCTAGCGCCACTCTCCGCCAAACCCGGAGCTGCACCCACCAGGGAACGTAGGTTTTCTGCCAGTTGAGGCAGGGGAGGACAGAATGAGGCATTGCGGGGGGGGGAGCGGATTGGCCCGCTGGGCCCGGGAAGGGGGAATGATCATCGGCAGTGCGTTTCGCCAAATCCTATCCCCCATCACAGGTCTGGCCGGCCTTACACCGGCTTCTTGGATTTGAACCAGCCATTTTGCTGGAGCACATCCAAAGAGGCCAATTGAGCCTGCTGGGGCTCTACCCAGAGGAAAGGAACAAACGTCCCTTTCTCCCAAGGAGCGCTCCAGCTCTGCCGGCATGGGCCCAATCCTGCTTAGGATGCAGCGGCCGCCTTAGGTGTGCTGTCATTGCATTCTAGACAGGATTGCGCTGCCCTGTGAGTAGACTCACAGCGCAATCCTACGTAAATCGCCGGCGGTGGAGTGAGCGCTCCACTGCTGGAAGCCATCACATACATACTAGAAAGCATGTTTGTGATGACTTAGAATGACTCACTCCGCCACTGGATCGCCCCTGCGACCGCCGGAGGAGGTAAGTAATCCCCCGGCGGGGGCAGTTTGGGCGGCGAGCGAAACCGGGGATTGGTAGTTACTCACCATGAACATAAACTTATGTTTTAATCCAGTGGACTCTCAGTTTATACCTGATAAATACTTATAAAGCTTGAAACATTGTTATTTACCTTTTATATTCATTGTGATGCAAAAAAGGAGCTCAGCCAACATATTTCCGAGAGCCGCACATTATATGTCAAAGAGCTGCATGTGGCTCAGGAGCCGCAATTTGGCCACCCCTGATATATTTATTTATTTTTCACATTTTTATACCACCCTTCCTCCAAGGAGCTCAGAGTGGTGTACATATTTCCTCCCCTCCTTTTTGTCCTCACAACAACCCTGTGAGGTAGGTGGGGCTGAGAGATAGTGACTGGCCCAAGGTCACCCAGGAAGCTTCGTGGCTGAGCGGGGATTTGAACCTGGATCTTCCAGGTCTAAGTCCGACTCCCAAACCACTATACCATATATGGGATGCTCCTCCTCCATTACCATGTCAAGGTTCTTATTGGCATCATGAGTACATGATGAATGAGTCTTATGCAGCTCTTTCTACACTTCTTGTTGCCTCGTGAGATTTCCTGATGGCAGAATACTGAATCTTTTTTTAAATGAAACAAGACAGGCATACCTTAAAATGTGCTTAAAATGTGCTAACTGCTAGTTGTAGGAAAACATAGTGATGATGCTTGGAAAACTCTATAAAATATTATGTTGTTTCTCATCAGTGTTTCTGCTCAATGCTGTTGGGAATTAATATAAAATAATTATCCTGAAAGGACACGATTATCTGAGAAACAGATTACATCAACGCAACATCCTGTTTTCTGCATGACACTGGTTTTTCTTGCAGCTGTGATAAGTGACTGCACAGCATTGCCAATAACCAGCTTAGTTTTAAGCGCTTCATTTATCTAAATCTTGATAACATTTTATCCATTATAACAGTTCCCCAAAGTTAGATCATAGAGTTAGTTGTTGGGATTAACTTCCATGAAGAATTTTGGATGCAATCCAGAGAAGTACATTAGTGGCATATATACTGTATATATAAACAGATTCCTAATATTTGCTTTCTGTTTTATCATATTTCAAAATGAGAAACAAATAGATTGCAGCCCAAAGAGTGTTAGAAGATGACACCTACATAAAGATCACACAATAAAATGTTTTCAAAAACTAGATGCAAATAGAAATTTGTGAAAAGAAGGTGTACTGAAAGTGCCATAAGAAAGGCATTTGAAAGATTTTTGTTTATCAGCCCAATCATAACTAACCCCCCCCGCCAATGCAACTGCGCTGAGTGTGTGTGTGGGGGGGCAGTGCCAGAAGCCTCCTAGGGGTAAGGGAACATTTGTTCCCTTGGCTTGGGCAAGGCTCCGCTGCCACAATGGGTCTCCTCGGATCTGTGCCAGGCATTTTGCCAGCAACTCTCCAAGGAGAGTAAAGAAGAAAGAAGGGAAAAGGAATGGGGATTGGATCCTGTCACATGCCGGTGCCCCTGGGATCCACCCCCTTCCTTCCTGTTCTGCCTCCCTCCCACCCCCTCCCACCCCAGATCCACACCCATTCCTCCCCATCCCCACACTGTTCACTGCACCAGCTTATCTACACTCCCACTAGTAGCTGGCAGTGGCAGTGGGCCTTTGACACCACCACCAGAATGACCTCTGTATGGCAGTTTATTATGACAGCAAAATCACTGGGCCACTGTTGTAAAGCCCAGTTAGGATTAGGCTGTAAGTTAATTAAGTTACATGGTGTCAGATTTTGCAGATCCCACATATAACATTTATTCATATGAATATATGAATATATTAACCTTTGTATAATCATTACATTAACCAACAAGGGCACTGGAAGTGTTTTTGTGCTCTCTTTGAGGGACGCTCAGAAGTAGATTTGTAGAGGAAAGGCAGTGGGAATTGTGACAATGGTGCTCTTTGCATCAACTTCATTTCTTTCTTTTGAAGAAGGTCTTAGAATGCTTTATTTATTAGAGCATGTATATCCCCCATCTCTTCCATTCCAAAAAAGGCAACTTTTATAATTAAAACCAATTAAACCAGAGCTGATGGAAACTTTTGTGGGGCCCCAGGTACATGCATGCTGTGCTGTCTACCTCTGTCCTGCACCCTTCTCTCTTCTCTTTTCACCTTCATCCAGGTGTTTTTAACTGGCAGTAAGTCCAAGGAAGACAGACTGCCGCAGCTGGTGCTTCCCTCTCCATTGCCTGGTGAGCCGAAGAATGCTTCCCAGCAATGGCAGGAAAAAGGAATTGCTGCAGCGGACAGGTCGGGTGAGACCGCACATGGATGTGGGTCCCATCAGCCGCACAGATCTTCAGCCTGTGCCTGGACCAGGCCTGACACGTGACACCAGTCCTGAGATAAACATTCAAATATCACTCCGATAATAATAAAAATCATATACATGAAAACAGCAGAATAAAATCCAAAAAGGAGCCAGTTAGTACACAAATATCACTGAGTACCAAAAGAATGAGATACCTGGCAAAAAAAGAAGCATCTTCATTAGTCAGAACACTGGCATTCTCTGAATTATTACATTGCAATACTGAGTGGCTAAATTTCCCTCCACCACCACCCCATTTCTCTGTCCCTCCCCTCCCCCATCTAAGTCCTATTAGTCTTTCAGGTACCCAGGACAGTTTTACACTTCTGCATTTTTACTTGGAAGTAAGTCTCACTGCAATGGGGCCCACTGTCTAGTAAATGTTTTTAGAATTCAAGTCTGATGTATATTCATGCTCAAAACACTTATTGCACATTTGTACTTTGCATAAAGGCAGATTGCTTTGCTGCAAGATTCTCTGCCCCCCTCCTTTTCTTCCAGGAATCAGCTCACTTGCTGTAGCTGGCAATTTCAACTGCTTCCCCCCCCCCCTTTTTCGTGTCTGCTTCTCCAGCAAGATGATGTTTTGGACCTCAAGCCATATTGAGCTTCATTCAGCCAGAAAAGAGTGAGAAGAATTCAATCTTACAAGAGGAATTTCAGATGTGTGTCTCTTCTTTTGAATCTAGGACTTGAGAAGTGTAGGAGAAAGGAATGATGCAGTAACCAAGAAATTCCTCCTTGTACAGTATATACAATTCATTTATTTTTAGAATTTCTATATCTCCCTTTCATTATTCATTGCTCAAATCTGTATACAGTATTGTGTTTAAAAGCAACCTGACTAAAAACAAAGCAGGGCTGAACAAAACATTGATTTTGGGAGTAACTGAAGCCCCTCCAGCCAAGATCATAAAGACAAAGCCATTGGAACTAAAAAGAAGGGTCAAAATCTAGAAATCAGAAAAGACATGATAAAATACATTTTCTGATAATCATACAAGCAGTTCAAAACAGACAAACACAAGGCTAGGGTCATTACTAAGGAACGTACAGTGGCATAGCAACGCCCTGCGTGAGGAGGGGTGGCACCAAAAATTGTGTCCCCATGTGACCAGAAGTGACGTCACCCGCCCCCAGTAACGTTGCCACCGCCGTAAACAAGTAACCAAGGGCGGGGGGCAGACAGGAGCATTCTTATTCACTGCTACCTGCCCACAAGGATGCTCCCGCCCTTCACTCACCTTTTTCGCGCCGTTTTGTGGCGCTTTTCCCTTGCCGCCCCCACTGCCATACTGCCACTGCAATGGATTTGTCCCCCCCCGCCTGCCGCCTGGAGCTGGACCGCACCACCGCACCACGTATTCCTATGCCACTGGGAATGTATTGAGTTGCAAACACACTGTGTCAAACTAGTAGATAGTATAGAACAGGAGTTTCAACACCAGCAGCTACTAAATGAAACCAAACTACAGGTTCACTTACAGGCCAATCCTAACCTGGGCCGGAGCAAGGAATGCAGTGCCAATGGTACGCTGGCTGCTGCATTCAGTGCACCATCCCTGGGAAGGGAGTGGGCGAGAGAGGTAAGACGGGAAAAACTTAACTGAGCGTAGGCCATGGAAGCGTCCCTGATGGGACTCCTCAAAGCTACGCCATCTCTTTTACTGGTGTAGTTTTGAGGAGCCTGCTGGGGGCGTTTCTAACTAAGACAGGGGTTCAGGATATGGAGGCCACTGGCATTACTGAGACCCATCCCCATCCCACCCAATCCACCCTCCTCCCCACCCCTCTACCATCAGAACCTGGCTGGAAGCCGGTCTGCACCACGCTGCTGGTGGCGTGCAACTTTTCAGCTGCTGCACTGGCCACAATGTGGCACAGACTGGTGGAGGCACAGACTGGTGTTACGGCTGTCTGCCATTACAGCAGGGTCTCGTACCACTGGCATTCTTTGTAGTATGCCAGTGCTACTGGCCCATAGAATTGGGCCATTTAGATATGTTCATTAACATTTAAGAATTAAACAAGCTCTGTTCAACTCTGGAGTGTTGGAATCCATTGATTGATGAAAGAAAAGTGCGGGGTGGGGGTTGTTATGTCCTTTAATCATGTCCTTTTGTTATGTCCTTTAATCAAAAGTGTGGCCTTCCTTGCCTAGGTATCTATGACTTCTTGCCATCAGTAATGTGAAACAGGTTTGTTTATTATGCTTTCCAGGCAGGCAAGTGCATGTGTTTGAAGGCATATCTCCTGCATATAAGCCCCTTATATTATGAAAATGATCGGAGTAACGAATGAGTTGAATGGCTCAAACACTATTTGGTTTATTCAAGGGCCTGCAGGCATTCATTTCATACAACTGGGCCAGATTTTGTTCAGGTTTTCAATAGTTCCAAAACAAATGCATGTACCTGCCTAAGCTTGCATATCTCCCTGCTACTGGCTTCTCTTTGGGCTTCAGCCCCACATGAAGACAATATTCCCTCAATAGTTTCTCATCCAACCATATCCCCCACCATCTTCTGCCACGCTGACAGAGTGTGCTCTGCATGCAATGGAGGGACGATTAGATGGCCTTAAGTAAAAATATATATTTACTTACCTCCCGGAAGGCCACCTAATTGCCAATGGGTCTCCTCAGACCCACACCAGCTATTTTGGAAAAATGGGGATAGGATCCTGGAGCATGCTGTTGCTGCCAAGGTCCACCCCTTCCAGCTCCTGAACCACCACCTGCCCTCCCCCTTCCTGCCCTGAATCTCCCCTGAACTGCCCATGATCTGCCCCCAACTCCACCACCTTACCAGATCTGGTGTGGGCCAGGTCTGTCCGTGGTGGGTGCATGGAGCTGCTGGCTGTTTGCACTGGTGGCTCTGACATGCATGTCTGTAGCACACCATGTACAGCACCACTGCAGCCTTTACAGTGGTGGAATGAGAGATCCACTATCATAAAGGCCCCATAGGATTGTTTGCATCGGCATCTTTCCAACTGAGCGAAAACATCTGTCTTCACTCAGATGATCTTACAAAATAACTGAGTTTTGCATGAGTATATAACTGACTTCTTTTCAAATGTCCTGCCTTGAGCCCTAGATATTGCCCGTTAGAAGGAGAATTTTAGATATCTGAAAAACATCTGTTCCAAATACATTATCTCTTGCTGAAGGGAAAGAACTAATTTGTCTCTGTCTCCTGGATCCTTTACAGTCCAGGAACCCTCAGCCTGAAGCAAACTGTGTTCAAATACCCTATATTGTATATATTAAAAGGAAGTTAGTCAAAATGCAGCAGTTTAAGCACCAACAAGACAGAAGTCTATCCCTAAACAGCTGTCTCTAATCTTATAAGTATCCTGATTTTCATTTGTTACTCATACACAACCTCACTAATAATAAAATGCCTCACTATACATGGCTTGAAAAGGGGGGGGGGAGAGAAAACAACTTATGCCTCTGTATCGGCAGACGTGTGTTAAAATCCCACTATTCTTTTATCAATTATGGAACAAATAGGATCCCTATGAAAACATCTTTGCTGTATGTTGCAGATACAGAAAGTGTTTACGCATGATCTCAGGAGTGGTATCTTTCAGAAGCTGAAGTATATGCAAGCTGGAAAGGAGTCCCCTTATTTGTTGTAGAAGTGAATGAAACCTCCAGGCTCAGCTTTGGAAGGTAAACAGCGCTCCGTGTTCCAGCTGCATGCTACGCGCTGCGGCAAGGAAAGTCATGCCGGCCACATGACCACGGAGGCGTCTTCGGACAACGCTGGCTCTTCGGCTTTGAAATGGGGATGAGCACCACACCCTAGAGTCGGACACGACTGGACTTAATTGTCAGGGGTCACCTTTACCTTTACCTATAATCTATATATATAGGCCAGCGGGTGGCGCAGTGGGTTAAACTGCTGAACCATGAGCTGTCGATCAAAAGGTCGGCAGTCCGAATCCGCAACGGGGTGAGCTCTCGTTGCTTGGCCAGCTCCTGCCAACCTAGCAGTTCCAAAGCATGTTAATGCGAGTAGATAAATAGGTACCGCTTGCGGGAAGGTAAACAGCGCTCCGTGTTCCAGCCGCATGCTACGCGTTGTGGCAAGGAGAGTCATGCCAGCCACATGACCACGGAGGCGTCTACGGACAACGCTGGCTCTTCGGCTTTGAAATGGGGATGAGCACCACACCCTAGAGTCGGACACGACTGGACTTAATTGTCAGGGGTCACCTTTACCTTTTTATAATCTATCTATAATACATAATCTATGCATATAAACATTTAGAAATAAGAAACAAGTAGCTTAGAGTAAATCATGCTGCTATTGTTAAGCATCACCATCCTCATCATCATTAGGCTCACACTTTTAAATTATGGCATACAGTTTTAAGATGTGTACTAATCCTATTAACTGTATTGCTTCTGGCACTGGCAGATACATACTACTGTATTTGATTTTTAAGTTTCCTGGTTTGAAGAAGGCATAATAAGAACATAAGGAAACCCCTGCTGTATCAGGCCAAAGGTCCACCTAGTCCTACATCTTTCTTTTTTTTCTTCATTATGGCCCAACAGATGCCTCTGGGAAGCCCACAAAAAAGTGATGAAGGCATATCCCTCTCCCACCGTTCCTCCCCTGCAACTAGTATTACTGCTGCTGAATCAGAAGGTAGTTCATAGCCATCATCACTAGCAACCTATCCTCCATAAATTGGCTCAATTCGCCAACCAAGCATCCAGGCCACCAATCTCTCTCTCTCTCTCTCTCTCTCTCTCTCTCTCTCTCTCTCTCTCTCTCTCTCTCTCTCCTTTTTGTCCTAAACAGGCATAGATGCAGCCAATCCATTAAAAAAATTAAATGTGACATCAATAAAGCACATTTAAGTCCCATTGAGTTGGTTTCTAAGATTGACTTATGAAAATCAGAGGCGTCGCTAAGACGGGGGCAGGGGGATGGTGTGCCCCCGGGTGACATAAGAACATAAGAAGAGCCCTGCTGGATCAGGCCAAAGGCCAATCTAGCCCAGCTTCTTGTATCTCTCAGTGGCCTACCAGATGCCTCAGGGAGCACACAAGACAACAAGATACCTGTATCTGTCATCACTCACTTGCATCTGGCATTAAGAGATAGCCTATTACTAAAACCAGGAGGTTGTTTATCCCCATCATGGCTTGTGACCTGTTATGGACTTTTACTCACTAAATCTGCCCAATCCCTTTTTAAAGGCATCCAGACCAGGTGTCATCACCACATCCTGTGGCAAGGAGTTCCACAGATTAATTACATGCTGGGTAAAGATTTGTCCGTTCTAATTCTCCAACTAATTTGTCCGTTATAATTCTCCCACCACTCAATTTTAGTGGATGTCCCCTAGTTCTAGTGTTGGGCGAGAGGGAAAATAGCTTCTCTCTATCCACTCTCGTCTCCATCCCATGCATAATGTTATTATATGTCTCAATCATGTCCCCCCTCAGGCACCTTCGATGACAGCTGCAATCTCCTCACGAGGAGGAGTCGCATTGGGAGTTTTATGCTCCACAACTGCTTTTTTTGCAGCCAGAGGGCTGCGTTTGCATCAGTGCGTTTTTGGCCCCTTCCGCCTGCCCTGCATCCTGGAAGGCTTCAAATGAAGACCTTCAGGAGTGCAGGGGGTGGGACGATGATGCAAACCGCATCATCACACCCCCCCTCCTCAGAGCTGGGCTAGCTACGTTTGTATATACCTTTGTATAAGAGGTATTAGGGCAATATGCTCTGTTTTTTTTTTCCTTTGCAACTCCCTGTGCCCTTTGAAAATCTGATCCTGAGTGTTGGGGGCATGGGGGGGGGGCTGCAGATGAAAGGGAGATCAGTGAAAATCCCTCCTCCCAGCGGTGCACAACAGAACTTCTATTTATTTATTTATTTATTTATTTATTTTTCACATTTTTATATCGCCCTTCCTCCAAGGAGCTCAGAGTGGTGTACATATTTCCTCCCCTCCTTTTTGTCCTCACAATAACCCTGTGAGGTAGGTGGGGCTGAGAGTGACAGGCCCAAGGTCGACTCCCAAACCACTACACCATCCTGGCTGGGATACGGCGAATACACCATATTCACCCTGTTGTCTTTAGGATCAACCCAATGATGGTAAAAAGCAATAAATAAATACTCCCTTTGATTTTAATGTAAGAATTAAACCTTGTCTGACTCTCCCTTCGAAACCAAGAGACTGAAACATTGTTTAACTTTTTGCCAGATTGTTCCTATGCAAATTGTACATTAGCTCATTCATCCTTAAGAGCACTAGTGATATTTCCAAACACTGAACCCCAATGAATTAGCTAGATCAGAATTTGCTTTGAGATTTTCAGCTCATCATGTGCAAGTATTACAACCAATGTTCTGCATAAACCATCATGAGGAAGCTAAAGGGATTCTTTTTTTTAAAAAAAAAGTATAATGATAAATACAAACAACATTTGAGTTAAACCTTCCCCTTTTGAGTTAATACCTTTTGCAGAGACAGGTAGATACCTTTATTGCACAAGGGAAGGATAAACTGATATAAATGGGAATTCTCTGTGGGATACTGTTACTATTTTAAGTTCTTCCAGCTGTGTTTCTCATATGGTGGATTTTAACAAGTGGAACTTATTTACAAATGTATTTGCACAGAGCTAAATGTAACTGAAATGTTTCTCCAAAGAGAATGTTTTACTTATACATTCTCTCTCTCTCTCTCTCTCTCTCTCTCTCTCTCTCTCTCTCTCTCTCTCTCTCTCTCTGTGGGGAGAATGGTTTGACAAACACACATTCCACTTTCAAATCTGTTTGCCAAAATTCTACTTTCTGTTCCCCAAATTCATTTTTTCCATGATTCCCGATAATGGATATGATTGGACTCGATGTTTAAAAAACATTTGAAGATATTTAATTTGGTACAGTACTATTTAGCACTGTTGCATTGAAGTTCAGAAACAACAGTTCAAGTCCATCTTTATTTAGGATTCTCACACACCCAGAAATATCCACAACTCCTGAGGGTTGAACTAGAACCTATATGACTCCTTGGTTATCACAGTAACAATGCAGTCCTATATACACAGTGCCGCTCACCATTTGCGGCAGTGGTCCAGTAGTGTGCAACAGCGGCCCGGCTCTCATGCTACCAGAACGCGCCTTGTACTGCTGGAACAGGAGTTCCGGCAGTGCAGTTTGTGGGTAGGATTGGGCAGCAATTCTATAAACAACAGTCACTGGATTTGGGAAGGGAAGGGTTAACCTCTCCCTAACAGCCCAACACTATCCTTTCCCCACACTGAAACAGGCTGTGCTGCATGCTGTGGTGGGGGAGGGGGATTGGGAGGCTTGGGAAAGGCAAGGGAAAATAGTTTCCCTTACCCCTCTGTAAGTACTTCAAGCACCTGTGTATATCCTAGCTCCTGCACCAGTTATGTAGATGGCGAAAGTCTGAGGGAAAAGGTGTGTGTTGGGAGGCAGGGAAGGAGGATGAGATGTGGCAGGATGAGATGAGAGATTATTGTTTTCAGCCCTGTTGCCTTTGTGAGATTAATTCTCTTCCCACTGACAATTTCCGACAATTGGTTGACCACCATTAGTAGTTTTTTAATCCAACTTCCACATACTATATGTAGCTTCCACATACTATATGGGAACTTAGAATCATAGACTCAGATCCCCACCCCGCTGATACAGCAGCGCTGAAATAGCTACCACTGCATCCTGCTGGGGGGCGGGGCGCAGCTGTGGAGGTCTCTTCTTTGTAAGGGAACATTACAAAGAAGTGTAAGGGTCTTCGATGCACCTCCATGGTGTGAGGGTCTCAGTGATTTTGCTGGTGCAAGTCCACATGGACCCATGTGCACCCATTGGGCCCGGGAAGGAGAGTATGATTCAATGACAGTCACTGAACCTACTCCCTTCTTGAATCTAATATGTCCTCCCCCACCCCTGTCACTGCCTCATTCAGCCCTCCCTGCTTCATTCTGCCCTCCTCATCCCATCCTGCCTCCCCTGCCAACTTACTGCCTTGGCAGGTCCTCCTGGATCCACCGGCACATTCGGGAAGAATCTGGCCTTCCCAACGGTGCTCTGGCAGCACGCGTATGCCAAAGTAAACATGCCAAACTCCTTCAACTTGTCCTCATAGGACATTATCTCCAGCCTCATCACCATCCTAGTCATCCTCTTTTGGGCCTGCTCCAGTTTGTCAATATCTTTCTTAAACTACGGCACCCAGAACTAGACACAATATTCCAGATGGGGTCTGACTAAATACAGAGGTACCATCTCAGATCTCAATCGTATATTTCTGGTGTGTTGCAGCCTAGAATCTCATTTGCTTTCTTTGCCACGATGCCACACTACCTCTTTATGTTGAGCTTGTCCTCTACTAAAGTGCCCAGATCTTTTTCACACCTACTACTTCTCAAGGAAGCACCCTCAATCTTATTAATATGTGCTTCTAATTTTTCCTACCCAATTGCCAAACTTTACACTTATCCCTGTTGAAGTTCATTTCTCATTTGCAGGAGAAGACAGAGGCAAAGTAGGAGTTGAGCAGTTCCATCTTCTCCACCTTCCATCACCCATTCCCATTTCATCATCTTCCCTATCCAGTGGATCCACCGCTTCCTTGTTCTTTCCCCTGTTTTTCTTTACTTCCCTTGCTATCCAAAGCTCCTTCTGAGCTGTAGCCCTCCTGACTCTCTCCTTACACTTAACAGCTCCCATGCCTGTATTCACCTTTGTCAATTTACCTCTCCTTCCACTTCCTATACATATCTCTCTTATGTGCCAGCTCTTCAGAAAGCTCCTTATGGAACCAGTCTGGATTCTTTGGCACCTACCCCTCTTCTACTTGATCAGAATCATTTGAGATGGTGCTTTCAGTATCTTTCTTTTAAGACACTCACACCCATCCTGAGCCCCCTTTGGCTTGTTCCAGACATGTGGTTGGATTCTATGCTTTCCTTCCTCTGGAGAAGAGAGCATCCTCTGGAGGAAGAAAACTTTTGGTTTCAACCCATGACCTCTGAGATCAAGTTGCCCCCCTGTTGGTTTCACATACTGTTGGTTTCACTTTTGGAACAACCACAGTGAAAGAAATCTGAAAGCAAACACAAACCGAGGCTGATATGTCTACACCAGCCAGATCGGAAGCATTTACAGACCAACCCCTTGCCTTAAAATAAAGAGGAATTCTCAGGGGGGAGGAAGCTGATACATTGCCTTTCTACAGACTGCCAATTGAATTATACTGTTCAGCTCATGTTGTATAATGAGACTTGACATTCTCCATTTCGACAGGAAACGAGGAGCTTGAATATGGTACTTTGAATGTATATGGGCAAATGCCTGTCTAGTTTATAAGAAACCCAATTTTGAGGCTGTGTGGATAGCAAATGGAGGAGGTTAGTCAGTGGGTGGGTGGGGTAAAAAAATTAAAATGCTGGGGTTGCTGTTTTGTTTCCTCCTTTTCTGGGAAATCATCTGCACACACACATTTTAGAAATGGGACTGGTTCTATAATGCCACCACCATTTTATTGATTTTTCATCATATCTCGTCGTGATGCCTTTATAATTGAACTCCCAGACTTTAATATGCTGCATGAGACTCAAAAGACTTCTAACAAACCATGTTTGTTGTTCCAAGTGGTACCTCTTCAGAGTATGTTTGTAAAGTTCAGGGTATAAGCAGGGTCTTAAAGATGCCCGGGCTTCCTGATGTGAAACCATAATTCCCCTCTGAAGCTGTTATTGTCATTGTCACACCATAAATCCACACTGCAGTTTATAATTTGTTCCGGAGCAAGCATTTACAGCATGGCATTGAAGGGGTAATAGGAAAGATTTTTATCTTTAGCTTCCTGGTATTCGCAGAATGTCAACGACGCAGCACAAGTAGACCACGCTGGAAAATGTCACTGTCTGGTGAGAAACGACCAGAAAAACGGGAAGGGAGGGGAAACAGATGTGTGTGGTTGTTCAGTCCAATTCCAGTGTATTCTTGAAAAGAACTCAAGGACATATCAGTGGAATATTTGCAAGTAGAACGCAGGCAGCATGTTTCAGTTCAGTCTATGCCAGATTTTTCTTGCAAATATTGAAGGGCTGAAAGGGTTCATGAAAACCGTGCCCTTGTTTTGATTTTTTTTCTTCTTCTCAGCACTCTTTTGCAGCCTTGGCTTGTCTGGCCTGCTTCGGTGCCATTTTTTCCCCTTTGCTCTTCTGGAGTGATCCCAGATAATTAGAGACCACGTCGTAAGGGTGGTGACAGCCTTGAGGGCAAAAGTCGCTACATTAGAGGACAGTGCTTCATGGACTGGTCACATGGGCAATCTAACCAATCAGAAGCACATCTTTTTTCCCCCAAGGCAGCAAAATACTTACAAATTGAAAAGAGAGGAGGCGGGATAGGAGGGGGACCTATCACCCCATTCAAACTATCAATTTGCAAGTGCTTTGCTGTTTGAGAGGAGGTGATCCACACAGTGCAACCCCTCCCCTTCTCTTGGCAAAGTGCTTGCAAATTGAGGAGAGAGGGTGAGGGATGGTGCTAGCCACAGTCTCCTTATACTGGCACAATGATTGTAAAGTGTTGATTTAGAATAAGTGATCTGCACCGCAGTACAATCCTTGTCCCTCAGGTCAATTTTGGAGTGATTTGCCAAGAAAGAGGGAAAATCACCCTGTGGGTCGCTTCCTTTAGACTGTCGACTAGCGTGGACTTTCCTCAAAATTTGGAAGTGCTTTGCCACCAATTCTGCTGTATGTTACCCCTTTTAAATTGTCAAAAGGATTCGAAAGGGGGGGGGATTGCACTGTGAACATTTTCACTCTCTCTCATACCACCCTGCCAAAAAACAAATCCCAAATGGGGTCGCCTTTCCCATCTGATAAAAATGTTCCCCACACTGGATACCCCTTTTGATTCAGCCCCATTCATTCATTTTGTGTCGCTCACGTGAGGTGGCAGAGATGTGCACGACATTATCCCACGATGCCTCTTCATTGAGTTTTGGTGCTGAAATGTTCTGTAACGAACTGAAAAGCTATGCCATGGAATGAGATCACTGCCACTATAATCTCCATGTATATGGAGATTATAGTGACAGCTCAGTAACAGCAATTACAGTAGTGACAGTGATTTTGCTCACACCCCAACTCTAAAGAACTTTGAGAACCTGAAAAATGAAAGTGTATTTTATATATACCATATTGGTCTGAGTATAAGACTCACTTTTTTCTCCTAATTTAAGTTTTTAAACTAGGGGTGCGTCTTATAATCAGGCTGTTGCAATTTAATGCCAGTGATTTAATTAAAAAAAATTAATAGCACCAAACTTTAAGGGTGTGTCTTATAATCAGGTGCGTCTTATACTCGGGACAATACGGTATATACCGTATTTTCCCGAGTATAAGATGCACCTGATTATAAGATGCACCCTTAAAGTTTGGTGCTATTAAAAAAATTTAATTAAATCACTGGCATTAAATTGCAACAGCCTGATTATAAAACGCACCCCTAGTTTAAAAACTTAAATTAGGAGAAAAAAGTGAGTCTTATACTCAGACCAATACGGTATATTGGTTCTAATCTTGTAACTTGGTTTTTCTTTCAGTGCATCTCAAATCATGTGTATACATACATACCAAAGCTGTTCTCACTTTATTGCATGCATCTGATTAAATAGGCTGCAGCTTACAAAATCTCATGCCACACAATAATTGGAGCCAATTTACATGTAGGGCTGCCAACATTTTCTTTTAAAACTTCTTTGTATTTGCACAGGGCCCTGGAGGTGAGGGGACGTGGCCTTTCTGCCATCCAGAAGGCCAGGATAGGGAGCCCAGCTGGAAACCACTGAGGCTGAAAGCTAAGCACAGTTCATACTCAAAGGTTAGAATGTGTGTCAAAATACAGTGGTTAAGTTGCTGAAATGCAGACCGGAAGGTCAATGGACAGCAGTTCGAGACTCAAGTGCCGCGTGACAGAGTGAGTTCTTGTCTCCTATCCCAGTTCCTGCCAACCTACCAGTTCGAAAGCAAGAAAAAATTGCAAGTAGATAAATAGGCACCACTGTGGCGGTAAGGTAACAGCGTTCCATTAGTCATGCCGGCCACATGACCACGGAAGCGTCTTCGGACAGCGCTGGCTCTTCGGTCTTAGAAACGGAGATGAGCACCGCACCCTAGAGTCGGACATGACTGGCTTTCGAGCATGGGATACCTTTACCTTTATTGTCACTGTTCATTCCATACAAATTAAGCAATAGTAACTGTTCAGAAAAATCCCTACTGTTGGGATTCAAGTTAATAATCTAATTGAAGTTAATAGATTCAATTTAAAAACAACAACAACTTGTTTCCAGTTGGACTTCAGTATCAGTATTTCAAGGAATTATCATACTCATGGCTTTCAGGCCAAGATTAATATACAGTTTCTACAAAATTTGTTGTGACTGCAGCTCTATGCATATGGTTTAAAACAATCTTTTCACCCAATACTGAGGTAAAATGGCGTGTGCTTTGCCTTCATCTATGACAACTTCGAAGCCAGTCTCTTCAGCAGTGATGGATTGCCTCTGTGTAAGGAAGCCTGCCAGTCTGCTTCCATTTTGAATTGGATAGCACTAGTGATAGTACACATCCCACCAGGCATTCGGAATAAACAAATTTATGGTGCAATCCTATCTAAGTCCAAACCGTTCCGTAAAGTCTAGGGTGTTGCAAATGTGCCATAAGGCACGTTTGCAGCACCTAGAGAGTACCTGGCGCCAGTGGAGAGGCTTGTGCCGCTACTCCGGCGCCGTAAGATCACAGCAGCGCCGTGGCAGAGAGGTGAGTCCCTGCTGGGTGGCAGAGGGGTGGTGGGAGGAAGAAACAGGGCCTTCTGGAGGGTGAGATCGGGCTCGGAAAGGGGGAGGGATCACCGGATGCCTCAGCCACCATATCCTATCCCTTCCCAGGCCTGTTGGGCCTTACACGGGCCTCCCAAATGTATGCCAGCAAACTTGCTGGCATGCTTTCGAGGAGGTCCATCGGGGAGGCTGGCACATTACCTGGGAGTAAAGGGACAAACAAGGAGGCCTTATGTGCGCCGCTATGTCCTTCTAGACAGGACTGGACTGTTAATGTTTTATGACTGATTACTTATTTTTGGTATGTATACTTTGCATTCCTTTCTGTTTCATGATTTATTATTATGCTATTCACTACTTTGGGTGCCTTGAAGAAAAGCCATTTATAACTATCATTAACAGATACACAAAATATTAATAAAAATATTTAAAAGTGCTTAGAGATCAGTGAAAGTCACATCCACCAAGACATTTTACAAGTCTGATCAAAACCTTTATTTCTATGATACTTTCTCAGATTATGACCTCAAAATCATTAATTTCATTTTAGGTACAATCATGTTGGCAATTCTGATGATGATAAAGGAAAGACATGTAAAATATCTACTAAACTGAAAAGTGGTATAAAACTACTATTACAGAAAAATCCTGTGCATGTTTACTTAGAAGCAAGTCTCACTGTGTTCAGTGGGACTTACTCCTTGGTAAGTGTGTATAGGACTGCAGCGTAGCAGTCCAATCCTATCCGTCGCCAGCCCAGATCATACAGTGCTGCCAACGGATCTAACGCTGCATGCTATGGGCTGGCAAGACATCAGACAGCCCAAGAGAGGCAAGTAAATAATATTTTTAACATACCTCCTCATAGGCTGCCTGGTCTTCAATTGGTCTCTTTAGACCAAGGGTGGGGAACCTATTTGCGGTGGAGGGCCATTTTCCCTCCACCGCAAACGGGTGCCCCCCATCGCGCGTGCGCATCCACCCCCATTGCGCACGCCCACCCACCCCATTGTGTGCACCCACCCCCCCATCGCTCTCCTTACCTTCAGCCTCCGACTGGGCCGCCGCCGCCGGCCCCGCGCTCACCTCGGCGCGACTAAAACTCAAACCGGTGTTCTGTACATGCGCAGAATGCCACTAAGAGGCTGAGAGGGCAAGAGAGATTGCCCTCTCTTGGCCTCTTAGCTGCGTTCTGCGCATGTACAGAACAGCCGGTTTGAGTTTTAGTCGCGCTGAGGTGAGCGCGGGGCCTCCGGAGCCTCTGGTCTGGTCTCGCGCGGGCCGGACGTGATGGAATCGGGTCCGGTCTCGTGCGGTCCGGACTGGATCACCCCAGGGGCTGGAAACGGCCCGCAGGGTGGAGGTTCCCCACCGCTGCTTTAGAACTATGGTACGTCTGAGGAGAGTCGGGGGGAAGATATGGGCCGGGAGGGGGGAATAGGATGCAGCTGCCACAGAAATCCTCCCCCATCCCACCCCTGAACTGCCCTGGCTCAGCATACGTCCTAACGCCAACCCTCCTCCAATCCACCCCCACCACTGACTTACCGGCAATGGTGGAAGGCCTACAGCCCAGTGTTGCCCGCACATGGCCTCCAAGGGTTTACTCTGGCAGCAGCAGTCCACCGAACAATGGAACACTTGCCATGGCTGCAACCCAGGGTTTATGGTGACGAGATCCTCTACCATAAGGCCCAGATATGATTGGGTCCTAAGTGTCTGTAAGATGCTACAATGCTTTCTGTCTTTGCTATTTTGTGTATGTCCTACTCTTGTGTTTTTGCTAATATATAAATATCATAACATTCTAAAATAGCCTAGGAGTTACTATTTAGATGTCATTGGCATCTCTCTCTCTCTCTCTCTCTCTCTCTCTCTCTCTCTCCCCCCCCCCCCTCTCTCTCTCTGTACCATACCTGTTTCAACACATCAGGTAGTCAGGAGGGGGGAACTCTTCCTCAATCATGCTCTAAATCATATTACAGTAAGAGCTCTTCAAGAAATGGAAGTCATCTCAATGCTGCTGTCATTTCCAATCTAGAATGGTGCCATCTCTTTACCGTGTTCTTGATGAGAAAAAGAATGGAATGTGGGCTACCCTAATAGTATAGACATGAAGGGAAGAAAACCACAGTTGCGTCATTGCCATTTAGGAAATGTTTCCCTGAGTAATTTCTTCTGTTGGTGTCATTTTGCTTTTGACGTAAAGAAAGAACTTGCTGTAAGTAATTTGTGGTTTTTAACATCAAACTGGATCAGTTAAATAAAGTTTTAATCATTTTTTTCTCTTAAAAGAATTATATCCTTTAGCCAGTTCTATAATTAACCTTACTTTAAAACAAACAACCCCCCCCCAAAAAAAACACTATTCATTGTTCATGAAGGATTTCTCTATGAGGGTTTGATAAAAGTTAATGAAAGTAACAGTCCAATCCTATCCCCTATCCACCTTCTACCATACAGCCGTGCAAACGGATTGTGCGCTGCATGCAGTGGTGGGCGGATGATCAGACGGCTAAAGAGAAGTAAGTAAAAATAATATTTACTTTCCTTCTGGTAGACCGCCTGATCTTCAATGGGTCTACTTGGACCTATACCAGTTATTTTGCTGATGGAAGTCTGAGGAGAGGAAGGGTGTGGGTTCTGGCCAGGAAATGGGGATAGGATACAGTGCAGAGGCGCAACTAGCCCTCCCGGCACCCGGAGGAAGGGGCAGGGCCTAATTGACGTGATGCACCCAGCGCGATGCTGAATACCCCCCCCGCCAGTTTCCTACCCATTTTGAAGCCATTCGGGCTCCAGAGGGGGCGGGGCCCCCGAAAACGCGACGGTAAGTGCAACCCAACCCGCGACAGCAAGTGCGCCCCCGCCCCCGCCCCCGCCTGCGAGTGGAGCAGCTGCTCCACTCACTCCGCCCTGGTCCCGTTTCTGATACAGTGTGTGCAACTGCCACTGAAGATCCCCCCTGCCCTCCAAACTATCCCCTGTCCTCCATCCTCTCTGCCCGAACCTCCCCCATTCAGTCCATGACCCACCCCCGCTTTCACCTTCCCTGCTCTAGTGCAGACCGGGTGTGTTGGTGGTGAGTGCGCAGAGCTGCTGGCCGTTTGCGAAGTTACTCTCAATTCACCCTACCTCCTGCTGGATACAGCATGCACCTTTTTGGCTGCACAAGCTATTTTGCTGTGAACATTTGAGCTATCCATGTAAAGGTGACCAGGCCCAGGAAAGGGGATAGGACTTGGCAGAGGAAGCCGCCGCCGCCGATCCCTCCCCCCCCGGAACACCTGTCCTCCCCATACCTCTCTGTCGCCTGATGGGGAACTCACCTTCCCCGGCGGGCGCTTCTATGAATCTGGGGTGGCGAGAGTGGCACCGTCCTCGGTGCTGGTACCACTTATTCCCCAGGTGTGGCAAACATGCTTTACGACACATTTGTGACATCCTGGACCGGTGGAGTCGCCGTTCTGCTGGTCAAAAACTGGACAGGATTGCACTGTGAGATATCTTCATGAAAGGAATAGAGAAATTTATTTGTAATGAAGCAGGCATTATGGGTTTTCTAGCCATGTTTATTATTTGAGAAATAAAACTAAAATCGTACTGAGACTTAGAGCACCAGATTGCAAGATATTCCACCATATCGGTTGCCCATCGCTACCCCTTCCTTTTGTTCCCTAAATACCCCTTCCCATACAAAATATGTGGAGTATCCCTATTTACAAAAGTGCCGCTAACCGAAGTAATGAATTTAATTAGTGACCTGACCATACCACAAGATCTAGTTCCCCTCTTCCGTCATTGCCTGACCTCCACATATTTTGTATGGGAAGGGGTATTTAGGGAACAAAAGGAAGGGGTAGCGATGGGCAACCCCTTAAGCCCGGTGGTTGCTAATTTATTTATGGAGTTTTTTGAACAGAAGGCTTTACAATCAGCCAAACTGAAACCATCTACGTGGCTAAGATACATCGATGACATTTTTTGTATTTGGGATCACGGGGAAGAAGAACTGAAAGGCTTTTTGGCACATTTAAATTCCTTGTGCCCTGAGATCCAATCACGATAGAAATTGAAGAAAATGGGACTTTACCTTTCTTGGACGTCTTGGTGACTAGAAAGAAGGATTTAACCTTCGGACATACTGTGTACCGAAAACCTACACACACGGGAAGATACCTGCACAAAACATCCAATCACCACCCACTGCAAAAGAACTCCTTAATAAATTCTTTAATTTTCAGGGCATTACGGGTTTGTGATGAACCATCTTTAGCTGCAGAAAGGCGCATCGTCACAGATTCCTTGTTGGCTAATGGTTATCAGTTGCAGGAAATTAACAAATGCTGGGAGAGACAAGTTAAAAAGAAAAACTATATCCGTAAGCCGGGAGAGAATAATGAAAAAGAGGAGGAAGCTGACAACGAGAAACGATGGTTATCATTGCCTTTCCTACAAGGAACCACGGACAAAATAGTGAGAGTGATGAGAAAATATGGGATCAGGACTTTATTTACTCCTACAACTAAGATAGAGCAAATACTAAGAAATCCCAAAGATCAAAGACTTACGTTAATGAACCCAGGAGTCTATGAAATAAAATGCGGTTGTGGTCATGCTTACATTGGAAATACAATGAGACCTATTAAAGTAAGAGTACAAGAACACCAGAGAGCGGTAAAATTGTCACAAGGAGAAAAATCTGCTGTGGCAGCGCACACCCTGGAATCTGGCCACCAAATTGCTTTTGAGCAGGTCCGTTCGTTGTTTTCGGAAGCCAGTCTAAAACGAAGACTAAATCTGGAGGCTATTTCAATCTCCCAAAGGAAACCTGCAAGTCTTCTGAATAGACAGCAAGAGCTGTCATTTGCCAATAAAATCTGGCTACCTATCCTGAAAAGAGCATATTTGCAGCCTAGGAGGAATAGAGCAGAGGTTGATGATTCCGTTGTCAGTTAACGGTTGCCATGGCTTTTACTGGTATATGCTAGCAAGAGCTCCATGTTCTCAGTGTCATCCAGCAGTGTTATGCTGAATTACCTTCACAAGGTCTCTCGTGTGGGATGAAACGTTGGTAGGAGAAATAAAGACTCATCTTCGCCTCTACGCACATCTCCAGAGTGTGTGTGAGAGAGAAATCTCTTAAGAAGACAGTATGATTTTAGTTTTATTTCTCAAATAATAAACATGGCTAGAAAACCCATAATGCCTGCTTCATTACAAATTGTACCAAGCCATGAAAGTTTCCATACTACATAGAAATTTATTTATTTATTTATTTATTTACAGTATTTTTACCCCGCCTTTCTCCCTGAAGGGACCCAAGGCGGCTTACAACATGAAAAAAGAATACAATACAGAAAATACAATACCAAAAAAAAAAAATCATTTTTTTTAAAACAATAAAAAACAGTTAATGAAAACTAGTAAAAAAACAGCATTTAAAAGTTAATGAAAAACAGATCACATTACAGTTAAAACAAGAGCATAAAAACAGCAGCACCCCACCTGTACCAGCAGGATGTTAAAAAAAAGGCAAGGACTCAGAAGGCTTCCTTAAACAGGAAAGTTTTCAGGAAATATTTCGAAGATGTTTGTCAGTGGCTTCAGTCATGATCTTGAATAGATTCTCCATTCTCATAGGCAGAATACCTTCAAGTTCTAGGTGCTGCAAACAGGTAACAGGGGGTGGCTGTTGCCTTCATGCCCTGCCTGTGAGCTTCCCAGGGGCATCTGGTAGGTATTGCTAGGAAAAGAATGCAGGCCTGAGCTTCTGCTCATCTGACTGGTGCAACATAGTGGTCAAGACACTGAGCTGCCAATCGGAACTCATACTGTTTGAATCTCACCTCTGCCATGAACTCTAGGTGGCCTGAGGTGGCCTAGGCACTAGCGTCACTGCAGGGGGGGGCGGAGCTCCAAGTTCCGTCGGGCTCTGACCCTCCGTTACACGACGGGAGAAAGCGGCCCCGCCCCCTCGCCTTTGGAGCCATTCCGGCCGACGAAAGTGCTCCGCCCCCCCTGCAGTGATGACAGTGGGCCTAGGTAGCCTATCAGCAACGATATGGAAATGACAATTATCCTATCCTTACCAGTCTGTTGAAGGTAATACAGCAAGATAATGCAAGTGAAGTGCTTGAACACTCAAAAGCTGCAATACACATATTAACTAATATTATTGGAATTAATATTCCAATGAGGTGGCCCTTTTGAGCTAATCCAGCAATGCAGTTCTCCAAACATCTCCGGGGTGGGGAGGGTGCCAATTGTTTGTCTTCATGGCCCCAGCCTTAAAAGTTTCAAAAAGTGTTGCCTTTTCTTCCAAAAGTCTGATCTGTGCTTTCCTGGTTTTTTGCCTTGTTACCACAGACAGAATTATAACAGCTTTACAGCATTCAAAAAAGAAGCATTTTTTCAACGTGCTCTTTCTTCGAAATACACTTGCTTCAGAAACACATTCCTTTTTTTTTTTTTGGTTAGTAATTAAATGTGGAAAAAAGAAATTGTTACTCAAGAGGCTGTTCAAGCCAGCTGTTTGCTACTCACACTTCCTTTTCTTACTTGGTGGAAAGTTTCCATCCTTTATTTTCATCACAAAAGATGGAGTTGGAGAATATCAAGTGTTTTATCTTTCACCCCAAACATTATCTTAAGCAAGAATTTGTACATATTGGGCCAGAGGGAAAATGGGTTGCTCTTGGTTTCCCCAATAGTCAAGAGAACACAAACTCTTCAAATTTAAAACAAACAAAAGCAGCAACAACCCTGTATGATAATTATGGTCCAATTCCACACCTGCGATCCGTTGCTGGAACTAGCGTTCCGACGGCAGAATGCGCATCATGGCATCGTAAAACACAATCCAGAAGCATGCTGAGCCATAAGAGACACCTCAGAAGCTCCATGCACGGTGGTGGGGTGAAGAAGGCCTGCTGACACTGGTAAGCGGAGTGGGCGTAAGGAGGCATAATAGGGGCCAGGGTGTGTCGGAGGTGGTAGGAGATTGTACCTGGCACAGGCAACTTGTGTCATATGCTATCCATTCTGGAGCAAGTCTATGTGCCCCCTTTATCTCCTAAGACTTGCGCCAGCTAAAGAGTTGGCGCAGGTTCAAGGAGACCCATTGGCCATCAAGGGGCTTACTGAGGTTTAAGGGAAAAATACAGTATTTTCTTTTTCCCCTCCCAAGCCTCTTGATCACCTCACCACCACCATTTTGGTACAGCTACATGCTATGGTGGGAAACCATAGGATTGAGCTGTTAATGCCCCAATCCTATTCGGGGTTTATGGTGGAATATCTTGCAATCTGGTGCTCTAAGTCTCAGTCCAACTGCGTGAAAGCTGCACCACTGTCATGCACTTTGAGGCTGCTGGCTCAAATGGCCAGAGGTCCCATGCATGCAACGGCAGCTCCTTGACACCACACCAGAGGAGGTAAGGTGGCAGCAGGAGCTGTTCAAGAGAGGATTGTGGGTGAAGCAGGCAGGGGGTGGTTTGAGGGCAGAAGGGGGTGGATCTCAGCAGCAGCAGTGCACTCCAAGATCTTGGCCTCTTTTCCCAGCCCGACATACCGCCTGAGGCTCCTTGGACTTATGCCAGTTAAATACTGTAGATGGTGTAGGTCCAAGGAGGCCCATTGGAGACTTGGAGGGTGGATTGGAATAAACAGCACCCGCTGCATTTACTGATTGACTGTCTGACATTGTAATCAACAAACATGACCCTATTTTATACCCACTATCAGTGTCACATGTGTTTGTGTGGTTTGATACTTGAGCAATGGTTGTTTTAACTAAAACTTTGCAGTGAATTAACTATAGATTTTCATTTACTTGATGAACAGCCCAATCCTGCATAGCAGGAAGCTGCGGCGGCACAAATAAGGCGCCTGCCGCATCCTGTGCAGGATGGGGCCTGCGCCAGCAGAGCTGGAGGCCTAACCTTGAGGTAAAGGAACAGTTGTCCCTTTACCCAGAGAAGAGCCCCAGCCGCCCCAATCATGGGTCTACTCAAATGTGCGCCACTTATTTTGCTGGTGCACATTCAAGAGCCCCGTGTAAGGCCCAACAGGCCCGGGAAGGGGGGAGGGGATACGGTGGAGGAAGCCGTCGCCAATCTCTCCTCCTTCCCAGGCCTGGCCGACCAATCACACCCCTGAAATGTCCCGTTCTGCCCTCCCCCCGCCCCTCCTCTGCACTGCTTGCACCTACCTCTCTGCTGCAGTGCCCATCTGTCCTTTGGCTCCGGAGGAGTAGCATAAGCCTCTCCTCCAGTGCCACTTACTCTCTGGGTGCCACCAATATGCTTTCTGGCATGTTTGCAACACCTTAGCTATCTGCCATCTGCAAAGGTTATCTGCAATCGTTCCGCCGGTTTAAAAGGAAACAGGATTGCTCTGTAACTGGTTAGCATTGCCACAAGTTATCCTTTATAAGATGGGAATGGCAATAGCCTACCTCACAGGCCTGCTGTGAAGTTGTATTGCCAATACAGTATTGGTTAAAGACTACATTTGCATCATTGAATGTGCTATCAGCAGGAAAGCGAATAACATTGTTACAGGCTTAGCCCATCTTTTTAAAAACCACTCAGAAAAAGTGAAGAGGGCAAACTTCTGTTTAAGGTCACTGATGATTACCTGCAAGGCTTTAAAAATCTACTTTAATCAATTAATCACACACACTAATTGATTAAAGCTTGCTGCTCTAATTTATAAATGGGCACATGGAGCTAAGACACTAGGACCGCCTCACCTTGAAATGATCTTTATCTGTGTCTCTTCCCACCAAAGTGACAATTTGAATATCACAATGAATACTTACACTTTTCCTTCCGTAGTATTCCTCAAGGGTTATCTGCAATCTACTGAGGTTGCAAAATGAGTACAAAATGAGCAGTACTAATTCTAAGTACTATATCCGACTTAATGACCAGGTTTTTTTCCCCAGTTTAAGTTGAAAATGTAAGGTCAAGTGGTGAAAGAATCTCCTATGAGTTTGATATTATTCAAACAGATCTTCCAGATTTTAAACTGCTTTTAAATCTAGGGGCTGGTTTAAAAGACACAACCGTTTGGGCCAACCTATGCGTACAGAGGGCCAGTGGGTGGCGCAGTGGGTTAAACCGCTGAACCATGAGCTGTCGATCGAAAGGTGGCAATTTGAATCCGCGACGGGGTGAGCTTTCGTTGCTTGGCCAGCTCCTGCCAACCTAGCAGTTCCAAAGCATGTCAATGCGAGTAGATAAATAGGTACCGCTTGCGGGAAGGTAAACAGCGCTCCATGTTCCAGCTGCATGCTATGCGCTGCGGCAAGGAGAGTCATGCCGGCCACATGACCACGGAGGTGTCTTCGGACAACGCTGGCTCTTCGACTTTGAAATGGGGATGAGCACCACACCCTAGAGTCGGACACGACTGGACTTAATTGTCAGGGGTCACCTTTACCTTTACCTAAAATACTGTACATTGATTTCAGTGGGATTTCCTTTCATGCAAATATGTTTTGGATTACAGCCAAAGCTTTCAGTAACTATTTGTAAATTAACTTTGACAAATCACAGCAGTCCAGCTACACATCACACACGTGCATTTGTTTTAGAGTCTGTATAAAATTTCACATTTGGCCCAATCTTATGATGGTTTTACAGTATGTCAGCAGCAGGGGAGGATTGGGGAGAATTGTGCTGATCAGGGTGGGGAGTGGGTGAGGCTAGGGGCAGTTTGGGAGTGGGAGGGGGAGGATCTTGGTGGCAGCCGTGTGCACTGAGATCCTACATCCCTTCCTGGCCCACACCTGTCCTAGGAGTCTCCTCAGACTATTATGAATAATAAAATAACAACAGTGACAGTGGACTCCCTTATTTTTATTTGCATTTAAGTTTGAAAAAGACATTTTCATTTGCAAACTGGGTTCTTCGGTGCATCTATCGTTTGTTTTTCTTATGTTCCCATGATGCACAAATAATAGCAGTGGTTCTATACCTTTGTCTAGCCTGAGAAACAAATCTACCAATGAAAAACAGCAGTTGGTAGGAAAAAGGCAATATAATTGATCATCCCCTCCCATTGGGCAGTGGCGTAACTCCGCCCCCACGTGGGGGGAGCCGCCACCGCGACGGCGCCCACGTGACGTGGGGGCGTGATGCCACTGCGCGCCTCCAATCACCCCCCCGCCATTTGGCTTCTTTTTTCGAGCCAAACGGGAGCCCGGGTGGGCGGGAGGGCCGAAACGTGGCCGTCTCGGCCGCGAAGAACCAACAAAAAGTACCTTCCTGAAGCCGTGATTGCGTCCTCCTGAACTCGGCGCCTGGTGCCCATGGCACCAGGACTCCCCATTGATCGACACCACAGCCATTGGGTCATCTCTGGTAGATGAAACTCAGTCCAGTTGGCATATCTCTCTCTCTCTCTCTCTCTCTCTCTCATCTCTCTCTCTCTCTCTCTCTCTCTCTCACTCACTCACTCACTCACTCACTCACTCACTCACTCTATACTATTTACAAGTATCCTTTCCCCCATAACCACCTAACCCTCGATGCACTTAGTCTTGCATACAAACATTGCCTTTTCCCTGTTTTTCTCTCTTAAAGTCTAAAGAAGTCTACAGAAGGGGCTCCAGTATCCGCGGGGGATAGGTTCCTGCCCCCCCCCCGAGCATACCACAGATAGGAGGGAATGTTTCTACTTACTGTTAACGGAGTCTCTCTAGCATTCAGGCTGCTTGCCTGCTTCATCGCTATAAGCAGCATGCTGCTTATAGCATTTTGGTAAAGAAAGAAACATGCTGGCTTGGTGCCAGCTCTATGAAGATAAAGAAAGGTAATGGGCTGGGGGTACAGCGACCCATGGATAGCGAACCTGTGGATATGAGGGTTGCACCTGTATATTGTTTTTGAAAACTCTGTCTCATGGCTACTATTACCCTAATTGGAGCCCATTATGAGGTTTTTCACTCCACTATCCAATCAACAGCTCCCCAAACAGCCATACACTGCATTCTGCCTCTCTTGTTATAAATTCCCCCAATTTTGTGTAATTCTGGGCTGGGGAGAACCGCATCCAATATTATGTGTGTTTACAAGTATATTGGTAGGCGTGTGTGTGTGTGTGTGTGTGTGTGTGTGTGTGTGTGTGTGTGTGTGTGTGTGTGTGTGTGTGTGTGTGTGTGTGTGTAAAAAGCCATGATGACAACAAGCTAGAGAACCATTCAACAGTCTGATTTGTGCTCCACCAGCAATAAAATAATCAAGATGATTTTTTACTCCGTTAAATATGCCTACTCTGCTCCTTCACTGAACTCTTGTAAAATTTCCACTACTTCAGAAGATAATGGGACCTTCTGTAAAATAGAGTTCAAGGGAAACAATGGTGGGGGCACGGGTCAAGCAAGAAACACTTTTGCGCTAGTTGCTCCTACTACTTTATCTTTCTCAGTTTCCATGGAAACTAAAGAGATTCCTGTTGTCACCCCATATGTTTAAGACATGTGTGCTAACATGCACATGCTTCCCCAGACACACATGTACTGTAGAAGATCCTTCACTGTTGACTCATGGTGCAACCATATTGTGTATTAGCGTATAAGGAGTTAGCAGAAGAGGCAGGAGTCAAGAGTAATTGAAATTAAGGTTTACTGAGGGATTTAATACAATATTATTATTGTATTAAATAATAATTTATTTGGTGGTGGTGGGGGAAACTATAAAATAAAATCAAGCAACAAACAACAGAACTCAATATGTTTTCAACTGAACAGACAGTGGCAATATAGAAGTCCCTGTGTTTGAAACTGACTAGCGCTAAAGAGGACTGAGGAAGAGAGGATGGATGGGGGGAGGGGAGGGGGGGACAAGAGGGAGAGAAAGAGAATGTCCTGAAAGTGACTAGAGAAGAGGGGAACCTATGGTGAGGGGAACTGAGAAGGGGAGAAGAAATAGATGGAATGCCCCCTTCCATGACCTCAGAGAGGGGGAGGCAGGTGCTTGAGGAGAAGACAACATTCATACATAGAGATGGGTCTGTTTACCTAGGAGGAAAGTGGGGGGTAGGGGTGAAAAGAGGTTCAGCAACCACAGTGAGGCAACATGGACCTGTGTGAGCTACATAGCTGGTGCAAGTCTGCACTGACCTGTGTCAGTGGATCGGCCAGTGCTGCTGATCGCGTCCCCTACGGCACCTGATCCACCCATCCCCGCTCCTTTCGCTGCCTATCCCCTGCCCCATTACACCCAGCGAGGGACTCCAACAGGCATCCTCCGTGGTGCCAGCACGTTGTCCATGGCCCTGCACTTTCATGACCAATATATGGACATAACAGGGGCCCCCGCACTGATTGAGTTGCCCCAGGCCCACACCCTGCTCGCACCCTTCTAGGGATGGCTCTGCTCCTACCATAGGGTTCAGTCTGAGGTTAGCTGGTCACCATTTGGGGCCAGGTAGGAATGTTTTACTCCTCACCTAATTGGCCTTCGGTGGGGAGCTGTGTTCCCTACCCCAGACTATTTGTCGATGGTGGGTTTAGCCAGGTGGCCACAATGGCAGTGCAGAACAGGGACTAGGAGTAGGGACTTGGTGTGCACCCTGAGGTGACAAGAGTCATTGGGGAAAAGAGAGTACCAGTCTCTGGGATGCAGGCTGTTGCCCCATAGGCTTGAATTGGGAAGTCTGTCCCAAAGGCTGTCTGGCTTGGGATGGGCTGAACAATTCAGATGCCTTGAACCTTTTTCCAGAGGTTGGTGTGGAGAAGCTGGGGCAGCATTTGGATACCCCAGGTATGAGCCAGGGTGGTAATGCCTGGGGGGAGGGGGAATGATGGGATTCCTGTCTCTTCCAAGGTAGGTGCCCTGCACTTATGGGGGGGAGCCCCTTAGGCAGGACCTGCTGCATAGCTGATTGATATCAATAGTGTCCCATGCTCTCAAATATATCTGGTCTCATATTATTTGTGTGTGTGGGGGGGCCCATAGCAATGTAGACCTGGCTCTATGCAGAGGCTGCCACACTGTTTGCACATTGCATGCACAAATATGGAAGTTTCCCATACCCTCTGGCATTGTTGTTATTCACCCTCTCACACCCAAAATGTATCTCGGGGCTCATGGCATGTGCTTCCATTCCCAGTGAATTAGGGATGTGATCCCTATTTTCGGTTATTCAAAATGCTGTTATTTCCTTGTTAACTTTTGGGTCAATGAATCTATAGCCCCCACATTTATTTCACTTTCTCCAGGTCACTTGCTAATTAACACTGCACCAGTGTAAGTCGCCAGCTGAAGTTCCAAGTCATTTAGTATTATACAGTAGAGGAAATCAGTTCAGATGAGGAAATTTAGTAATTAACCAAGATGAAATATATTTGACCTACCTAGACCAAATTAGTGCAGGTTAAAATCAGAACATTTATTACAGTAATTTTGTTATTCTATTCATATTCATTTGTCTACTCTCTTTAATCGTTTGCCCTTGAGAAATATGTTCACTGTTTTCATGAGGAATTACAAATGCAATACTCTTTTATTCATCCATGAAATTCACTTTTTCTACTGTTTTTATGTACTTTTTTTCAAAAAAAAAAAGTATTCTATGTGCTCATGATCTTTAGTTCCATCCTTCCCGTAATGTTCAGTATGCAAATCAAGGAAGGTTTATATACCCAGTATTTCTTGTTTAGCAAATATATGTTGAAACAGCCATTGGAGGCCCAAAGGTAGTATTGAACCAAATATTTGCAAATCTTAAAAATTTGGTAAATACTTTGATGTTACCATTTAATTTCAGATTTTGAATATTTTTTTTAAAAAAAAACCCCAAAAAACCCTTGAGCTTTACAGCTTAATCCTATTGGGCTCATTATGAGAGCGGAACAGAGTTCCGCTATCATAGCAGGGCATACGACAGCATGCACAGTGTGCCACCAGTAGCCATTTTGGAACCACTGCCGCAGCTGACAGCCTGCTCCAGAGACGGTTAGTCGGTGCAGGAAGGTACGTTTTGGACAGGGAGGGAGTGGAACCAGGCATTCTGGGGAGGAACAGGGGCAGGGAGGGGTGGATTAAGTGGCAATGGTGCACGCTGGATCTTATCCTCTTTTCAAAAATTGTCCCTGCCCCCTTTCCCTCTTCATTATTCATTCATTCATTCATTCATTCATTCATTCATATGCCACCAAAATAGGTGGTGAATGTCCCAGGAGACCCATAGGCGACCCGAGGGCTTAAACAGAGGTAAGTAAAAATATTTTTACTTACTTCCCATTTGCCTTTGGCGGGTCATCCCCCACTGTATGATGCAGCATGTGCCTTTTTGGCCCAGCTGCATTGGTGCTGGTGGATGCTTCTTTCTGGAGAGTTCTGAGTTGACATGTATTTTTGGGCACATGTGTTTTCCTGCACCACTACTTATGAATTCTAGTACAGTGGATTGGCAGGAAAAACAGCATGCTTTCTAGAGAAATGTGCAATGTTCCCTTTTCTCCCCCACATGGTACGCAGCATGGCACTTTGTCCTGTGATTGACTACTGGCATATTTTCCCATATTTATGAACATGGAGCCCTGTGTGCAGGAAGAAATTGCAGCCACAGCTCTACTGGTGGTGACAAGGGCATTAGCACAGTACTGACTGCAAGGCTATCCACCAGACAGGTAGTAGTTTCTGCCCACAAGAACCATCTGTTTCCATGGCATATCGCCTGCAATGTCTGCCTTAGTCTTCCCTGGGTATGAATGGATCCCAATCTAGGTAAATGGCAGTGGGGGTTTCCACCAGTACAGGAGCCATAGATTACAATTTGCAAGACTGTGTGCTCTGGACTGTGTGTATGTATGGGAGGTAAGAGAAGGAATGAATGAAAAATGCCCATTTAACAGATTGCTTACTGTGGTGGTGGTCAGTCAATCACACTGTTGAATTGAAGTTCACAAAGGTCCATTCATGTCAAATGAAAGATTCATGTACAGTAATTCCCATAAATTCCTTTGCAGCCCATGGAATAGGCTGGGTCTGTGATTGCATGGACAAAATCTGCATGCAATGTAGTACAGGCTGAGGTTCTTTCAGACCTTTTGCTGAACATGTTTATGGGGCAAGGTCAGCAGCCACAAGTGCAGCTCTATCTTCCCCTATACAGTACATGCATTCAGGCAAACTTCTGAACATGCTTATGTGATTCCTGATTAGGTGAGATCACTAATGTGACAAGTTCAGGAAGGTGAAAATTAGGAGACCACCTTCCATAAGCACCTTCCCCTCTTGTGCAAGGCACTTTTGCAATGGCACTGAACCAGGAGTTTAGAAAGAAGTTGAGTAGTCACACATCATGGTTTTCAGGACATTTTTTGTACCCCACTGTAACCAGTATCTTTTATTTGAAAATCAAATCCAGAGACCATTTAGTGCAGCCTTGAATGCAGCCAATAGTAAGAGTTTAACAGTAGCAAAGCTGGGGGGGGGATGGTAAGTGATGCCCGGCATTACACAGAGGTACAAAGTGGCCCCTCCCGGTTGCCATTGGAACCATCCAACGGCGAGTGGGAGGGGCCACTTTGCACCTTCATGTAACACCATGCAGCACTTATTGCGCTGTCGTCGTCCTCCCTTCCTGGCTACGCTACTGAAGTTTAGCAACATGATAGAAGGACATCATTGTAAAATAATGACTTGGGTGAGGGGGTGATAATGCTGGGGCAAAATGGCTGGAATAGATAGAGAAGTGATAACAATTAACTGACCAAAATAGAGAACAAAATAGGTTGAAAAGAATTGGTCTTGGTAGTGTCATTTACAGTATTTTAATCACTCCCAGTGATTGCTATGCCCAGGATGTTCATCAGGGGATAGAATCTGACCCTCTCAACTAGCAGGATACAGTTCTGAAGTTGTGTTCACACCATAACGTGTATTTGTAGATCCTATGTTTGTGGGATGGACACAGTGGTGGATTTTCTTTTCACTACTGATTGTAGCAAGGTTTTTGTGATTGGTCCTATCTTAGGCAGTTTGAAAGCTTCAGTCAATAATCAGCCATCCACCCCTCAAACACACACAATGGAATTCCTAGCACTTTCCAAACGCTGGCAGGAAAGCTAAATGTTGTCAAATTAAAATGATTTATCTATGTATTGATAGGAATAGACACTGTTGCAACCCTGCACACAGTTCAGCTGCTTACCTCCTCTGACTGCAATGAGATTTAAACAGCCTAACAGCCGGACTATATGCAGGTTTACTTGGAAGTAAGTCATGCTGAATTCAGTGGAAGTTACTCCCAGGTAAGTATGCAATCGCCTGTTTACAGGACTTAAATTGCATCTCCAAATTTCCATTTCCCTGCCTCCATTGTGGAAAACCTATTGCCTTCCATGCAATGTATAGATGGAATCTGCATGATAGATGGCACATCCCAGGGAAAGCATAAGGATCCTATAGTTCCTAAAATGGAATCAAGATAAAAGGTTATCACTGTGGGCATTTTGGGCACTGCATTTTCCTGTTGAAAGTGAGATTGGTGCTGCTGCACCTTCCTTAATTTAAAATGACAGCTTGCTTCAAGACATACCAGTGCCTAAAATTGCTGGTCAGCACATCAGAGAGCCGTTCGTCCTGGACTGAGCTTGACAAATTAGATGAGATACTTTTTATCAGTATTAAGACACAATGGAACGACTTAACTCTTTTAACCCTGGGGAAGCTAAATGCTGGATGGGGACAAGGCCTTCTTTGCCTTGAGCCCGGAATTTGATTCAGATTCAGACAAATAATAAATTCTGCTGGGAGACAGGATTACATACTAGAAAGCTGGTATTCCAGGCTGTGCACTGGTATTACACGGCTCTGCACAATCCTTTCTGCTTTAGCAGAACATCGCCTGATGGACCTGAAAAACATACTTGCTTGAAAGTATTAGGTGAACTGTTATTGGATGTTTGTTATTCTTTTCAGTACATATGCCAATGGCATGCAGTGGTGGCTCTAGTACTTAGGCAGCTCCCCACTGTGCATCTGTTGAGCTGGCAGTAGGGCAAGAGAAATAGGCAAAATTCATTCTATGTCGTAGCCAGGTCTTCTTCCTCCCGTGTAACAGTGCCACAAATCTTGGTGACACTTGTGCTGCAGTCTTATATTACCTTCTTAATAGGCAACAGGACCTGGCTTTTGCAAATAAGATTTGGTTGCCAATTCTGCGTAGTGTATTTCATCGAGAAACGGAGAGAGGAAAAAGTGAAAGTGACCTAATTAGATGATTGGCAGACAGCGTGGTTACTGTCACAGTTCATTTCCGCTGTTAATTGAATGTGCTTTTCCTGCTCTTTTGCCGTTTTAAACTAGAAGTGGTGAGAATCTAGGGCAATTTCATCTTCAATCCGCTGGGATTATTTCCTATGATAAGGTTCCGAGTGGCGGAACGAAACGTTGGACTCTGTACTGCATGCCTTGGATTTTAACTGTATTTCTTCCCGTTCGCGTCTACCTGACAATCGGTCGGCGCTGGATATTGTTATTTCTCAAGTTGAACTACCTACATGGCATCTTTACCCTTACACCCAAAATCTTGTAAGTTCACAGTGGAAAACTTTGTTGCTGACACACAGAATCCAGACTCTGATTAAAAATAGCCTGGACAAGAATGGGATCACTTAAAAACAAATATTTCCTAATTGAAATCTGTATTTCAATTACAGCATATTTGTTTTTAAATAAATCCATTATTTTGGAGCCTCTTTGGTGTTTGTGGTACCTTACCCATGCTATAATGATGCCTAAAATTGGGTCTGTCCCCAAATAACCCTATAATGTGCAACCAGACAAGCTGTTTGACCTATGACTGCTGTTATTTACACTTACCCTGTGATGCTAATGTCGAGGGTGGCCCACATCCTACTGAAGTCAATGACTAATCACCCCTTTATTGTAATGACTCTCTAGCTTGTACTCAAGGCCCCGTATTATTACCAAACAAAGATCAAATTGTCTGTGGGTCGGTTTTCATATGCACACCAGATTTTTTTTCCCCTCCATGCAATCTTTCTTGACCTGGAATCAAGTGGAACAACATAATGTGAAAACCTTCATTATACTCTGGTACAAACTCCCTGATCGCAGTGGTGCATGACCACCACATTCATCAAAATCCTGGCAGACTGCATTCTTAGCAATGGTTCACCACCAGCTCACACTCTGCACATGGTTGGTACCTACTTTTCAACAAAGGGCACATTTCGAGCTGAGCAAGAGCTGACGGGGCCAGCAGTACCGCCATATCCACTCCAACATGAATCAAAGAGTAGAAAAAGGGTTCTTCAACATCTTTCTCCCTAGACTGCAGAGCAACAAAGGTTTTGGATGAACATTCCCTTTTGCAGTTCAGTCACTCCCTTGAAGGTACAGGGAAACCATTTTTAACTCCCCTCATTAACCGTGCTTGTGTGTATAGCAACAGAATCCTTTCATACAGTTCTTCCTTAGACATGTAATTCTTCTAGTGCCAAGGTGAATTCATACAGTGCCCTTTCCCCATGTTCATTTGGTGAGTGCCTTTACCTGAGTGTTGGCTCATATGGGTGAAAGCACAAGGAATAAGGAGGTACCATTGGGACCGCCAGGGGCCATATTGGGATCTCAGGCCTCCAGTTGCCCATCCCTATTCAATGCAGGCACCCACCAACCCAGAGATGTCAGCCCAGAAATTGTGGGGAGATGAGGAAAAAACAGGTGGCTTGTATGTGTGTGAACCAATCCCTTGTCATTCCTCAACTCCAGTCACTTTTCCCACATAATAACCAGTCTCTTATTAGAACTAAATAGGCATATCCAGTGTATCAACTTTGCACAATAGTAAAGGCTAAAAGGTACCAGTGGAATTCAGCCCTATCTATCATCTGTGAGGCTTCTGTCCAGTGACAAAGAGCTTTTCAAAGTTCAGGAACAAAGAGGGACTTCTGGAGAGCATACTGAAAGGACCCTGTGTACAGATCTAAGCTGTTAACATTCATCAAAGGGGTTTAAAGATACAAAGCAAAAACCTCGATAATATGTTCACTTGGGAATTTCCAAGGGCACGGAACATATTAGGGGAGAAAGCCTAGAGCCAGCAACACAGTTCACTAAATGGAAGATAAGAGGAAACACTTTGTAAAGTTGCAGTTTGAATGATTCATCTAAAATAACTTGGATCTTAAGCATTGCCATAGGTTACTTCAGGTATAGCTAACACATTTTCTTGGAAGTTCGGCCCGTCGACTTGGATCTGCCTTCAAGCTGGCAGGATGCTCCATTGCCACTCTCAAGAATGGGAGGGACATTGGAATTTGCACATGCGAATCAGGTGGGGAGGGAGAAAAAGGAAACTGTCAGTTGACTGGCTGGTTTGAATCCGGCCTACACAGACCCATGGAGCCTCACCTTACCATGCAAGCTAGGAGGAAGCTTTTTAACCCTTACTGGTCCTGCACCCAGGACAACCCAACGTTTCCTGATCTACTGCCTCAACGGTTCAGGATTTTGTCTTCTGGAGCCTGGAACCAGCTGAGAAAAACAAGGTTCATTCATCTTCTCTTCTATCCTTAGTATTTTCTTCTTTCAAGGTGTGCCATACGCAAGCAAAAAAAGTAGTCGCATACGGATACACTATGGATACGCCCATAGAATTGATTAGGGGAGAGTTGCTCTTGAAGGGGAATCGTGCTCAGCAATTAGGAAATATTCAGGGTTGCCCTAAAGAACTGATGTATCAACATGGCACATGGTAATCTGTTGCTGGAAATGATTAAAGGCATCCCCCTTCCTTTGATTGAAGTAGCCAGGGAATCTTGCCCCCAATTGACTGTTGTTTTCCAGCTGTGGGGTGGATGGAACAAGCAGGCAAGTTCCCCTATATAGAATTGTTTTTAGCAACACTGAGCCACTATTGTTGAGTTACAGCCCAATCCTGTGTAGGTTGCGGCAGTCGGCCTAAAAGGCTGACCGCCACATCCTATCAAGTTCCCGGGCTGCCCCAGGGCAGCCCGGGAACAACTCGGGCGAAGGGGACAATTGTCCCCTTCCCCCGGTTTCAGTGGTGGTAGGCCCAATGGGCCTATTCGAATGTACGCAAGCTCTGGAGCTCACGTACATTTGTGCCTCTTGTGTTGCCGCAACGGGTGGCCTGGAGGGAGCATTAGATACCAGGGATCTCGACCTCCGGTATCCCCGCCTCCTCCAGGCCCCGGGTGGCATATGGCTGCCCTCCCTCGCCGCCTGGCCCACCCTCCCCCAACCAATGTAGGGCTTATCCAGTCTGGCGGCTGCAGGGCCAGGGAGACGGCAGGGCAAGCAGCGCAGGCTGCAGCGTTGGCGCTTCTTGCTCTCCGGGTGTCACATAAGTGGTTTATTGCACTTGTGTCATACCCTGCCCCAGGGTAGCGTGTGCTGCCCCATGGCACAATTTACACAGAATTGCGGGGTTCGTCTGACTGTGACAACATCATCATATTGGAAGTTCTCAAAGTTTTGACCCACAGTTATGTCTCTTTTCCCAGCTCCCAGAATAATTGTTCTTTCCCTAGTAATAATCACAAGGGGAGGGGGGAAACCATCCCTTTCCGAGGCATTGTTTTTGATAAAGAAAAAAAACCTGCCAAAAACAAAGTCTGAACTCAGGGTTAATCCTACAATCATGCACAGTGGGCAGTGTTCAGATGGAAGGTCGTGCAGACTTCAGGACTTTCAATTAACAATCAAAAGCATTTTACCTGAAGATATTGCCTCAGAGTTTTTGCACAGCAAACTTGTTGGATCTGATGAGCTTCTCTCAAAAGGGTTTATCAAACACTGTCAGAGTCTGTGAGATTAGCCACAACACAATGCCATCGTTTGTCTAGTGAAGGGTACAAGGTTCGTGAAACACCATTATATGCCGGGGGGGGGGGGACGGATGATGACAGACAAATCAGTTAACTGAATAACCTCAGAAAACTTCCAATATTTACTTGAGAAATCAGCAATGGTGGCAGTAGACTTCTTAGTTTCCGCTACAATAGAATTAGCCTAGAAATGGAAAGCTATGTAACACCACCAATTCATTACTGGATTAGTAGAAAATAGAATATTCTGGAAATAGTAACATGCAAATATTGATCAGATCCAAGAAAAGAGTTGACACTTTGATGACCATCAGTCTTAAAAAGGTCATCCATAATATATTGCTGTAAAATTATTCTGAATCAGTGAATGAAATCCAGGATCTTAAAAAAAAACAAAAAACTTTTTGATGTGAGGACATAAATGAAGTGTGATCACATTAAATTTTGATTTTTTTAAAAAAAATTGTAATTCAATGAAAAAGAAGGGGGAAAGAGCAGAGGTATGTCTTGAACACACCTTGCCATCTGCAGGCATCACCGTATCCTCAACTCCGCAAATGTGAAACCCACAGATGGCAAGGGCTCACTGTACATGTTTTAGTGTGAATGACTATACATGTGTTCATTTGAAAAGTCAACTGGACTGGACCCCTCAAAATTTACTGTATTGCATGTACTGCTGTGTGTGCATTGAATGTAACATGCAACTGCATGCCTGTGCAGATCAACAATCATATGTACATGGTCCATGGAGACAATATATGTGGAAAACAATGTATGACTAGGATGCATACGGCATATCTGTTCTAAGCAGGTCTGTTTCATCGCTTCCTGGACTGAACTGGTATCTGTTTGCCAGCTGAGGGAGCAAAGCACAACTCCCCCAAAGGCAGAGGCGTAACGCGTCACGTAGATGCGCCCCCCCCGCCCATTTTGCTCCTATTTCGGAGCCAAACAGCTCCAGGGAGGGAGGGAGGGCCCAACGACGATCCCGTTTTTTCTCTCCGTCGCTCCGTAAGTTCCCTGCCCTCCCCCACACGAGCGCCTTGAGCAGGAGCTCCATCCGCTCCGCCGTAGTTACGGCGCTGCCCAAAGGGTCTGATATTCGGGCACGCTGAGACCCAGAGGATCTCACTGCTAGGAAATACGTCTGTGAATATGTCAAATGTGGCTTGAAGTATGAGCCTGTTCAATGCAGTGCTTATTTATGTTCTCGTTTGAACATCCTCCTCCTGCCAGCTGCATGTCTTATGCCCTAATCTGACTGTTGGTGAATAGAGTATGTCTTCCCCTGGAAGTTATTTTCTTTGCAATATGGAGAAGAAAGCTTTATTGGTGCAAGATGCTCAGACATTCTCCCAAATCAGAGACACAAATCCTAGCAGAGTCAGCTCAGTTCTTTAGCCAGGAGGAAAGATAAATTGCATCCCAGTATTGCTGTGCTTCAGTTAAGCCCTCACAGCAAAGTATGGGGTATACAAAAAAATCCATCTGTGAAATATCTAATTGCCCTTTGGCATACAGTAGTCACAAGCCTCACAAGCTACCACATTTTTCATTTGTTTAGTGGTTCATGAAATGTCATGTATAGAGCACTTGTCTACCATCCTACCCAAATTCACCTGATCAATTTATCTGCCCTACCTATCAGTAGCATAGCCAGGGGGGACGTGGCGTGGTAAGTGCTGCACAGCATTACATGGAGGTGCAACATGCCACCACCCCCCTCACCTAAGTGTTGGCTTCGCTGCTGGACTGGCTCCGACAGCGAGTGGGAGGGGCAACTTTGCACCTCTGTGTAATGCCATGCAGCATTTACAGCACTCCCCCCCCCCCGGCTACACTACTTCTACCCATGTTGTGCAAATCAGTTTTATCATAATTACATTGTGTGCAAATGCAACATTCAAAGCTCCTCATATACTTACTATTTTTACTACCTTTTTACTAAAAAATACTGTTTTTCCTTACTACTTACGACCTTTTTAGCTTGCCCTTTAAAGAGTTCAAGGCAGCTTATATTTTTTGCCTTCCCCACCCTAATTTTATCCTCAGGGCAAGATAGGTTGGGCTGAGCGACAGTGACATGGCTTAGGAATGTCACCAAATATTCACGCAAAATGAAATTCAAAGCAAATTTCAGAGTTTCTCTCAAGTGACCATAGCTGAAGATTTGCATGGGAAGCCAAACAACTTTCTTTATAGATACCGTAAGTGAAATTTCTCAGAGGGCTTCTATACAACCCTAGACCGGGCTGTGGCCATTCACTGAACTTCATAGCTATGTGGAGATTGAACCCATGTCTTCCTAGTCCAATACTCAGGCGCGACACTAGGCATGCACCACCCCAAAGCGGGGTGCACGCGCCGCCCTAGTGACCCCCATTCCCCCCCTCAAAAATTTTCGCGCCGCTGAAGGCGATGCATTTGCCAATACTCTCACCAGTGGCTAATCACAACATATATACACTGTTTTAATAATCCTCACAAGTAATCCTCTGTCATGTATTAACAGTATTTATTAATTATTAACAGTATTTATATACCGCTTTTCAACAAAAAGTTCACAAAGCGGTTTACAGACAAAATCAAATGATTAAATGGCTCCCTGTCCCAAAAGGGCTCACAATCTAAAAAAAGATGCAGAACACCACCAGCAAACAGCCACCAGAAAGACACTGTGCTAGGGTGAAAGGGGGGCAGTTACTCTCCCTCTGCTAACTATAAGAGGAGCACCCATTGAAAAAGTGCCTCTTGCCCAGTTAGCAGGGGTAATGTGTGGCAGATCACTATCCATATTCCAAATGGAGAAGGAGAGTTGAGAGATAGTTTGTAGCTGAAGTAAGATATAAATCAGGGACCTCCCAGTACACAACATGAGTGGCATGGGGTCAACCAAGAGCCCAAACTCACCTACCCAAGTCATCACCACAACACAATTGGCAGGTGCCATTGGGAGCCTGAAGTCTAGGTCCTGTGCGTCATCAGTTCTGCATTTTGATCTTTAAACAAATGGAGATTACCTACACTGAAAATACTGTGTGCCTGAGGGTGCATGTGAGAGAGACTAAGGATGCAGACATGTACATGCCTGTTTGCACATGGCCGGTTTGGATGATACCATCCATGTGATTAGGTGCACCATTTTTGTTCTCCTCTATGTGTCATCTGAGTTGCTCCCTCACCAACTGAATACTACTCTTTATTATGATGCTCAGTCTAGATAATATTAACGTTTTATTTAGATCACATCGGAGGGATGGTTTGAATGCATTCCCAACATGATTAGGAGAAGGGGCACAGCATGCTGGGAAGGAGAGCGAGACCTGCTCATGCAAGTCTCTCATCACGAAAGCCTGGCTCAGACGCTATCATCCACACTGACCCATGGAGGTGGTCCTGTGTAAACTTTTGCATTCACTTCAGTGGAGTAGAAGGAATGCAGGCACATGTGGAGATGCCCCCTACATTCAAAGGAATGGGAGTGGTGGGCATGATCCAACCTAGAGTTAAGTATGCTTAAGCACATTATTCAATTACGGCTGATGTGTACAAGGAAGGAGAAGCAGGAATGGGATTCTGTGTCCTAAATCTAATGTTTATTTTAATGTCCTAAAGCAGGGGTTCTCAACTCCTTCCCTACTGAGTACCACCTCTGGCGCCACATCATCACCAGTTACTTCTGGATTTTCAGAGGTCAGAAAACGCCGGTAAGAGACTCTGGGAGGGTGAGAGGACCCTTGTTAGTGTTCCCGAGAGGCTTGGTCAAAGGCAGAAGCCTTTTGGGAGCGAAAACATGCCATTAAAAGCATCGGAGCGGGGTTCTGATGGTCCGGAGGTCTGAGTGCCACCAGCAGTTGACCGAAGTACCACTGGTGGTACTTGTACCACTGATTGAGAACCCCTGTCCTAAAGCACTGGATATTCCTCTAAAGCAGCCTGTTTGAAATACTGTCCAATATTAATCCTTAAAGATCTGTGACTAACAAAGCATTCATATTTTCATTTCGCTCAAAGAATGTGTTAGTAGAAAAGTGAGTGTGAATACTGTCATGAAATTGTCCTTTGTAGTAACTACTTGAGGGATAATTACTTTATTAATGTTAGTCCTCCAGATCTGCTTAAGGCGCACTATTGATCTAGAATGCATTATAAGATGCTGTCAATCACAATTTTGCTGATACCGGTAAGAAGAGGCAATTTATCACTCTTCCTGTTATGGCTTTCCAAGATTGCTCTGTTTCATCCAGAAAAATTCAAAACATAATGCTTTGGACTGTTGCTGAGATGATGAGAAGCCCTGACTATGAATTGATAGTTAAGCATTTTCATCCTGGCACACTGCCATAAGCTCTGATAATATATGGCTATAATTTGCAAGTCATTTTGTGAAAAAGGCCATTACAATGTGTGTAATAGCTGGGCTTTGGATACCTGGTTTTAGAAAAAAAAAAAGCGCAACAATTTGTAAATTGACTGAATGAGATATCCCAGAGCACCATCTACTAATCATCATCCAATTTTAGCAAGGTCCAAGAAAAGTGACCCAAGAAAAAAAGTGACTTCCTCTTAACAAGAATGCTGACTTTGAGGCCTTCATATGTGCCATGTGGAATCTGAAGACCTTTTGAAAAGGAAGATAGAAAGGTTAGAAACTGGAACAGGCAGCTCAGAAGAAAGTCTGAATCATGCCAACTATCACCCATGGCAGTGTGGTCCCAGGGAGACCTATGTATCGTAGGTTTCACATCAGAGTACTGTCTTTTTACATTCTTCCAACTTTGGCCAAGGGGTGGAGTCAGGGGCGTCACCCCCCATGATAGACCTTCTCCCATGCAATGGATGGAGCAACACATCATCACCCCGCCCCCACATCATTGCCCCACCTCCTGCATAATCAAAATTTCACCTTTAAATTACAATATTATACGAACAGCCTAAATGTATGTTTGCAGCCTAAACAGAGGCATCACTAGGGTTTGCATCACCCGGTGTGAGAGCTCAGCATGTCACCCCCATGATTATTATTCCTGTTATTTGGTCATAACTTTTGATAGAATACAGCTAAGTTAAAATGGTTTTTTCCATTGCATTCCACAAGAAATTAGACATCGAATTATATATAACATTATGATATTATTCGTAAATACATTTTTCACAATTTTGGCCACTAGTGGTGTCACCGCCCAGGGGGTGTCACCCAGTGTGGTCTGCACCTCCACACCCCCTTGGTACGCCACTGGGTGGAGTTCTGCCAGCACCAAGGTCACTGAGAGTCTTGAGGCAAAGCCCTACATTGAGCCTCCACTAACACTTCCTACCTGCCCCGATAGCACATTGGGCACTACCACTGGTACTGAGGGTTCAAAGGACAGCTGGTGAGGTAGTCCAGACATAGTTGAGCCCTACTTCCCCCCCCCCTCAGCACTAGCAGTTGTTAGGTCTTGTTGAGGGATATAAACTCTGTTTCTACGTAGGAATGCTTTTGTAATTCTCCTCAACCCAATTTCTCCCTGGATAACCTGGTCTTGTTTCTGAAACAGAAGTTATTATGACATTAAAGGCCCAATCCTATGCGCTGCCTCCAGAACTAGCATTCCAGTGGTGAAATGTTATTTCCAGCAGTTGCAAATGGTGATCTGGAAGCATCCTTTATGGCACGTTTGTGACGGCTTTGAACGGCGGAGCGCTCACACTGCTGTTCGATACTTGCACAAGATTATGCTCTCACTGTGTGGATGGACATAACGTTACATTTACATGACTGTCAACATTCTTTGAGTTTTTGTTCTTGACATTTTTGGATATTTACAATTAAAGGTGGTCCTCAGACTTACAGCAAGTTCTGTTCCTAATTTTACCCCAGCATCCTGCCCCTTTTCTCTCCTTGGATTTATGCCAGCTATATGGCTGGCATGGGTCTGAGACCCATGGCCACCAGGAAGCCTATGCAGAGGTAAGTAGAATATTTTCACTTGCCTCTGGCAGTCTTCCTGGTTACCCCTCCCACCATTGGATGCAGAGGTGTCGCTCCGGTGGGGGCCCCGTCCTAGTCCCGTTTACCAAGCCGGTAGGAGGAGGCCCCGCCCCCTCGCCGTCGGAGCCATTCCTGTGCGGAGAAAGCAACAGGCAGGGAGTCTCTTGCCCGCTGCTTTCTCCATATGGAATGGCTCCAACAGCGAGGGTGCGGGCCATCTCCTGCCGGCTTGGTAAACAGGACTAGGATGGGGCACAACTTACAGTACCGTCCCCACCGGAGCAACGCCTCTGGTTGGATGCAGCACATGCTCCAACAGCCCGGCTGCATCGTTGGTAACGGTGGGGGACAGGATTGGACTGCTAGATTACTCATATCTTCTACAGCAAGTCCTCACTTAAAGTCATCGATAGGTTCTTCTTGGAAACTGCAACTTTAAGCGAAACGACTTATAATGAAACCAATTTTACCTTAGGCTAATAATTGATTAATGTAAACATTCCCATGGCATTTTCCCATCAACATTAAATGGAATAACTTTAAACGAAACGATTTTAAGTGAGAACGCACTGCACATATATAGTGAAGTGCTCATTTTAGTATAACTTGGCAGCTTCAAAGCTACCCATAATTTGTTTCTCCCAATTCCACCATTTAGCCATTTTTTGTTATTTTGGCATATTAGCATCAACAGATGTCGTCATCTGGTTTCTGGTGCTAGTGAGGTTTTACCAATTTGGGGGGCTTCCTATATAGGAGCTGAAGAATTTGTTAGGTTAATGAGTTTTTGGGTGTTGTGGGACTATCACGTTTTGGCATGCCTACAGCCCAAGTGAAACACTCCAATCAACTTATCAGGCAGGAATGCTGCCATTCAGACAGATGGCTGGGATTGCAGGCAGCCAGGAGACCATGTTTGTTCATCAAGAGTGGGTGTTGACAGAATTTCCAAAGCTAAAATCCAAATGGCTGTCAGTCCGGAGCTTCTCTTCTTCAGGAACGATGCCATAGCTAATTCACCACTCCATGATACATCCACTTTCAGAGCAGAAAATCATTCATTCCTTAAGTTGGTTTTCTGTGAGTAACATGTATGAACACTTACCCATTTTATTACCCAAGAACAGTTTGTTGCTTGATATTGCATTCTGCTTCCTGAGCATACAAAGTACTTCATAATTATTATATTGATGTTTGCTTATAGCAAACCTCTATGACAAGGAAATATTATGATCCCACATTATAGTTGAGGCTGAGTGGCTTGCCTAAGACCTTCTAGTGAGTTCATAGCAGAGGTGAAATGTGAACCAGATAAGTCCTGACTCCTAGGTCAGTCTCTTTTTTTTTGTATATATTTATATTTTATTAATATATTAAACATAAAAACAATACAGATTTCATAAAATTATAGCAAGCGCGAAGCAATATGTCCTACTAGCATACTATTCACTATTTTCTACATATAATATCCAACTAAGCCAAAATAACACCCACATTCTATTCATTAAATCCGCATATCATCACTTCGTTCTTCTCTCTCTCTTAAAAAATCAATAAATGGTTTCCAGTTATTCACAAAAAGGTTAAGTGACTTTTCCTTAATTAAAATTGTAAGTTTATCCATTTCAGCATAATCCAAAACTTTCAACCACCAATCTTCCAGCGAAGGTATCTCTGAATTCTTCCAATATTGTGTGTATAAAATTCTTGCCGCACTTATCATATATAAAAACAGTTTGAAATTTTTCGCCTACATGATCATCCTTCATACCCAACAAGAAGGTTTCCAGTTTCATTTGAACCTTAATCCTTAAAATCAACTGTATCTGTTTATGAATCTGGATTCAGATCCTAGGTCAGTCTCTTATGGTCCAATCCTATCTTAGCCTTGTGCTGCTGGAACTCGTGTTCCGACAGCATAAGGCCCTTTACAGCAGTTTTATGGCAGCTTCCGGGCTGCTGCCAAAAATGGACAGAGGTATGGCAGGTGTGCCAGTGGCTCCAGAAGGCCATGTCATGGGTGGAGAGAGGGCGAGCAGGGAGAGTTTCAGGGTGGTGAGGGGAGTTTCAGGGCAGGAGGTGGTTCGGAGAAGGGAGGGTAAGGATCCCAACTGCGCCAGCATGTGCCAGGATTCCTGGCCAGGGTGACTAGATACAATGGAGGACAAAGTGCCTATACCTTTAACCATTGTATAGAAGTGAGAATTTTGGCAGGTGCAGCTCATCATGGAAGGGTGCCAAACACCTGCCAAAATGCCCTCTTCTATACAATGGTTAAAGGTATAGGCACTTTGTCCTCCATTGTATCTGGTCACCCTGGCCCAGGATCCTTTCTCCTCTTTTGGAGAACCTACCCACCCTTTTTCTCTCCTTGGACTTATGCCAGCTATATAGTCTAGCTGCAGGAGACCTACACAGAGGTAAGTAGAAAATATTTTTACTGACCTCCTGAGCTGGACATCTCAGCTAGGTGCAAAGACAAAGGTCTCGCTGGACCAGCATCACCATGACTACTTGCTATCTCTTTGAGACTTTATTTTGGACAGGACTTTCCATACAGTACCAGCACCAGCTTGCTGGAGGCTCATGGGCAGATTTCTGCACTGGGACCATGGTACTCCCTGCCAACCTCCTGATGGTGTATATTGGGTGTAAGCATTGTCACCAGCACTGGGGAGGGGGATCAGGGATTGGCTCAACCAAGTGGTCCCTCTGATGCATATGGACCCTCAGTCAGTTGCTGGACACTGGCTGATTCCTGTTGCCACCCTTGTTTCCATACCCTTGTTCACCCCTTGACAGTGGGAGACGCAATCCCCATTTCTTGGCCCATTTCCGGGTATTTTGGTGTTTATGTGTATTCTAAATAGGAAGCACACATGACCAACGGAGAAATGTTCACTTATACGTGTATGACAGTTGTGCCTATTAAGTGGCACAAAGAGAATCATCTTCGTTTTCTCTCCCTGTGAAGTCCTAATGTTCCTTTCTAGCCACAGAGGGATAGCATTTCCCTTACCGGCTCATTATCCTAGGTTCCTGTGAAGCTTCACTTGACAAAGACTTCATTTATCGAAGGAAGCAATCGTTCTGAAAAAGGCAATCCTGGCTCTGATTTCTGCCTGCTGAACTTACTCAAGAAACCAGCAGCTACCTTCTGCCTTTCCAAAAAGGGACAAACTTCGTGAGATGTTTTCCTCGCCTCCAGGAAGTGATCCAAGATTCTGATGTTTCACTGCACAAGAACACAACACAATGTGGGAACTTTCCTAGAAGCACCTCAAGTGGAACTGCCATATTGTTCTGGGATCTTCTTCCAGGGCAATTGCCTTTCTTCGTCTCTGGTGAACGTTCCAATGAAAGGTGTGCGGGCTCCAATTTTGACATGAAAAAGGAGTCTCTTTCGTACAGATTATCATCAACCATGCATGAGATGCTCATTTGAAATTCTCCTCTAATTGTAAAGGCCCCCTTGAGAAGAACAAATAAACTCCGCCATGTCTCCTAATCTTGCCGCACTGGTTGTAGAGTGCACTGTTCGCTCCTAATGATGACACAAAAGCTGCTGTAAGCTTTTCTTTTGTGTCTCTACTGCATAAATCAGCTGTTATTCAGTTATTCAGTCCTAACGGGGGAGAATCATTTTTGTGCTTTTCATTCTTTCCTCCCAGAGGGCAACAGATGTAATAACTTATTCCCTGTCTAGCACATTAAGGCTTGAAAAATTAATGCGGCGCTGCTGTGTTCTCTGCTTTTCCACTATACTTAGAATTTAGGTGAAAATATATTAAGTAATAAAAAGCTTATTTTAAAATTGTTAATGCACTTGTCTGTTTTAATGCCTCCTTGAATTTTTCTGCGAAACAAGAATTTTCAGTAGCTAATCTTCAAGAACTTCCTCTGCTCATTTGCTCCGGCAGCCTGCCTCTTTTCCTCATCTTTCTTTGCTCTATTCTGCCTACATGGCAAAGGCTTAAAATGTCAACGTTTTCATCTGATGAGTGACACTAAATTAGGCTGCAAACCTATACACACTTTCCTGGGAGTAAGCCCCATTGGACAAAATGGGACTTACTTCTGAGTAATCATACATAGGATTGTGCTGCCAATTACTACAGGTACAATGTGTCCAAAGTGATGCATGCGCAAGGGCCATTGATTCTCGCGGAATGCTTGAGCATGCGCTTAGGTCTCTCCTGCTGAAGTCAATTGGACTTCACACTCTTCTCAGCAAAGAGAAACAGAAATGTGGCAGGATGAGCCCTGCAGAAATATGTAACAGCATGTTTTCTATTCATATTTCCTATGCATGTCTACTCAGAAGTAAGTCCCATTGTGTTCACTGGGGCTTACTCCTAGGAAAGTGTGTATAGGATTGCAGCCTCCGTGTCATACATCCCAGGGGAGCAGCCACATGTTTTTGGAAAAAGCAAGCTTGAGAACACCAGACAATAATGGTGCTCATTAGCATGCATTACTTAAACATTAGGATTGACACAAAGCATTTCAATTGTGCTTTGTGAAAAAGTATGCATGAAGGACGAAAATGCATACTTTTTTCACAAATGTCCACAATAACGTTTGAACATTTTCGTTTATTCCTGTTTAGGCTAAACTGCATGACACTGTGCTCACAATGTGTGACACCATCACTTCTAGCATAAGTAATGACTTGGTACCCCCTACAGAGACCACCCTATGTAGTATCCCCTGTGGTCATCAACATCTGGCAGCTGGGGTTTATCCTAGGTTCCATTTCCAGGGAGGAGAATATCCCTTGGGCCCATTGTGCTCCAACCAAAAATGGAGTTTCAATGGAAAGGCATCTGGAATATCTGAGAGCACAGAGAGATGCGTCCCCTTGCCCCGAGGAGACCTCCAGCCCCCCCCCCCCAAACACCATGGGATTCATCACTATGCAGGGATTTAGTTAGAATTGGGCTGTTGTTCAAGTAAATAAATTGGTTGGCTCTGTTGATCCACTGGTGTGTGCATGTGCATGTGTGTGTTTAACCTGATTCATTTGTATGAATCGGATACAATGAATAGTACTTGGAGTCAATAGTTACAAATTCTGTATTAAATTTCTTATAATTCATTATAAATTCCACCCAAATAAAATTATCAATAGCAGACTATTACCATAGAACAAATTTTAATATTTGTTCAGTTTTCAGAAAAAAATCCCAAAAGTATTCATTTATCAATAGTTTTTATTTTTAAAATATATATATATATATATATATATATATATATATATATATATATATATATATATATATATATATATATATATATATATATATATTGATAAATGAATACTTTTGGGATTTTGTTCTGAAAACTGAACAAATATTAAAATTTGTTCTAATAGTTATCTGAAGAATGTTAATTATCCACTTCAACAATATAAATTAATTCAATTCATAATTAGCTGTTCTATTAAAGATACTCATCAAATTATTAGTTACTGAGATACTTTAGCATCCCAATAGCCAATAATTGATAAGTACATTTTAATGGGAAGGCTAATTATGAAATAAACACTGTTAAATCCATTTTCCCCAATAGTCTAATGTTAGTTTAATGCTAAATTCATTGAAATAATTCATTAGAGTCTCCCACAAGATTAGAAAATAATCAAACTTCTGTTTCTCATCTTATTAGTTACGGCAGACTAAACTAATGTCTAATAATAGATAAGTTGCAGAATTAATCATAATCACTTAACAATGAAATCAAATCTGAAAATATCATCAAGAAGTAGTCAGAAACATAACTACAGTTTGTTCTTCAGAAGGATAGGGATAATTCATTAATAGAAAGAGATAATCAAGTATTAATCCATTTCATCATCTCACAGTAAATCACAGCACAATCCACCGTATAGATTCGTGGGTGACCCTAGGGCCACCCGCTGGATCCTATCCCTGTTCCGGGCTGATTGTGATCAGCCCGGAGGTCTACTCGGGGAAAGGGAGGATGGGCCTCCTCGGATTGGGCCCATCCTCCCCAATAGGCCTCTTCGGATTTCCACCAGCTAAGGGCCGCATGAGCCCAGGAACGGGATGGGGATATGGCGGCCGCCACCCCCACCCCTCCCGGGCTGGCTCGGCCAATGGCCGCCATCCCTCACTGCCCTGCCCACCCTGCATCCACTGGCGGGAGACTTGCCTTCCCCAGTGGCTGCAGGGTCTGGAGAGCGGTGGAGTGAGGCCTGCCGGCTTGCACGCTGTCAGGCCTTTCTCCAAAGTAACGTGCTTTATGGCATGGCGATGCTATTGAACGGCGAAGTGCGCGCCCCACCACTCAGTAGTTACGTAGGATTGCGCTCTCAGTCCTATACACTCCTTAGACAGTTGATCAAGCTATAGCAATTTTATCGGTCTACAGATCAACTGAATCCATTCTTTAGCAAGACGTTGTTCCCTCATAGGTTGTTCCCTCATAGGTAGGGGCAGAAGAACATAGTGAACGAAATACCGAGATTTATCACGAAATTGACCTTAAAAACCCACAGAAAACAAAATGCACTTGATTCCCCGAAATAACCCCAATTTTACCTTTTGAAGCACCTTTTTTTTTTACTCCCTCAGTTTTTTTGTTTTTTGAAGTTGTTTGCGGAACTCTCTTATGGCCCCGAATGCAGAACATTGCTCCTGACCTCTTGAGCTCCCTGACCCAGAAGTCTCTTTTGTAACCATTGGTCTTCATCGCTACACCACGCTACAGTACAAAGGCAACACAGTTCATCCATGGTGGCTTCAGGGTCTCATGAGGAGGTAAGCTGCTTATTTTCCATGCTTTTTTTTTTACAAGCAGTCAAGCCCTTTCAAGCTGTTGTAATGTTCCTTATTTTCTTAATAAGCTAAGATAATAAGATGGAATTTGTGGCTTTGATGCTGTGCTGTTCCTTATGCAGAGCATTTTTCAAGCAGTTTTAAAAAGCAAGCTGGGTGGTGAAGCATTTGGTTTATTGAAGCACTTGGATTGTGTGTGTGTGTGTTACTTAAAATACCCCATTTAAATGCAATGTTGTTGCGCAACAGCATGCAGGCCTAAAACTGGTCCCTGTCCTACATTCTAGGGAACCACAGCAATTCCATCTTTAGCCCACTTACCTGTGTTGAAGCACACTTCCAAAATGCCAAAACACCAGCTGCAAGTATTCAAACCATCAAGGTGCAAGCTATCTTTGTCTCTGAAATTTGTAGGGTGGCGCAGTGGTTTAAACCACTGAACCATGAGCTGTCGATCGAAAGGTTGGCAGTTCGAATCCGCGACGGGGTGAGCTCTTTTTGCTTGGCCAGCTCCTGCCAACCTAGCAGTTCCAAAGCATGTTAATGCGAGTAGATAAATAGGTACCGCTTGCGGGATGGTAAACAGCGCTCCGTGTTCCTGCTGCATGCTACGCGCTGCGGCAAGGAGAGTCATGCCGGCCACATGACCACGGAGGCGTCTTTGGACAATGCTGGCTCTTCGGCTTTGAAATGGGGATGAGCACAGCACCACACCCTAGAGTCGGACACAACTGGACTTAATTGTCAGGGGTCACCTTTACCTTTAAAGGTATCCCGTGCTTGAAAGCCAGTCGTGTCCGACTCTAAGGTGCAGTGCTCATCTCCGTTTCTAAGGCCAAAGAGCCAACGCTGTCCCAAGATGCTTCCGCGGTCATGTGGACGGCATGTATAACGGAACGCTGTTACCCTCCCGCTGCAGCGGTACCTATTTATCTACTCGCAGTTTTTTGCTTTCGAACTGCTACATTAGCAGGAGCTGGGACAGGAGACGGGAGCTCACTCCCGTCACACGGCACTCGGGTATCGAACTGCTGTAAGCAAGTAATTTGTAAGTTTAAATAAAGTGACCCATTTTACCAATACATCTGTTTTGTGTCATTGTTCGGGGGGAGAGGAGTTGGGTTATGCCTGTTATGCCTGTGGCTACATCTGCTGACACTACACAACCTATATATCCCCTGTTAGCACACTGTTAAAGCAATTATAATTGATAAAAATGATTTAAAATTGATATAAATAAACATTTTGAATAAAAACACAATGCTCCTCATAAGTGCTTTCTGCACTTATAATTTTTGGAAGAAACCCGCGATCCATGAAAAAATAAAACCGTTTCTTCCCACCTCTACTCATAGGAGACAATAGAAATGGTTACCCAATGTGCTTATAAGACACATGTAACATGTATACATGTGGGAAAATTATTGTATATGCAGGAACCAAGAGCCGTGGCCAATGGCACAACCCAGTGAAATGGCATACAAAAAGGAGGGCGGCAAAGTTAAAGGTGTGTAACCGATAACTTTATTGTGGGGATAATAACACAACAATTGAGATGGGGGACAAAAATGCAAAGCAATGTATTCAGCAATCACTCATGAAAGTCAGCCATAAACAGTGATTTCTAGGTAGCAAGGAGAGAAAGAGGAATACCTTACAAGGAGAAGGGGGAGCAGACGGTAGGGGAATTAGGAGGATTATCCAGGAGGAAAAGGGGCTGAGGAAAAGGGACTGAAGGGAGAGGGAGTGGGAGACAGAGACGAAGCTGTGCCCCCCATGTAGGAGGGACCGTCGACGCTACGCCCTCCCCACGGCCGCCACATGCCCTGACCCTGGGGAGTAGCGTAGCGTAGCGTGTGTCCGCGTGCGCGGACACGCTCCTGGTGCTTTTTGGCTCCTTTTTGGAGCCAAACGAGCGCAAGGGAGGGTGGGAGGGCCCAACTGCAGCCGTTCTCGGCCGCGAACGAAGAAGCGACGGGGTGGCAGGTAAGACCGGCCCACGCCCTGGGGCCCACCGCCCCAATCGTCCCCAGTGGTGTGACGTCTCTGGTGGGAGAATGACACATTTCCAGCTGTGGCTCAAGGCCAAGGTGTACCTTTTGCTCTTGAAAGGAGGGAACTCCTTGGAGGCCTACAGAAAACCATGGTCATTCACTGCTGCTGGAACCCTAGTGGTTTTTTCCACTTTTCCCTTTCCTTTTATTCAGTCACTCTCTTCTTCCCCTCCCTCTTCTGCAAAACTCCTGCTACTTAAGCTGGATTTCTCTAAATCCCACTCCCCTTTTCTTCCCTCCTCCTTTCCATTGTTGTGTTTAGTTGTGTGAGTGTTGAACATTATGTTGCCCACAATTAAAGTTATCTATTGTTATCTACAATAACAATAAGGCCTGGCGGGATATGGTTCATGGGATCACGAAGGGTCGGACACGACTTAACGATTGAACAACAACATTGTTATCTACAAAGTCATCTACAACTTTAACCTCAACTCCGTCCTCTTTTCATGCTGTTCCACTGAGTTGTGCAGTTGGCCAAAGCATCCTTGCACAAGCAATAGATTCCCCCATGTGCACATGTTACATTTGTCCTAAAAACACATCTGATAATACATGAAACAAACATCTCTTTATCATGGTTTACATCAATGCTTGTACAAGCCTTTATACTTTTGGAGCCAGGCCCATGCCACTTTGAGAAGCAGCATTCAGGCTCCATTTTAAAACTGCTGCTTTTAAGCTTGGTCAGACTAGAAGGGAGACAAATCAGGATGGACAATAACACAAAAACAGACTTGGGCAGCCCAATCCTGACTAGTGGGACACAGCAGTGCAAATAAGGCGCCCGTTGCATCCTACTCAGGAGTGGGCCTGCGCCGGCACAGCTGGAGGCCTTCTCGGGATAAAGGGACATTTGTCCCTTTACCTCGAGTAGAGCCCAAGCTGCCCCAATGGGTCGACTTGAATGTGTGCAAGCTATTTTGCTGGCACACATTCAAGCCGGTCTTGTAATGCTGGCCAGGCCCGGGAAGGGGAAGAGGATTCAGCAGAGCACGCCACCGCTGATGGTGTGGTGGGCCAACCCCCTCCCTGGCTTGGTGGGCCAATCCAGCCCCCCCCCCCGGAACACCCTCTCCCTGTCCTCCCCGTCCCTCCACCGTGCTGCGGGGATGTACCTCTCCACCGTGGAGCATCACCATTCTGCGGCGCCGGTGGAGAGGCCTGTGCCACTCTGCCATTGCTGCTTATTCGTTGGGTGCTGCAAACGTGCTTTCCAGCCTGTTTGTGACATCTTAGACCGGTGGAGCAATTGCTCCACCATTCTAAATTTAGACAGGATTGGGCTGTTAGTTGCTAGAACTAACAGTTGCTGGCAATAATGAAGAGATGAGACACAGGCTGGTTCATATTTGTCACCGCAGGTTTCTTGCTATATTGAACCTCCAGCAGCCCATTGCTGAATAGCAAACTGGTTTGACCATGGGACAGATTAAAGTACAGTGTGGCTGGAATGGGCAGGAAACGCTGTTGTGAAACTATCAATGAAAACAACCAGCTGCTTGGGCAACTGTTCAATAGGAACACAGTGAATCACTGCCAGTATAGATTGTATCATAGGACTATTTTATATGCTTAATAAGTGGTACTCCAACTCCCAAAGTGGGAAGGAGGAGGAGGCAAGCATCCCATTTCCCCATGTGCCTGATGTAAGAAATATATATTGAGTCACAGGGTCCTCCTTCTATTTTTGAAGAGGAAAATCACAAAAAAAATTGTGTGTGTTCATGTTCAGGCCTCTGTGTGGATCACCTACATTGCTCATTGCTCAAGCACCACCACCACACAAGTCACATGAGACAAGGTAATATTTGGTACAAAGCAGGGCCACATTATTTGATTTCATGATTCAATAAGCTTTAATCCTGCAGGGGATCCTGTCTTTAGTCCCACTGTGCATAGCATTGGGTGGCATTCATAATGTGGCACTGGTACAATCTGCATTTGTGCAAGCCATCTTCCTTGTCCCCTCCTCGCTACCAAAGACCCGGAGCCCCCTGGAAAGTGGTTGTTGAGGGTCAGGGTATTCTCTGCAGCAGCGTGGGATGGGCTGCAGAAGGAAAGGGGAGACTTGGAAGCTGTGAGGAGAACCCCTGCTTAGGGGAATCCCTAGGTGAACACCATTCCTTGTGGCTTTCCATTATACAATGGGAGTGCAAGGGCCAAAATAATCCTATTCCATTTATTTTCATTAGTAAACTCACTTGTTTCATTATTTGTTTCACTTCCATTTCATTATTCATTCGTATCACATTCGCTGTGAAATTGCCATTTATTTTTGAATGAATGAAATGGATTCATTTGTGCACACAAGTGTGTAGAAATGAATACAGTTATATTCATATATAGTGAAAAATAGCATTATAATCCAGTCCTATTCTTCTCCCCCCACCCGCCGATGCAGTGATGCCAAAATGGCTACTGCTGCATCCCGCCGGTGGGGTCAGTTGCAGAGTTCTCCTCTGGGTAATGGAACATTCATTCCCTTACCCAGGGGTAGGACTCCGCATCACAGCTCTTTAGCTGCTGCGCATCTGGGGAGGCCATGTAAGGCTGGCCCAGCGCAGGAAAGGGCTTGGGATATTGGCACAACCCAGTGCCAATATCCCCACTCTCTCCGAGGCTGGGCCAGACAATGGCCCCCTCCTCTACCACCCCAGCCCACCCTCCCCATGCCCTTCCACCAACCAGTGCAGCCCTTACCTGGGTCAGCCAGTACAGGTTGTCGTAGATGGCAGATTGAGTGGTGCTAGCCTCCATGCCAGCGCCTCTTACTCTCCCGGTGCAGCAAAAGTGACTTATGGCACCTTAGGCTGGCCTAAATCTGCGCAGGATTAAGCAGTTAGTTTTAAAGAATAAATACCTGATTCAGGTTGCAATCCTGTACATGCTGACCTGGCATTAGGTTCCATTGAGCTCAAAGGGATTTACTTCTGAGACTAGGATTGGACTAGAAAAGTAATAGGGGGTGTCTTCCTGTACCGTGAGTGAGCCAAGGTTGACTGCAGCATGAGGCAGGGCTTTCTCTGTGGCAGTGTCACAACTTTGGAACTCCCTGCCAAACGAGTTATGAACTGCCTCCTCCCTGGTGACCTTCCAACAGGGGTTGGCTGAAGATCTTTTTATTTAAGTTAGCACTCTGCTTTTAGTGGCCAGCGGGTGGCGCAGTGGGTTAAACCGCTGAACCATGAGCTGTTGATCGAAAGGTCGGCAGTTCCAATCAGGGTGAGCTCTCGTTGCTTGGCCAGCTCCTGCCAACCTAGCAGTTCCAAAGCATGTCAATGCGAGTAGATAAATAGGTACCGCTTGCGGGAAGGTAAACAGCGCTCCGTGTTCCAACTGCATGCTACGCGCTGCGGCAAGGAGAGTCATGCCGGCCACGTGACCATGGAGGCGTCCTCGGACAACGCTGGCTCTTCGGCTTTGAAATGGGGATGAGCACCACACCCTAGAGTCGGACATGACTGGACTTAATTGTCAGGGGTCACCTTTACCTTTTTACTCTGCTTTTAGTGGTTTCCTCCTCCTCAATAGGTTGTTTCCCCATTTTTATTCTGCTCTCTTTTATACACGTTGCATTTTTATGTGTTTGCATCTCTGTTTTTTTAATTGTGTTTTATTGGTATTGTATTGCACTTTATTGGTTGTGACCTGCCTTGAGCATCCTAGTTTTTAAGCAGAAAGGCAGGATATGAATTCTGAGACCCTAATGAGTAAATAAGTAACTTTTCAAGCTCAGAGGTGTGGGTCCTTAAATGGTAGTAAAAATGGGAGCAGGATGCAGTTGCTTAGGTTTGCTGCGTGATCAATTTGCTACGGAGCACTGCAGTAGTTTAGCATTATAAGCCATGACATTGCACTGGCATTGTAGCAATCTTTTCTGGCACTGGAGGCCAATATGTGGATGGAAATATTTAGCACCAGTCAGTATGTTATCCTGCTATACTTCTCTCAGATCAATCTCAGGGAAGACTGCAGGGCATTCCAAGACAAAGCCTCTGAAAAGCAACCACTAATGTCACCACCCAAAGCAGGATTGCTTTGCAATCTAACTCTCTAGATGATGACTTTTTGACTTCTTACAACACCAGAGAAAAATGTACGCTTCCCAGTTCAGATGCCATGGGATGATGAAATAATGCTCTCACATTAGTGTATGAACATAAATATGAGAGGGCGCGGGAGGGAGACAAATAAGGTACGTGTGATACAATTTATAAAAATGACCCAGTTTTTAAGCTAATAAAATCCAAACCCGGGAGATAAAAATATTGGACTGTTCTGTGTTTCGTTACCAATTTGTTGATGCAAAAATATGCATCAAGCAGGGCATTAAGGAATCATTTTCTTGGCGTTGCACTTTTCCGTGAGGATGCTGCGAATCACCGTTTTCATCTGGAGAGCGTTATTTCAGGAGTGATTTAACCAGAGAAATCCTTCTGTGTGGCCCAGAGGAGTGAAAGGTTAATGGCATAATGAATTCCAATAAAACAAATACTAGACTTTTACTATCCTTCAACCAGCAGGTGGTAAATTAGTGGGTAATAAACTGTCCATGTAATCTGCATCCACAGGGCCAATAAATAATATTTGGAGGCTTGTTTAACCTGCTTGTAGTTTGACAGGGCATTATTGCGACTTTTCAGTTCATCTGACACAAGAGGCAAGGTACAATAAATGGACTCATGCCAATATTGCAAGAGCCTGGCTTCTCGAACACTGATGTACGTCTGATGTTACCAGACAGTCGTATCCGGAATATTAGACCAACTTTCATAAATTTGAGGTTGCACTTCAATAAAGAACAGTTTCTACAGGTGACAAATATATCCTCCCCGTCCCTTTAAGCTTGTGACATTTACTTTGCTCTCTTATTACCACTGTCAGCATTTCTCTCTTGTAATGGAATGGCTGAGGGGAGGAGAGTCTGTTAATATGCAACAGGGATCCCTGGGAAAGGAAAATGAAAATAACAGGCTGCCTCTTGCCATGACTGTTTGACATATCATTGAGGTATTTTGATAAGAAGGGCTGTTAATTATCCATTGAATCGGCAAGAGGTAAATAACAGAAATATGTGTCGATTCCACTTTGTGAACAGTGCAGTCTTAACTGCTATATAGGCCCCTGGGCACCAACGCGATCGCGACTCACTTCCGGTTTTCCAACGAAACCGGAAGTTGGTTGCGATCACATCGGAGGGCCGTTCTGAGGCGCGGGGAGGCCTGCAGAAGGGTTCGCAGGCTCCCCGCACCCCCCCAGGGGACCAGCACATCCTTCAGGGGCAGTAAAACACTTTTTTCTGGTGGCTGTAGTGCAATGGGGCCCCCTATGCTTGTGGGCCCCTGGGCAACTGCCCAGCATTCCCATTCGATAAGATGGCCCTGCTTGTGATATGAACCAATGTTCCATTCAAAAAATGGTTACGCTAAAATGGCATTAAAATACATCTTCTACATTGACATTCTTCTCCGGACACACACACACACACACACACACACACACACACACACACAGAGAGAGAGAGAGAGAGAGAGAGAGAGAGAGAGAGAGAGAGAGAGAGAGAGAGAGAGAGTTAAAATATCCGAGTTTAAGGACCTTGGTTCAATATGCGGGTTTAAGGACCATGGTCGTGGGTTAAAAATATCCATATTCCAATGTTTCATCCAGTATACTCTGGACTTCCTCAGGGAATATGTGAGAGACCTCACATGAGAATTCAACCTCACTTCACATATGAATTCAAAGGTTTTCTAGGGCTGTGCCAAATGTTTGTTAATTTCCACATTCACTTTGAAAGGAGCACATTGGATGTAGCCGAACAAATTACTGAAAGAAATGCTCACTGGGTTGAACATTTATATGGGATTGGTGCTGTTCTTCACTCATGGTCCTTTGACTGCTGCTTCCTTCTTCCAAGTTGTTTTCCTTCTTCTTTGCCCTTCATATGCTTCCAGAGGCATCATAATGGGGGGCAGGGGGCCCACCGCCCCAAGGTACACAGGGCGCAAGCCTCTGGGGGGGCGGCACAAGCCTCTGGGGCAAGGCGTCCAGGGCTTTTTTTTTTCCATTTTTTATAACTTTTTCCGCACTTTTCGCCCCTGCTCCCGGCCCCAGCAGCGCTCCCTGGGCGGCAGCTGCTTCGTGCGCTACCCCCAGCCCCGGGGGGGGCATTATTGGCCGGGCGCGGGGGCGAAACAAACACAAAAAGAGCCCTGCGCCTGGGGGGGTATTATCGGATGGGCGCGGTGGCGAAAACAAACATTAAATGCACTTAACGTCTTTCCGAGGCTCCGAACCATGAGGGCGACTGGGCGAACAGGAAGAGGAAGTGCCTCTCTCGCTAAGTGCACATGCGCCCTAGAGAGGCACTTCCTCTCTTCCTGCTCGCCCAGTCGCCCTCATGGTTCGGACTGTGTACAGAGATTTAAAAGAAGATGGTTGCAGAAGTCAAGGCAGGAGGCCATCATGGCACGAACTACCGGTTTTGCAATTGGAGGCCATACTTTTGCCACGATTTAGAGGGGAAAGATGTTGGAGAGAATGTAAAGAAGATACAACACAAGAAGCCCAGACACAAGATCAATGAAGGAAGGTGCAGAGTAAGTAATGAACTGAGAAACAGGAGCCTAAGGAAGCTGAGGGTACCAGAAGGAAGTCTGAAGGAAAAAGGAGATGACCTTAAGGGGAGAGGACAGGGGAGATAACCAAATGCATTCTTTGAAGAAACTTCACAGTACTTAAAGTCAGAAGGGGTTGTGTGCTGGGGAGTGGGAGTTTGTGAGAGACATGTGACGGTAGCTGGCCAAGTGGTGGCTAAGAAACATAGGCCTAAATAACCAGTAGAAACAACCTGAGGAAACCCTGAGTGGTGGAAACATGAAGAAGAGAGGAGCCATGGAAAAACTGGTCTATCCAAAGCCTATATTAATATTGGCTGGAGGGAAAGGAAGTAAGAAGATGGGGGTGTTGGAGGGTAGGGGACTTTGGGCCATGGAGCCAAACAGGGCATGAGATTTTAGATCTTGACTCTAGACTCTGTTTTAAGAATTGTGTAGGGAGGGAAATCTGCCTGTGGTGGTTTCTGTCATCCCTGAAGCATTGTAACGTGGCAGTCCTAATGAGGGCAATGACAGCCAAGAAGCAATACAGGGGTGTGTGGCTGTAGGCTTTTAGTTATTCAAGCCTGTGTTAATGTCCGTTCGAGCTATAGAAACCATGACTGCTTCCTGGGTGCAGCACTAGAATTAGAGCCAACTGAATCGTTGCCTTCTATTTGTTTGCCAAGGAAAGGGACAAACCTCTTAGAGCTGAATTAGCCGAGAAGGGGATGATAGGAAAGTGCTTCCTGACAATACTGTTTAACGTTAACAGCTGCTATTCTTAAACTCTGACTCTGCAATTCTCAAGAACAGCAAACACATTCCGTCCTTTTGTACTACACTCTTTGTTGTAAACCTCATTCTCCACCACTCCACTCTGAACAATTGAGTTATCTACCATAGGCACTTATCGGGCCCTCTTTACCTGAGAATCCAAGCACTTCATCATCTTTAATGTAGTTATCTCTTAGGTAGCTCTGGGAGTAAAGCAGGACCGTTGCTTCTGTTTTATAGATCTGGTATGGAAGCACAAAGACCGTCCCTCATTCCAAGCCATTTGTATGCTATCAGCATCACAGGAGAAGCAACTTCCCCAAGGGATGCTTGTGGCTGTCTCTGCAAACATAAATGGACTACTCGTCTGTGTTTGTTGTGCTATGTGCACAACTAGGACTAGGGCTGGACACATGCAAGATTATCAGAAGCATTTAAATGGTTTTGACTGTTCCCTGGAAGGACAGGTACTGAGGCTGAAGCTCAAATATTTTGGCCACCTAATGCGAAGAGAGGACTCTCTGGAGAAGACTCTGATGCTGGGAAAGATTGAAGGCCAAAGGAGAAGGGGAAGGCAAAGGATGAGATGGGTAGACAGCATCACCGATGCAACGAACATGAAAATGAGCGAACTCAGGAAGATAGTGGAAGACAGGAAGGCCTGGCGGTATGTGGTTCATGGGATCACGAAGGGTCGGACACGACTTAACGACTGAACAACAACAAACAAAAGATGTAAGAGCACATGTAAGATTATCAGAAGCATTTAGAGGGCAACCATTGAATCCTTGCGTAGTTACTTCAGAGTAAACTCTTCATGTGCCAAAGGGTCCTGCCACCTCCAGTTTTGCCACCCTAAAATCCCATTGAAATCAGTGAAACCTGCTTCTGATTTCAGTGAAATTCCAGGGTAATTCAGGATTCTGGATCAGGTCAAAGGTGTGGCTAGTTCAGCATCCTCAAGCACATGGGTGGCTAAACTGGAAGTGACCTACAGCCATAGGCTCTGTTTCTACATGTAGATCCTCCAGGTAACATATAAATCAAATAAAGGAATGCACTTCTTCATGAACATTTTATCTTCCTCTCCATAGGAGTATCACAGGGTATTTCTGGAAATTGAAGGTGACATTTTAAAAGCATTTGGACAACATCTACTTACATCTTTCCAGGCACAGCATTAAAAAGCAGCCCTGCAACATATTGTCATTTTCATTAGCCAACAAAGACATATAACCGGTATTTTTCCGGAACTGCAAGACCAGTGATAGACTGCATGGCATCCTATCGAAAATGCAGTAGCCCTCTTGGTTGTCTCTGAAAAGGTGCTCTTCACAGTTTCCCACGTGGGTTTAGTACAGGGGTGGCCAAACTGCGGGCCGCTAACCTGGAAGTGACGTCATGTCCGGGCACCATGGAAGCTTGTTATGCTTCTTCTCTCAAACATCTGAAGTTTATCTCATGTGGCTCTTATGCAAATTTGGCCACCCCTGGGCTTGTATCTCAGTAGAGTTGCTTCAATTGTCTTTTACGCCATTTCCCCCCTTAATACACTAGTGGTGAATCCCATTTTGAAGTGTGTGTGTGTGTGTGTGTGTGTGTGTGTGTGTGTGTGTGTGTGTGTGTGTGTGTGTGTGTTTGTGTGTGTAAGCAAGCCCTTGGGATTAAACTCTTGAGGCTTTCTTCCTTCTCTATCTTTCCCTGCTCTGATGGAGCCTCATTCAGTAGACTCCAGTCTTTTCTGCTGATGCTTTATTATATACTTTCTGCACAGAGAAGGTACAAGGCTCAAAAGCAACATAAGAGTCTTTTGATTCCTAAAGTAGAGGAAGTTCCACATATTAGTAACTATTATTAGACTATTATTGCATTGCACTAACAATATATGAACACAAAATAGACATGTCGTTGTGATACATTTGTGACCGCAGCTTGTTTGTATCCGCAGGAACGGAACAACCCCCCATTTTCCCTTGTGCATCCATGAATTTTTAAAAGGAATCACACAGCCTCTTAAATTAGATACAGGAGCTCAGTGCATACTGCTGTTCCAACTCTCCTGGCTTGGAAATGTGCACTCTGACAAACGTACATGATGCTTAGACATGGTCTCCTGGATGCCTGTGCTCGTCCCCATCTGTTCCGATGGCACTGTGCCTGTTCACAGGGTTTGGTGCCAGTTATGCTTGGGTGCCAAACAAAATGAGTTTAGATAGGTAGCTCGCAAATGGCACATCTTTGCTAGGAAGTTCTTCCTCTGTGACAGCAGGATATATTGTAGGATGACCACATCGACATTTCGCCTAAAGCTACAAATGGAGGAAAAAATGTTGAGAGGAGGAGGGTTCTTCCAGAAACACTTCAGAGGAGTTCTGAGAGATGCCTACAGAGTTTTCAATACAGTAGCAAAATTCTGTGCATGTGTGTGTACACACCCACGCATGCACATGTGTATGTGCAGTGCACACATCCTTAGGCTGTGGATGGATTTTGCCCGAAGCAAAATTCAAAGCAAATGTGTAGGTCATTGCTCAAGGGAAAATGCAGAGGATTTTTTGAGGAAAGCCCCAGAGAGCTTTGATAACAAAACACAACGTCGGTGACATTTCTCAGAGGGGGGTTAACAGATCCCTACTCTGGAGTGTCTTAACAGTTGGGTTGGGAAGGACCATTAAGGATCCTGTGAGGCGTACCCACGGCCTCCTCGCAGCAGTCACAGTGCGTAAGACAATAGAGACTCAAACTGTTTGGCTCCACGTAGAAGTGCTGTGGAGCAGATGGCTGGAAGATGGCAGGCATCAGATATCGAGCATGTCATGCAGGAGTATGCCCTTCAAAACATTCTCTGCTAAGCTACATTCATAGACTGACATATCCAGGGAAAAGAAAATGAAGAGGCAACAGAGCCCAAAGTATGAACTATTTTCTAAACAGATCTTTTCTATTAAGAGTCAAAATTCTGAACGCATTCCATTCGTGAACTGAGACTTTCTTGGCAGGAACTATCAGAATAAACTTTCTTGGCTCTAAAATTGATAATCAGTACCAGTTACAGAGCTGGTGCGGGTCTGAGGAGATCCATTGTGGAGCAGGGGGCTTATGGTGGGGTAAGGGGATTTAAATCTCCTTTCCCCTCTAAAGCCTCCCCATCTCTCTCTCTCTCTCTCTCTCTCTCTCTCTCTCTCTCTCTCTCTCTCTCTCTCTCTCTCTCTCTCACACACACACACACACACACACACACACACACAGAGGATACAGCACACTCCTTTTGGGGGGGAAAGGATGGGGGGAAGGATAGGATTGGCCTCTTAAGCACTGTGGTATACAAGCTCTCTCTCTCTCTCTCTCTCTCTCTCTCTCTCTCTCTCTCTCTCTCTCTCTCTCTCTCTCTCTCTTCTCTCTCTCTCTCTCTCTCTCTCAGATTTGGCTTATTGAGTCCTCACATAGCTAGATCTGATTGGCTGCATGCCCACATGATTTCATATGATCGCTGTGCCTCTATGATCTCTGACTGACAATAATTGTATCCGGCAGAAGCCTCTGTGTGTATGTGCATTTTTTAAATGGCACCAAAGCAGCAAATTAGGGAAAGCAATAGGTGTATGAAATTAACAGCATATGGAAAAGATAATCATGGGGTTTTAATGAAATTCATGGCTGCCCTTTTCACCCTGAAAAATGTCACTTGTTCCAATTCAGTGTAGCTCTAACTTCACCCTCTCTAGTACTTTTTGTTAGTCCTCCTCTCTTTCTCCCTTGGCAATAGTGGGAGTAATTATAGCTTAGCTTTAGTTGAAGATCATCTTTGCTACCTTGCAAAACTGGATGTAATCAGAGGCTTTGAAGGCCACAGCCAAATGAAATCTCTGACCTCATTTAATCTTTCCACTGCCTTGTGTATGTTTTTATAACCTGCATCCTCAGCTGATAACACATAGTCAAAAGTTGACATATTAAAAATGTTCAATTCCAGAGCTCATTGGAAGCTGTTTTTATAAGATCATTTGGGATAATCCCTTTCTACTTATACCAAACATTGGCGTTGCATAGAATATTGAATATTTAGCATTGAGTTCTCTTTCCTTTTTTTCAATGCTTATATGAGTAAGGAGCCTTCAATATTAGATCCCCTACGGCCTGATTCTGTGCTTTACTGAGCAGTGGTAAAAGAACATATTGGAAGGTCTTGAACTCATAGGGCTGATGAAGAAGGCTGCATCAAAAGGATATAGTTGAATTGGAAAAGGTGCAGAAAAGAGTGACCAAAATGATTGGAGGCTGGAACACCTCCCTTATGAGGAAAGGCTACAGCGTTTGGGGCTTTTCAGTCTGGAAAAAAGGCGTCTGAGGGGGGAAATGATTGAGACATATAAAATTATGCATGGGGTGGAGAGACTGGACAGAGGGAAATTCTTCTCCCTCTCGCATAACACCAGAACCAGGGGACATGCACTAAAATTGAGTGGAGGGAGAGTTAGAACGGACAAAAAAAAATATTTCTTTACCCAGCGTGTAATTCATCTGTGGAACTCCTTGCCACAGGATGTGGTGATGGCACCTGGCCTAGATGCCTTTAAAAGGGGTTTGGACAGATTCATGGAGGAAAAGACCATCACAGGTTACAGAATGATTTGTGGGCTGGAGCACCTCCCTTATGAGGAAAGGCTACAGCGTTTGGGGTTCTTCAGTCCAGAAAATAGGTGCCTGAGGGGGGACATGATTGAGACGTATAAAATTATGCATGGGATGGAGAGAGGGAAGTGGATAGAGAGAGTGGATAGAGGGAAGTTCTTTTCCCTCTCGCACACCAGAACCAGGGGACATGCAATAAAACTGAGTGGAGGGAGAGATAGAACAGACAAAAGAAAATATTTCTTCACCCAGCATGCAATTCATCTGTGTTTAATTAATTAAACTCCTTGCCACAGGATGTGGCCTGGATGCCTTTAAAAGGGGATTGGATAGATTCATGGAGGAAACGTCCATCACAGGTTACAAGCCATGATGGGGATAAAAAACCTCCTGGTTTTAGTAATAGGCTATCTCTTAATGCCAGATGCAAGGGAGTGGCGACAGGATACAGGTATCTTGTTGTCTTGTGTGCTTCCTGAGGCATCTGGTGGCAGGGCCACTGTGAGATACAGGAAATTGGAACTATATGGGCTTGAAAGATTTCTCTGGCTTTTCCTGGATCCCTGAAGAATCTTACAGTAGTCTGTAAAATTCTCCTTCATTCCACTGTGCTCAGAGTACTGGAGAAACATTTTCTTAGTCTCAGGGTTCTTTTCTTTCTTGAAGAAGATCCCATAAAATGGCACAAACCGATTTTATAGACAGGTGTTTGTTTGTTTTTTGCCATATTGATTTAGAAGTGCATACAACTTATTTTAATGAGAAATATTTCCAGTTTGCAATCTTAGACACGTCCCCTTGGTTAAACATTGTACATGCTGATGCACAATCAACACAGAGGGTCTGCAGATCAGCTGAATGTCCATTGTGTTGCAAGTTCTACAACAAGCTCACCATGATGCTTGGTGCAATCCCTGTGTCTGTTTCAGTATGAGATCCTTAGACACTGTCATAATTGTAGCGGTACCATGTATTTGGTATCCCTCCTTCCTACTTCTCGTCGCATTAGAGCTGCTTCTGTGGAAAATACCCCCAAAGCACTGAAGCAGGCATTGATGCTTGGTATTGATCATTGCTAGAAAGAGTTTGAGAGAGAAAAACAGAATTACAATAATACCTTTTATTTTTCCAACAGATATGACAAAAAGAAAGAGATGGGGGGATTGGTACCCAAGGAGCAAAGACTGTTCAAGTTCCATCATTCTGTGTAGAAGCATTTCCCTTGTTACAAAAATAGTTAAAATCAAAATGACAGACCATAACCAATAACAGCAGAGCACGTGCTTTTTGTACTGGCTAGCTTGAAACTCAACATTTAAAAAAAAAAAAACACAACTAAGATCATGGCATCTGGTCCCATCAATTCCTGGCAAATAGAAGGGTAGAAATGGAAGCAGTAACAGACTTAATTTTTTGGGGCTCCAAGATCACTGCAGACAGAGACTGCAGCCATGAAATTAAAAGATGCTTGCTCCTTGGGAGGAAAGCTATGGCAAACCTAGATAGCATACAAAAAGTAGCGACATCACCTTGCCGACAAAGATCCACATAATCAAAGCTATGGATTTTCCAGTAGCAATGTATGGCTGTGAGAGTTGGACCATAAGGAAGGCTGAGCTCCGAAGAATGGATGTTTCCGAACTGTGGTGCTGGAGAAGACTCTTAGGAGTCCCTTGGACTACTAGGAGGTCTAACCAGTCCATCCTAAAGGAAATCAACCCTGGCTGCTCATTGGAAGTATTGATACTGAAGCTGAAGCTCAAATACTTTGGCCACCTAATGCGAAGAGAGGACTCATTGCAAAAGACCCTGATGCTGGGAAAGATTGAAGGTAAAAGGAGAAGGGGACGGCAGAGGATGAGATGGTTAGATAGCATCACAGATGCAATCAACATGAATTTGAGCAAACTCAGGGAGACAGTGGAGGACAGGAAGGCCTGGCATGATATGGATCATGTGGTCACGAAGAGTCGGACACAACTGAATGACTGAACAATAACAACGTGCTTTGTGTACACAAGAGCCTTGTTCAAGAGCCTTAGCGCTGCCAGTTGAAATGGATCACTGGTAGTAAGGCTGGGGAAGACTTCTGTTTGAGACTTTCGACCAGTTGGGCAGCCCAATCTTACCTAAGTTTCCCCCACGCTGATGCAGTGGCCCAGCGCAGGCTATGCTGCATCCCGCAGGGGAATTTAGCAGGTGGGAGGTCTCTGCCAGGTAAGAGGACATTGGTCTTCTTTCCCCAGAGAAAGCCCCAGCCTGCACAATGGATCTACTCGTACCTGCAACAGTCATATTGTGGGTGCACATCCACATGCACCTGGATTGGCGGATCAGGCCTGAGAAGGGGGATAGGATATGGCGCATGCTGGTGCTGCTGATCCCTCCCCCTTCCTGGCCCGATCTACCCACCCTGCACTCCTGTCGCTACGGTCCCCCTGCCCCATTTCACCCTTCCCCACTGTCCCCACACCTGTTCCAAACCCCGCACCAGCTTTCTGGGGTCGGCACACATCACTCCTTGCGCTGACACCAGCTGCTTCCTGGTGCGCAGGAATGTGCTTTGCAGCACATTTGTGACAGTCTGCTCTGCCAGCACAGAGGCACAATATGATTGAGCTAAAAGTCAATAGTACTAACTAAGCTAAATGGACCCCTAGATCATAGGAAGGCATCTCATACTAAATCTGACCATTGGTCCATCTATATATATGAAGATACATCAGCAAACAGCCACTGGAAAAGACACTGTGTTGGGATGAAGAGGAATAGTTGATCTTCCCCTTCTAAATATAAGAGGACACCACTTTAAAAGGTGCCTCTTTGCCCAATCAGCAGGGGTATGTCCAGCATTTCAAGTCCTACTTTCTTTGGAATGCCATGAAATCTTTCATGGAGGTAAAACACAGATAAGCAGGCAGAGCACTCCATATTTTCTGTGTTAAACTTTGTACAGCATATCTAATGCAATCCTGATAAGCTGTTTTGTTTTGCTTTTCACTGAACTGGACTGCAATACAATTTAACCTGCCAGGTTCTTGAGTGATAGAAGTGTTACCTTATTCACAGATTAGGTGGCAGGAACACTCATGGTTGCATTATTCACTGTTCTCACAGCTAAAAAAAAATGCTAATAAGAAGTATTATTAAAGCCTCGGGAGTGGGAGGAAGCCACCACAACTAGGTTGCAGCCTCTATGTTTTTATCTCGATTTCTGGAGACTTTTGTCACTATGCTGGTCCTAGAAAATAATGACCTGGAAGCAGACTAGATGTGGGGGATGGGTTCCGGGTAGCTCCATGTGCCAGAGCAAAAGGGCCATTGGAGCAGCTCTGGATGGTCTGCTTGGACCTCTTGTCCTAAGCAGAGAGAAGGATCTGAGGACACATGATTCAGTTACTGTACGTTTACAGTGGTGGAGCGCGCGCTCCACCATTCTAAACTGTCGCAAATGTGCCATAAAGCACGTTGCGACTATGTTCGAGTAAGGACCGTCAGCGCAGAGGCCGGCAGCCCTCACTCCGCTGCTGAAGTGATCCAGCTGCCAGGGAAGATAGGTCTCCCTCCAGCATGTGCAAAGGTAGGCCGGGTGGTAAGGGAGGGCGGAAGTTGGTTGAGCCAGCTCGGGAGAGGGCGGGGATATCGACTGCCACATCCTGTTTCCGGGCTCGGCGGCCATTACACAGCCGCCTAGGAGAGCTGGCGGAAATCCAAGGAGGCTCATTGGGACCTCCCAGCTCTACACCAGTGGACGAGGATGAATGTCCCCTTCCGCCAAGGAGACCTCTGGGCCGCTCTGGAGCAGCCTGGAATGATCATAGGATCCTGTGGGCGGCCCTAGGGGCGCCTGCGGCTCTTTAGGCAGGATTGTGCTGCCCTCCTCCTTCAGTAGCAAAGTAGGTCCAGCCCCTCTAGCTTTTAGGGGGCCTTTAGCAAACTCCTTCCATGGCTCCCCTTCTACCTGAGTGGGCCCTGAGGGAAACATTCCCTGCCATCGCATGAATGCTATGGGTAGAGAAATCATCTCAGGGATCAGTAGTGGGGCTTTCAGATGTTGGTCATGCCTAGATGAAATAATAATGTAATATCTGTATTTATATGCTGCATTTCTTGTCGCCAGATTTCTCCTCAGACTTTATTTATTTGTTTAATTTATATACCGCCTTTTCTTTACATACTCAAGGGGGTTTCCATAGGCAGGCCATTCTAAGCCCCATTTTTTTCAAATGGTTTTTTTTTTACTAGTATTGTTCTATGAGAACGTAGAACCCTTAATTCCCAGATGTTTCCTTTCAAAGTGCAGCCACGTCCTGGTTGTGCTTCTGCTTATTCAAGGTTGTTTACACAGGCAGGCTTTTCTAATCCACCCCGTAAGGATTTTTACAATATTTTTTTCTATTTGAATAGAACCCATTTCCTTCTCCAGCTGTTTCTCTTCAACGGTGTGGTATCTCCCTGGCTGCACACATCTTCTGAGCTTGTCCGACAGCGACTCCTCTCTCCCATAGAAGGTCAGCGCAGGCTATCTCAGCTTATCGGCTGAGATATCTCAGCTTGTCGTCAGCTTCCGGCTGTCTCGAACCGATCTCATCCCAGCTGTTCTTCGGGCAAAGCAGCAGCTCATCCACTAGACCACACCTTCTGCCTATATGATGAGAATCATATGTCCATCGTTGTGAAATCCTAGAAAGAAGAGAAGGGTATAAAATGAAATCAGCAAATATGATTTAGCATTTAATTCACATTATTCAAAGCGCTTTACAGACATTGCGTCTATAATCCTTACAATAGGATTGTCAAACAGAAATCTGGGGCATTTCCCTTTGTGCCTTCTGAGTGTCCCCTGCAGCCCCCGGCACCCCTGCAGCCACACTGCACATGAGATTTATCAAGGCACCTTATGGTAACGACTGTATGTGGATTTAGGAAGGGCTGGCAATGCACACCCGCTCAGCATCAGCCTCTCTCACCATTCTTTTTCAATACTCTGTGCAGAGGTCAAGGAGTGAGTCTAGGAGAGCAAACTGGAGTATGACATTTGCAATGTTTCTATATTTGCAGCCAAGAGGGAAAAGTGTAAAATATGCGGTGAGGGCCTGTGGCTAATGGAAAAGAAAACTTAGATGACAGACTGGCAGGAAGCTGCTTTGACATGCAGAAGGCATTTGGGAATGCAAGCAGTGCCTATGTGAAGGAAGGTGGGGATTAGTGAGGTTCGGGGGGGGGGTTGCTCAGGCCTATGTATGTGGGAGGGTGGAGCAGAGCGAATAGCTGTACACTGGGCTGAGGCTGGTGAGGAGATTTGAGGATTCTCTTAAACCCATCTGGATTCCCCACTCGCCTTCAGCAACCCTGTAAGGCAGTTCAGTTCTCCCCAAATGACAGATCAATAGTGGAGGATGAAGGACAGTAGCTTGCCTAAGGCCCCTGAGTTAAAAAATAAAAGAAAGTTTTTGCCTGAGATAGTTGAGCCACAGACTTCGATAACTTGAAGGACTTCTAGTCCAGCTCTTAACAACTATGCTACATCTATCTACTCTCTCAACATCGTGCTCAGCATTTCAAAGAATAAGGAATTCTAAGGCAAATGTACATAGCCTTGCAAGTTACACAGAATTCTCCATCAGGTAGAATAGTAAGGTCGGTTTCTTCGGGAGCTCTGGCTCCTTGAGTTTGAGAAGTGTCAGAATAAATCCACATGATAAGGAACATAGGGACAGTCCTGAAAATAGGGACAGTCCTGAAAATTGCAACCAAAAGGTCTAGCAAATCCCTGTACTGCCCCCCCCCATGGTGGCCCTTAATAGTGCATTGGACACTGCCACTGAGGCTAAGGATTCAAGCCTGGGCCAGGTAATGGACTCAGCTCTCAGCCAATAACAATAATAAAATAATATTCTTAGACTGAATAAAATTCACGGGATTATAAGCCATAGCTATAAAAACAAAGATTTTAATTATAATATGTTGAAAAAACGACGTTTCGTCTGGATTTTACCAGACCTTGTCAAGTTGGTCACATCTGAGGCTAGATGGTAAATGTGCCTCTAACTGCCGCTGGGACTTAAAGAGAAAGAATTCCGTCTTAAAGGGCCATAAAGACAAATTGCTTGGTCCAAGGATGTTACTTTGTCTTGCTTAATGTTGCGATCCAGATCTTATCTATCATGGTGATCTCTTCTTCACGTTTACCATCTAGCCTCAGATAGCTGAGTGACCAACTTGACAAGCAGCGCAATCCTATGTAAGGATCCGGCTGGCGGCCCATGGCCACCTACCGGATCTTGTTCCCCAGCAGCTAGGCTGCCACCAGAGCGGAGGTCTCCTCAGGATTGTGCAGAAGATCTGGTAAAATCTGGACGAAATGTCGTTTTATCAACTTTTTTCAACTTGTTATAATTAAAATCTTTGTTTTTATAACTATGGTTTATAATCCCGTGAATTGTATTCAGTCTAATAATAATAATAATAATAATAATAATAATAATATTTATATACCGCCTTTCTTTGGTCATTGGATTTCTCCTCCGACTTTAATTCAAGGCAGTTTACATAGGCAGGTTATCTAAACCAAAGCAGTTTTTACATATTACAAATGTTCTAATCTTGCACAGAATGCTCATTCTAGATGGTTTCCTTCACGGTTTGGCCTCTTTCTGGCATTTGCTTCCCAAGCATCGACTTGACGGCAACACTGCCTCCCACTCAGTGTGCCAGCTGCAGAATTCTCTCTCCCACCGAGGCTTCTGCAGCTTGTCAGCGGCATGTGGACAGCTCTCGACAGGTCTTGAACTGCTGTCCTCAGATCTTCAGGCATATGAGGCAGCCGCTCTACCAACTGAGCCAGACCCCCTGCCCAGTAGCCAGTGCTCAAGTTGCCACGCCTGCATTCAGCATTCTGTTTTCAACAGCAGAACAGGCGACAATTGTCCCACGTTTGTTCCTGGTATTCAGAGGTTTATTAGCTCTGAATGTGTGAGTTCTATTAAGCTATCATGAGCAATAACCACTGATAAACGTATTTATTTATTTTCTTTTGTCTGTCCTGAACTTCCTGTCAATCTATTTTCATAAGACGATTCTGAGAGAGGGAGAAAACATTTCTAAACTCACTAATCAATTAACCAAATCTTGGGGTTAACGAAGTTTCTAAGCAACATCTGAAAAGCTTCATGCAGATCCTCTTTAATATAGCCACAACATGAAGGGAAAAAATTGAGAAGGAAACATTTTAATTATACTATGTTACCAGTTCTAATGATTTGACTGTTGACTCTTCTGTTTGAGGAAACAAAAATCCTATGCCAAATATTTAAACGAAGCAAAAACTGGAAGCTATTAACAGGAGTATAATAATGTAATGTAGTAATTTTTTTTTTTACTGCACTTGCATGAGAAAGTTAGGGCGAGGAAAGGGAAATAGGGAATTGATGCATTTTTTTCCTTGTGCTGATGTATGTAATCAAAATGAATACATCAATTTGTTATGTACGTAGCTGGAGGGATCTTGGGCATCTGGAAGTAAGGGCTCCAGGGAGGAGATTCTTACTCACCTAAAAAAAGAGTGTGTTAATAATGTAATTTGTTAATTACAAATTCTAAAATGTCCACCAAAGCTACTTATTTCTAAATTATCACTTCCTAGATTTGAACAAGATCTTGGGTTTAAAAAATGTAATTAGAGAAGCACTTTTTTTGCCCATATCTCAGTTGTTTGTGAGAGCAATCATTTTGACAAGTATCCCAAGAGCTACCTCAGCAGCAGATGGTCTCTACACTTCGCTCTATCAGCACAGAGCGCCAAAAACACAAAAGATAAAACAATTTCACGCTTGTCATTAAGGCTCCGAGATACAGTGCTCTATTGCATTATTTTCAAATTAAGTTTCTTACCTTCGATGGAATGCAGCGTTGGGAAAATATCAGAAAGCATTCATTCATTGAGAGCATTCTGAGAACCAAGTGTATTGCGAAAAACAAACACACCTCAATAGTGGGGAGTATCACTTTTATTGCATTGTACCTCTCATTGACCTCTTATTGTACTTCTGATGCCTGGCCATCCTTACATGGCCTCCTTGGATTTGCGCTGGCTGCTGGGGCTCTCACCAGTGCTGCACAGCATTACACAGAGGTCCTAAGTGGCCCCTCCCACTCGCTGTCGGAGCCAGTCTGGCAGTGAAGGCAACTCTGCGTTCGCTGTCGGACTGACTCGGACGGTCAGTGGGAGGGGCCACTTTGCATGTCCATGTAACACCGTACAACACTTACCGCACCGCCCCCTCCTCTGGCTACACGACTGGGGAAAGTACCCACATAAGTCATGTGAGTGGTTTGTTTTACTTTCAGTTACTTTGTTGTTGTTACTTTCAGCCTTATAATTTGTCCAATCCACCCATTTAACTCTTCCTTTGCTTTTCCGTGATACCTCACATGCCTTATTTTTTTGGTTTTTTTATGTTCTCTCTTGGTTCTGTGTTTTTCTTCTTTTAATAAACTTCCTTTATTTTACTGTTGTGCTTGTCTGGTTTCAGTTCACTCCAGAGGGAGTTGGTTCCCCAACTCCTGCTGACTAGCTGCCTCTTACCTTGAATGGTTGCAGTAAGAAACTACCATCCCAGTTAAACCCAGTTTCAGGACTGGGAGTGGGTACCAGTTGCCAGGCATTGTGCCCTGCATCAGTCCATCTAACTACAAAAATGAAGGAAGAAAATTAGTAAGTTCTAGTAGGGAAAAGGAATACATTGATTGATTGATTGATTGATTGATTGATTGATTGATTGATTGACTGATTGACCCTTTGGAAATCAAAGGACTGGTTTTAACCCCCCCCTCCCTCTTTCCAAACTCCTTCTCTCCAAAGGTCAAAGCTGAACATGTCAACTCTCTCTCTCTGGTAGGGAGAATGATTATCATGTATAACAGTGTGTGCGCTTGACTGTGTATACACTACAGCCCACTGCTACGGAATCCAGAATCTCTGGATCGGTGCCAGGGTGCTTATGTAGTGTGGAATGTGTAAACAAGTTAGTTGATGTGTCCTTTTCATGGAAACTGACTCCCTGTGGTTCCCTGGTCTTAGATGGCATAGCATTTTCTGGAAGAAGGCTTCTTCCTTATTTAAAAAAAAAGAAGGCAAAAGTTTCATGTGCAGGAAGAATTGCTGCTGGGAATATTGCTCTCAGAGCTGTCATTCTGCATTTCAAACAAAATAACCACTCTTTTGAATACGGCAGCACACAATAGACTGGATGGAGCGTTTCGGTTTTGTCAGATGAAGCCAGGTGTTTTTTCCTTGTCTGCATTTCTGAACCAGTGACATTCTCATTTAATTCCATTCCCCCATGCCTAGAGCTTCCCAAATTAAATCTTCTATTATCACAAAATGCGGTCTGTGACCAGTGCCTTGCATATCTACTGTAAAATCGTATTAAGCTATCCTAAAAAAAACAACACCCAAAAAACATTCTGATACAAAAAAACATAAGCCATTAGATGAATACCAAATTGGAGAGAAATGAATAGAACTATCCCAGGAAACTCTTTTGATGGAACAGGTTGTTCTTTGAAGCTATGTCACAAATAAAACCAGGTAGTGGCTCAGCTGATTTGCCTCTTGCTCAGAAGTAGCAATGGCAGGAGACACACATTCCTCTTACCCACCTACACAATGTTGCAGACTCTGTCTATGCAATCCTGACCCAGAAGCTGGTGATGGAACAAGCCATAAAGCACGTTTGCGACGGTTCTGCGGTCACTGGACCAGGTAAGCAGGCATCCGATGGGGGCGGGTTGCCGGGCGATGTAGAAGGGCCAATGGCCTAGCCGGCCTGGGAGGGGGCAAGGGATGGCCTCAGGCATATCCCAGCCCCCGCCTGGCCGGCTAGGCCTTTACACGGCCTCCTGTACTTCCACCAGCTAAATAGTTGGCGGAAATCTGAGGAGGCCAGCATTTACACTCAGGGAAGGGGACGAATGTCCCGTTCCCCAAGTAGACCCGAGAAGACCGGCCAGCCTGCCGCCTGTGCACAGGATCTGTCGGGCGGCCTCAGAAACACTTGCTGTTCAGAAACCCTCTGAGAAATTTTACAGAAACTCATTTGGTTTCCATTGAACATTCTTAGATGTTTCTCCATGGGCGAAACCCTGACATTTGCTTCAGATCTCAAGTTTTTCAAATTTCATTTTCCAACCCTAAGTTATTTTGCAATATTTGAAAATGTTAACAATACAAATGCTTATAAAATATGTGGCTTTTTTTTTTCAATCTAACTTTGAAATAGCCAAGAAATACCCAATTAGGATCTAGCTGCAAATTCTTTCCCAATCTTTGCCTATCATGCACATTGCAATATCCTGTGATCCTTCCGGTCATTCTTTTCAATGTCTTGGCATTGTGTTAAAAGTGTGCCAGTTTTCAGTGTTATTAATTGTTCAAAGGATGTTGCCTTTGATATGAGATGATGTTCATGATGATGATGAAGCTAAACAGTTTTACGACCCAATTCTATCCCCCACCATTTTCCACCATGCAGCACGTTGCATGCAATGATGGTGGTGGTGGTGGGGGAAAGATGGCCAGTGAGAGGTAAGTAAAAAATATCTGCCTCGAACCTATCCCCAACCTGCCCCTGCTACCACCTTACCTTCTCTGGCACAGACTGGGTCCATCAGTGCTGGGAGTGCTGAGCTGTAACTATAGTCACCATGACAGCTTTAACTGTATGTAAGCTACTGTGAGAGGTAACATACATAGGCTTACCAGATCTCCAACCGGGACAGTTGGAGTGCATAATCCTAGGCATGTCTACTCAGAAGCAAGCCCCACTGAACATAATGGGACTTGCTTCTGAGTAGACATGCCTAGGATTGTGTTCTAGGACTTAACAAGCTACACCTGCCCACATTCCTTCTCCTAAAGGTCTAGCACTCTGTCCTGGTTGGAGACCTGGTAAGCCTAAACATACAGTGCAATCCTGTCTGGCTGCGCCGGATGCTCCGCCGCTCCTGGGTGTCGCAAATGTGTCATAAGGCACATATGCAACACCCAGAGAGTAAGCAGTGACCGTGCTGAGGTAGATGCTGCTTACTCCCTACTGGACAGAGGCCATCACCAGCAGACACAGGTAAGGCCTGCACTGCGGTGAACTATGTCGAATCCTATCCCCCTTCCTGGGCCTGGCCATTTTGCAGGTGCACATCCGAGGAGACCCATGGGGAAGCTGGTGCCTCCACCTGCTCCGGGACTGGCCCAATCCTGCCCAGGATCCAGTGCAGTGTGCTTTTGCATCCTGCTGTGGCCCTGGACAGGATTGGGCTGTTATTGTAAACATGTCTCTACAGCCCTGAGCAATTTGTAGACTTGCTAGAGCCAACATGACTAGAGCCTTCATGTGGGACCATTTTAACCATAAAATGGACAATTTTAACCATTTTAATTCCAGTAGAACCTTTTTGTGTTCTTCCAATTGAGACAGATGGGGGGGGGGAATCCAGATTTAATGCCTGTAATTTGTTTCTTACCTGCTGCTAAATTGGCAGCTGTTTTCTTTTGGAAGAAAATGTTGTCATGATCCAGGGGTGTGTGTGTGTGTGTGTGTGCGTGTGTGTGTGTGTAGCATAGCAGTCCTAATAAAAGGAACAGCATGCAGGACGGAAGGACAGCATGATGTGTGGAGATCCACGTCTACCCAAGAACCCTGTGACAAGAGCAGGATGTTGTTTTCCTCTTACAATGAGAGAATTGGTACATAAAATGAGGCTGCCATGAAAATAGCCAGGTCTATTTATTAAGGGGAACAGGAGATGCATCAGTCCTGCCCCCTCTGTCTCTTGAATGGGCCTCGGAACACTTACCATTATGCTGAAGGGCTGTCAGTTGTCCTTCTTTTCAAACAAAAGATTGTTGCTGGAGAAACTCCAGGCAAAATACACCCCTGGTCTTTTTTTTCCTGAGATGAAAAAAGAGGTGCAGAAGGCAACAGATGTGCAACACTCCCTTGAGAAGTTTTCGTAATCTCTGCAAAATTCTTTTTATGTCCTTCAGTATTCCCACAGATGCTTTGTCTCAGCAGAACGTCCCAGTTTGTCTCAAAATTCAGTGTCGCCTCCAGCAAGAAACGGTGTAGTGCATCAGGGACCTGAAGGGGAAGCGTCACCCCAGATTCCAGGTGATTAAGTCTTCAGTCGTATGGTTGGAACACGGAGACTTGGGAGCTTGCATTGTTAACATAAAATACAAGGAAGACCTTAAGGGTGAAGGACGAGCTACATTGTCCGCATCCGCGTCGCGTCCGAGTCCCGTGCGTGTCTGGTATCCCGCCCCCAGGTCAAACAACAGGCTCTGATTGGCCGGACATAGCGCGGATGTAACAACGGTGGTGCGAAGGCAAGTAGTTGTGCAAGACTCAGTTACACTGGAGTCAGCAGCCCCTCCCCCTTGCTGTTGGAGCCATTCTGGCAGCAAAGGCAACACGCAGGACACTCCCCTGTCGCTGCTGGAATGGCTCCAACAGCAAAGGGGAGGGGCCGCTGACTCCAGTGTAACGGAGTCTTGCACAACTACTTGCCTTCGCACCACCCTTGTTACACCACTGGAACGCAGCAAAAGTTGAGGCCACCTCAACTTTTGCTGCGTCCGCGCTACGTCCGGCCAATCAGAGCCTGTTGTTTGACCTGGGGGCGGGACACCAGACGCGCACGGAACGCGGACGCGACGCGGATGTGGACAATGTAGCTCAGCCATAAAGGTAAAGGTATCCCCTGCTCGAAGCCAGTTGTGTCTGACTCTAGGGTGCAGCGCCCATCTCCGTTTCTAAGACTGAAGAGCCAGCGCTGTCCAAAGACGCTTCTGTGGTCATGTGGCCGGCATGACTAACGGAATGCTGTTACCTTCCTGCCACATCAGTACCTATTTATCTACTTGCAATGTCTTGCTTTTGAACTGCTAAGTTGGCAGGAGCTGGGACAGGAGATGGGAGCTCACTCCGTCATGCGGCACTCGGGTCTCGAACTGCTGTCCTACTGACCCTCCGGTCTGCAGGTCTGCATCTTAGCCACTAAGCCACTTCCCTTTCAAGGAAGACATTAGAACTAATCAAATCCATCTCTGGCTCAAATTTGAATCCAAGCCAGCGAGGAGTTATCTTCTTGCCACTCCAACCATTCCCAAACCCCTCACTCCCATCCACTCAGCTCCTAAAACTTCAGCCCCTCCATGAATTCCTCAACCCTCTCTGCCTTTCTCTCTTGGCAGCTGCTGAAGCTCTGGCAGCAAGTGGGAGGAAGAAAGGGGTCTCTCTTTCTGCAAATAGCCTCTGAGAAATATAGTTTTCCCAAGAACAGTGGGAGTTCTTGAGTTGAAAGGTAATGGAGGATTCTTTCAATCTGAATTCAGGTTGGCTAAAAAAAATGGAATTATTTTACAATGGTTGTTTTTTTTTGGGGGGGGGGCTTATTTCAAAGCTCAGACAATTTGGGTTAAGAGAATTTGCCCATAATTATTCCCTAATGAACGAGTCATCACTTCCAAACTCAAAAATTGTAATTGGGTCACAAGTTTTAAGTTTGGTTGTGGTGGTGGTGGTGGTGGAGGAGGAGGAGGAGATAGAGACCACCACCACTATGATCCTTCCCTGGCTTGCTTCCCTCCCCTTTTGGGAAGGAGAGTGAGGCAAGTGAGGCACTGCCTTTCCTTGTTTTTCGCCGGCTGATTCTCTTCATGGTTTTCTTGGCTATAAACAGGCTTGATGGACAGAGCTGAGGAGGGAATGGGAGAGAAGTCCCCACCTGCCCATCCTGCTTAGAAGCAAAGAGAACTGGAGATTGGCTAGCGAAATATAAGAAGCTTTATCTGGCTTTATGTGTGGGTCAACCCTGGAAGAAAAAGAGGGGTTGGTGGCAGTAGTTCCTGCTCTCTATATTTATACCCCTATATTGTTTGTCCTGCTCCCTATAGTATTCGCCTCCCTGTATTTACACAAGCATGCAAACTGCAGGAGTAGGTAAGTAGACATCATACACAGACGTCACTGGAACGTGGCAGGGATGGGGTGACACGCGCAAAGGGTCACCGCGCGCGTCACCTCCCCGCTCCAGGAGAAGGCCTCGGAGCGTCCGCCCTCGGTGGAGGTCCGAGTCCTTCTGACGAGGCCCAATGCGGCGACGTCATATTTATTAGGTTTTTCACGCCTGCGCAGAATGTTTGAGGGCAGAAGGGAAGCCCTTTGCCCTCAGAAACGTACTGCGCATGTGCGAAAAACCTAATAAATATGACGTCGCCGCATTGGGCCTCGTCAGAAGACCCACAACAGCTGGCCGGAGAAGATGTCTCCGGAGCCGGCAGCAGCGGAGGCTCCGCTGCTGCCGGCTCCAGAGACATCCTCTCCGGCCGGCTGTCGCAGCGGCCAGGGGGTCACTAGGGTGGTGCGTGCGCCCCGCTTTAGGGCGGCGCGCGCCTTAGTGATGCACCTGGACATCAATGAGGGAACATTGGCAGTAGTGTCAGACAGCAGATAGGTGTCAGTTACTAGGGGAGTCTAGATGCCATGAAACACCTCCTGTAATTTACATGCAGCCTTCCCTGGGTACATGTGGAACAATTTAACAGCCTAATCCTAACTGTGACTAGTGCTGCTGGAATGAGAGTTGCAGTAGCACTAGGCACTTTCCGGCAGTCAGCTGGCCCCCGTTGGAAGCAGTGAGTAGCTGGCTCTCTCTCTCTCTCTCTCTCTCTCTCTCTCTCTCTCTCTCTCTCTCTCTCTCGTTAAAGGGCACAAAAGCTGCCTTATGCTGTCAAACCATTCATCTGTCTAGCTAACCAGCAACATCTCTCCAGAAACGCCGCCGGGAGGCCCCCCCCCATGCGATAAGCGGAGTGGGTGACAAAGCTGCAGGGTAAGGCGACAACTGGCGGCAGGAACAGCAGGCGGCGGAGTTGGAGAAGGTGATGTGTTTGGCCCACCATCCCGCCTTGCGCCTCTGAAGCGAGTTGCAACGGCGGTGGCAGTGATGTCACTTCCAGTGGTGACGTCACGGGGGGTGGCATAGTGACGCCACTGCATCTCTCCAAGGTTTCAGTCAGGGTCACTTCCCATTCCCACCTGAAGGTGCCAAAGATTGAACTGGGGAGCTTCTGCATGCAAAACAGGTGCTTTTCTCTTGACCTACAGCCCCATCCACAATGGGGTCTGTAGTTTGGAGGCAAAAGTGGAAAGCCACAACAATTCAACTCCAACCTCTTTTTAAATGGTTAGCACACTTTCAGAAATCCACAACCCAAAAGTTACAGTCGCAGGTATGAATAATGGGATCTTACTGTGTTTTTCCTCCTTTTTGTAGATACCTTTTTGCCTTTTTACGCACCGCTCTGCAGTCTGAGAGAACCAGGAACTGAAAGCATCATCACTGTATGAGCTAAGCTATATTCTTCCCATATATTCCAGTTATTATTCACAATCCCAGATGGAAGAGGTATATTAACCAAAGGTCTATAATTATTTTATAATAGTGGTGCCTGTGCCTATTTAAAATAAAATTATAGCCAGATCTATTTTTACAGTTGTCTAATGTTCCGTGATATTTCAAGTAAATGCGGAGCAGCAACAAATTTAATAGGGGTTTAGTGTGATTTGTGGAATAATACGGGTGGTATAATAATTGCATAGCACAGTTATAAAATCATATTGTTCCGTAGATTATATCTGAGTGTTTTATTTTCTCAGTGGAGTTAAATAATATGAGATCATGCAAAGTCAAGCTTATCCTAATGTCCATTGCTTCTACCTGTTCTGCTTTGTCTTTACAGCAATCTTTGATTTGTCGCACATGTAAATGGTATGCTCTTCTAAGAAGTAGATGTATGGTAGCCCTTTCTCTCTACATAACCAACCACCGTGTTGTATTGGGCCTCGTCAGAAGGCCCAGGACAGCCGGCCGGAGAGGATGTCTCCGGAGCCGGCAGCAGCGGATATATATATATATATATATATATATATATATATATATATATATATATATATATATATATATATATATATATATATATATAATACTATAATACTATAATATTATATATATAGTCTTATAATAAGAGCAGTATTTTGAATTGGGGGTGGGCTATAGCCAGGGCCGGCCTTAGGAGCTGCGGAGGCCAATTGGAAACACTTTTTTGCAAGGTCCCCAGTTCATAGCCAAGGTCTGTAGAATCTTAGTGATATAAAGTCTATAAGAAATTGTATTTATATCTCTATGGTAGAATAGAAAGCAATAACAATGTGCGCTTAAAAAATGCATGTGAATTAATGGACCAAATGGATCTGAGCACATTTTAAAATTGCAAACATGTAAGCCTACAAGTAAACAAACAAAATGTACAGAGTACCTTTGAAAAGTAAGGTGTGCCTTGTAAGGTATTCTGAGGCGAGAACAAAGCCACGGAAGTGGGTTGCAGTCCCAGAAATGTCTTTGCAGTGCGCAGCGAGCCCGCCAGAGCCCTTAAGTAAAACCCAGAGGTTTCACTTAACCTCACAGTTTCCAGGAAGCTATCTACAACATTAAGTGCGGACTTCCTGCAGAGAAGGACCCAGACATTTTTCGACCGGGGGCCCGACCTTTCCCCCCCATAAAACTGTCATAACCCCGGTCATAAAACTGTCAAAATTAGGTTTCGGTTTTAATAAAGCGGGTTTTTTTGGGGGGGGGGTTCTGGGGGTTTTTAGGGTGAAAAACAAACATTTTTTGGGGGGTGCCCCATATCACCTTCACCTTCATGCACTGAATGCTAAGTGGGACAGAACAGTGAAAACAAAAGAGTATCTCTCCCTCTCCAAAAAAAGCCTAAAACAAAAACGAAACTTAAGGGGTCCTGCGTCCCTTCCCCTGCCTCAGCGCCCTGCGCCCTGGGCCCCAGGCCCCCCCTTGAAGACGCCTCTGACTTCCTGTATATGTGTCCTAGATATTCCAAGTCCCCTATAAAGATTCCTCGACTTACAAACCTACTGCATAGATATACATCATAGTATGTTAAGCAATCTATATTCAGTCTTATACTCAGCATACATGTATTCAGCTTTAATAGCTGCAAGGCCAGCACACCCATGATGCAGTCTTCTCAGGAAGCAGATTGAGGGGGGGGGAGGGTGCCGACCTTCATCGGTCCAGTCACCTCCACTGCTCATTTTCCCCACACCTTCCCAAATGGGGAGCCAAGGGGCAAATGAGGATGTGTGAAAAATAAGTGAGCAGTGGGCTTCTCCCAGGGATTCGGAGGCTGGTACTTCATTGGGTAAGGCGGGCAGCATTTGGCATGCTGCCTCAGGTGCTGGGAGGTCTTGGCCCCATTTTGGGTCATAGCCCCGCCCCCTGCACTCCAGGAAGGCTTCATTTCAAGCCTTCCAGGGCAGGTGGGAGGGCCCACAAAACACGTCAATTTCAGCACATTTATGCTCTGCAGCTGCAAACGCAGCCCTCCGGCTGCAAAAAAAGCAGCCGTGGAGCATGAAAATCCCGTCACAGCTCCTCCTCATGTGGAGACCGCAGTTGTCACCCAGGGGCATTGCATCCTCCGCCCCCATAATGACGCCACTGCTTGGCCCCACCCTAAATTGATGGCTCTAAAATAGCCCTAACACACTCCCTTATTCATATCCTAACGCACTCCCTTATTCTAACACACTCCCTTATTCAGATGAATAAGGATAACACGATCCTTATTTGTTTTTTTTTTATAAAGCCTTTCCCTAGTAAAAGCTTTTTCCAACCCAGGAGAGATACATTAATTTTTCTTTAAAGTAAGAACTACCTTCATTAAGGGAGAAAATTGCTTAAATGCTCAGCCATCCTGTTATTCAAAAAGGAAAGAATAACCCTTTACAACGTTCATCAACTAGATGGTTATATTATTAAAGCATTTGTGTTTTCGGTGATCTGAGACATTTGACAGGGTGTTCCAGTATTATTGTGGGAATTTCCAGATAGAAATTGAAAAGTCCTAATGATTTGGCAAGACGTGAGTGAATTTGGCAGGTCACAGTAACTGAACAGCATCCTGTTTATGACTCATATGAATTCACAATAACTATCCCAGCCTCTTCAGGCTATCTGAGGTAAAAGTTTACTGTTGTTGTTCACTGCAGTTATGTTTTAGGTGCAGAGATCCTAATTAAGCCCTTAAAATCCATACGTACATTGTGTTTAATGTACCTGCTACACTCAATAAACATATGGATAATACACAGTGCACTACTTATTACTTGCATCCAGTGGCTTTGTCGTAGGTCTCACTAGGTCACCTGAGAATCACAACTCATCTTGTACAAAATCAGATCACAGGCCCCTGCCAACACATACAAAAAATTAAAAGAAAATGCAAAAGACATAACAAAACATTGGAATAGTAGGGTAAAATTCATTGCCAGTGTTGCAACCAGAGGGGGGGGCCAGCAACGGGAGGGAGGGTGGGTGGATCGGGCCTGAGAGGGAGGCAGGATCAGCGGCGCCCATGCACACCATATCATATCCACCTTCTCAGGCCTAATCCACCGACATGGATCAACTCAGACTTGTGCCAGCGCTATAGCTAGCACAGGTCCGAGTTGACTCATAGCAGCTGCTGGGGCTTTCCCCAGGGCAAGAGGACAAATGTCCCCTTACCCCGAGGAGACCTCCAGCAGCTGAAATTCCCCCACAGGATGCAGCGTAGCCTGTGCTGGCGCTGCAGCATCGGCATGGTGGAATTTAGTTAGAACTGGGATGTTAATATCCATGTAGGGCTCCTAAGGGCTTATACAATTCCTTTTTGCACTGTTCCATGCAAATTCTTGAAAAATGTTTGCAATAATATATAAAAAAGTGAACCCAGGCTGTGGGCAACAAGCTAGAATTGTAAGTAGTTAATACTCTGGGCCCAGTAGTCACGTGAATTGATCAACAAGCTGATCATAATTTTGTAACAAAATTTAGCGTCTTCGGACATACCATGGTTATAAAGTCTACGTCGCTGGAAAACAGAAGTTTGGAATTTGTTTGATTCTGCTCTGCTTTCACAAAAATAAGACCAGAACTTCAGCACCTAAACCTGAATATTGTACAGCGATGAGGAGAGGATGCAAGCATTTGTCCCATTCCATGCATATATTGTATGCAACTGATTGTGATTATGCAGTGTGGATGGAAATGCTCCATGTACTTGTTCAGTGCTCCTTAAAATTGCTTGACATGTTTTAGGGCTGAATCTTGGCAATGAAAAATAGGTTCTGGAGACTTGGCATTGAAAAATACATTCCAGGGATAAGTCCTGGTGAGCCCTAGCTCAGATAAAGCCTCGCGCTTTCAAGTTACCAACCCCAGCAGTCAAATAGGTTGAGAATCACTAGCTTAGGAGATTTTTTAAAAATCTCTTTTTAAAGATAAATTATGAGCAGCTTTTTAAACCCAATCAGGGTTCTCGTTTTTGAGAAAGCCGTTCTCAGGTTGTCCTGCTGACGCAACTGCTTAGAATATGTCAAATCAAATCCATCATCCATGTTAAGCTTCATAACTCCGCATGATAATGAAAAATGATGGGAAGAACTCACGTTGATACAGCACATCACAGTGTGACATCGCAGCAAGAGGAATTTAAAACATTTAGATCTCAAAGACAAGTTCCTGCGGCCTTCAGAGGCAGCGAGGCTGGGCAGCCCTCACTCAGGCAGTTTTGACTCGCTGCGGAAAAGAAAATATTCCAGTAGGTGCTCGCTTCTCTTGAAGCTTTGCAGGTAATTAATCTCTTTGGTGACTGAGGTTTCCGAGAGCGGCTGCTGCTATTAGTGTGAATGTCACACTGCATTGTGTCAGGAAATCCTGTCTCCTCAGAAACCACAGGTTAAAAAGGGGGGGGGGGAAGAGTCCTAATGAGAAATGAATAATAGGAAGTGGTGAGCTTCTGTAGAGTTGTTACCATTCGTTTTTGCAGGTCCTGCAAGTGTTTAGACCTAACCATTGAGTTATTGTCTGGGTTTCATAAATGATGCAAGCCACGTACTTTCCATTTTCCCCTTTTATGCATTTCCCCATTTTTTATTTATTTCTATTTATATCCCACCCTTTCCCTTAAGTCAGGGCAACTTACTGTTTTGGCACCTGGTCCAGGGTCTATCACTTCACCCTCCACCCCTCAGTGCAGTGCTGGAAGTAATTAGTGGTGACGTGATGAAGTCATCACATCACCGCCAATTACTTTTGGCTCAAAAACACACACTCGGCCATTTTTTCCCAGTCTGGGCTCAACTTGCAGGGCTGTAACAGTGGTTTCGGTTTGGATCCTTTGTGTTTTGTTGTGGGTGTCAATTTCATTGTTACGCTTCTTAACTTTTTAGCTGCTTAGTTTAATTGGTTAACTTTTTTAACGTATAAGATTAATATCGTTCAAATTCATTAAACTCCGGTGTGATTGCTAATCTGCCTGTACTCACCTATTGTTGTGAATTCATGGATGTCGCACATGCATCTAAATTAGAGGTGTACAAATGCCCCCTGAGAAAGTTTGCTAAGGTTCTAATCATTCACACTTCAGCGAGAACCTTTGGATTTGGCTAGATTTTTAATTTTAATAAAATTCAGTGTCAATTCCATAGAGTTCAACACTCTGATGATCACCTGATGATCTACACCTCACCTTCCTTCCAACCATGGATAATTTGATTTCACCTTTGCCTGGTATGCAGGGCAAGCATTGAAAGGACTTAAGATTTCGACCCTCAACACACTTGCTAGGGAGCAAGCTCCATGGAAGACAGTGATCCTGCATTCAAGGAAACATTCATAGGCTTGGACTGTAACAGCCCAGTCCAGCCTAAGGCCTCAGCGGCACAATTCAGTCACAAAAGCAGCCTAAGTGCTTTAGGCTCGAGTTGGGACTGAATTGTGCTGGAGAGGCCGAATTTGTGCTGCAATTGTGACGGGCGTAGGACGAATTTACGACGGACGTCGCGCGCATGCGCACTACGGGCGCCGGCACAATTCCGGCCTAACTTCGGCCTAAGAGTAGGCATTCCATGGGCGTCACGGGGGCGTGACAGGGGCGGTTACGAATTTGGGTCGGATTCCAGACACTGGCGAGCTCCGACACGCCCCCTCGAGCACAACTACGGAACAAAATTTAGGTCGACAAAAAAGGTGGACTCAAATTTGAGGAGACCCATAGGAGCCATTTTACCTTACCCACTCCAGCCCTCTCCTGAAAAGTTCTAACACCCTACTCCTGAGTTATGCCTGAGTTAGGACGGAATAGCTGTGGCATAACTCTGGAACCGGACACAGATAGTAACCCTATCAGCACTCAGCCGCACCCAGCCTCTTTCCCACAAAAGCCCAGCCCCAGGCCTCCATTCTCTCTCTCTCTCTCTGAGCACGTGGCGTGGGGTCCTGTCCCCCAGCAGCCACAAAGTGGGACTTTGTCGTGGAGGGCAAAATTCACAAACACCCCACTTCTCTCTTCTCTTCTCCTCTCTCCTCTCTGCCCCCCTCTAGGGCAGAGAGGGCTGTTCAGGCTGTGGCCAAACTGTTTACAGCTGTGCCTGGGCAGCTGCCTCCATGCCAGTGTTTGCTAACCCATGTCTTTCTCCCAGCCCCTCTCTCCCCCCCCCACAGGCAACAACACCAGCAGGTAAGTGCAGGTAAGAGCAGGGAACGTGCTGACATGAGTTCTGACTTCTGCCTCTTTGCATATAGAAATATAGGTAGGATACATGACGCTTTACCAATGTCTTATCTGATAGCTGCCTGCCTAGCCTGCCATGATATGCCTCTGTACCAATGTCTTGTCTCATAGCTGCCTGCCTAGCCTGCCATGATATGCCTCTGCACCAATGTCTTGTCTCATAGCTGCCTGCCAAGCCTGCCATGATATGCCTCTCTACCAATGTCTTGTCTCATAGCTGCCTGCCTAGCCTGCCATGATATGCCTCTCTACCAATGTCTTGTCTCATAGCTGCCTGTAGTCATGTGAGCAGACAATGCCACCAGTGTGGAACTGTTACCCTTATGTAGACACCAGCTGTTCCCCCCCCTGTGCCCCACAGGGTCAAGGGATTGGTCAGTATTGCTAGGTTTGCCATGGTCGTGACACAATACATGTGTTGTCTTCTCTCTCGTTGACCCTTTTCCCTTACAGGATCATGCTCTCGTTACACCCAGGGAAGGAGCTCAGACCATGCTATGTGTGTCACACCTGTCAGCTGTGTATTATTTCTCTCCCTGCAGGCTTTTGCAACCTACACACTGGCATTTCTTCAATGGTGATTGCTACCACAACCAGCTGCCATGGAACCCCCCCCCCTTGTTTTTTGTCTCCCCAGGAACGTCCACTACCACCTACCTTCTTGGGAACACCCCTGGGGCTGCAGGCAGGGTGCCCCACTGTTGTCTGCCTCGATGCTGCCAGAGGTCAGGGAGCCAGCCCTGCAACCCTCCTCAGCTGCTGCTGCTACTCCACCTCCCTGGCTGTCTTACTTGCTGTCCCTCCCCTTTCTATGGAGCAGGCTGTGCTTCCACAGGGGAAGAGCCTGCATCTCCAGGTCCATGGGGCACGTGTGCTGCTGCTGCTGCTGCTTTCAGATTGGCTGCTGTGACTACCCCTGGCAGCCTCGCCTGGCCATCTCTGCTACCGTTCCAGAACAATAAAGATGCCCCTCAGGCAGAGCCCCCTTGTGCCCAATGTTACACAAGCATTGCCCCACACACACAGGGACCGCGCCCAGCACACAAGCCCCTGCATGAATCCCATCCAGGGACTGCCACTTCCTTCCCAGGGAGACCACAGCAGGGGGGCTGACAGACCCTCAGGGCTCAGAGGGGAGTGGGGAGTTGGGGGGCCTCTCAGGCAGGCAAACAATGACAGGCGACATGGCGCCCATACTGGATCCGCTCGCGTCCGCCATGTCCGTGAAGAGCCCTTTCGGCAACCGGGGCTCTCACCCGCCCACGGTCCGCCCGTCAACGGCGTCCGTTCCGCCCACGGTCCGCCCGTCAACGGCGTCCGTTCCGCCCACGGTCCACCGTCGACGGCGTCCGTTCCGCCCACGGTCTGTCTGCATAAGAGGCGCCCGTTCCTGCATTGCCTTCAACTGCGAAGTGACCCCTGTGTCCCTATTGGTCTCTGCAGACCCCTCTCCCTGTATCCCTCTCCCACCAGCCTTGTTGTCTGTCTGTTTCTGACCCATCCGTGCCCCTCCCCAGCACCCCCTGTTTGCCTGCCTGTGTGTCCGCCTCCCCTCCCACTCCCTGATGATGGAAGCTGGCAACCCCCCACCCCGCCAGAGCGCCTGCCGCGACGCGCCAACGTCGCCCCATCTGGGGGTGTAATGACCTGCGTGAGCCCTTCCCGCTCACAGCAGACAAGCCCAATGCATCTCTCGGTCTTGGCTGGGGCACAGAGCAGAAGGCACGACGGGATGTCTTCTTTGTGGGCATTGCCCCGGCCCTAGAGCCCCAGGGCTTCAGGCAGCGCACGGGCATGTCATGGCAGAGGCGGTTCCAGACATCATGAGACCCCCCTTGTGTGTGACGTTCCCACTCCCTCCTTCCCTTCTCTCCCCCACCCCCCCATGAATCCCACGTGTAGCCTCAACGTGGCTTGGGGGTGGCTACCCCTTCTGCAGGAGGGAGGGGATGTTCACTCCCCCCTGCAGCAGGTGGCTAATGCACAGGGTGCCCTGGGGCAGCTGGCACTGGCACGACCTCTGCCCTTCCGCTGACTGTCACACGCCCAGTGCCTGCAGGCCCACCTGTGGCTGCCCATCTGCTGCGAACGCTGCAACAGCTGTGGTAGGTGCACACAGACGAGCTCAGGAGGGGGCTCTTCACTTCCACAAGACTGACACCTCACCACAGGAGCCTGCCTGCCTCTGTGGTAAGTTTTGCCTCGATCCTGGGCTGGTGCTGGCCCACTGCTCTTGCCTCCTGCCTAACTCAGGCATAGTTGCAGCCTAACTCAACCCTATCTTAGGCCACAGTTACACCACACTTGGGCCTCAGTTGTGCCTGACTTGTGCTGAGTTGGGCTGGACTGAGCCCTAAGAGTCTTAGTTTTCAGCAAGTAGCCCATTTTTCCCCTCCTGGACTTTATTTATATGTTGTGATTTCTCAGCCATTATTACCCACAGCTCTGGTCACTTCAGACAGAAATTACAGTAGTGTTGAATTTAATTGACGGAGTACTATCCATTCAAGTATATTTAAATTAGCCAACTACTCTGTAACATGCTCTGCATATCCTGATCTGTGGCACATCCCTTTCCTTGTCCATGCCAGTTTTGCTAACAGTGGCATTCCTGGAGGGGGTGCAGCACCACATGGCACCTCCCACTCGTCCCAGAGGCAAAGGCAATGTGCAGCGCCTTGCACCACTTACAGTGCCACCCCCCCCCCCCAGGAACATCACTGTTTGCTATTTATTCCATCACTGGTATTGCAAAGGCTGAAGTAAACAGCACTCATTAAGACCTAGAATAGATTGGTATTCTACAGTAATATTCATACTTACAAACTCAGAGCTGGGATACATGTTATATTTATTTTGTGACAAGCAACCCAGATCTTCCTGTTTAGGAAAGAAGGAAAGCTGGAGGGTGAGGCACACTTGCTCAGTTAATCTTCTGTGCACTTTCTTCCCTCCTGATGAGTAAGATTAGGCTAATGGGAGAGAGCAAGGCAAGGAAATATAAAAGCCTGCTCAGCAGTCTTATGAGCTTGACTCAGCTCTCTCTTTTCTGAAAGTGCAGGAAAAGGCATTAAGTGGGCAAGCAGGTGCTTTAAACCCCTACATAAACCCTAAACCCTTTCACCTGTTTGGAAAGGTTCTTCAAGATTCCACACTGGAGTGGCAAGGCTGGGTGATTTTCCACGTGAGAAGTGTAACATGTAGCTCAGCTGTACAAATATGCCAGGTGTTCTGAGGTGATGCAAGTGAAACTTTGTGTGGTTGTGACACATCTAAATGATTTCACGTAACATTTGTTCTGATAACTCTGAAGTTAACATCTAGGGGGAAATGCTGTGAAGTTTTTATATCTGTCAAAGGAAATTTGATTAGAATATTTATATATTTATTTTATGCAATTATAAGAATGCATAGGAAATTATATTTTAAGAAAATTATTTCACCAAGGTAGAGAGATAAATACAGTGGGGCCTCGTTTTTTATGGGTTCCAGTATCCATGAAGTAGTCTGCTGGAGTCCAGCACCCAACAACCCATTTACTTACTGCGGAGGCCTCCGGAGGTCTGTTCTTTGTCAACACCAACTTCTGCAAGCCTCTTCAATACGATTCAAAGTGGCTTCCAGTCTATATATGACTTCCACGAATATACCCTAAAATTTAGACCCAATAACTAAAGCATGGGTCTGTAAGCATCCTGAAGATGAATAAAGTCTATCAGAAAACACAATCCAAGCTCTCCTGTTTTTTACATCCTCATATGGAAGAGGTTGTCCATACATTTGCGTGCCTTTAATATGGTTAATGATAAAAGAATATTTCTAAATTATTAACTAACACTATACTTGGAAAAATGTCCTTCACCTTCCAGTATTTCAGCTCATTCAGACAGATAAGACAAACCACATTATTTTTGTTTTATTCTTGACTGCTGTGACACAGGCCTACTTCAAATGTGCAGCTATTCAATGGGTAAAAATTCCGTGGGTCACATCTGTGGGTTTCAACTCACATGGGATCTGCAACCTCATGTTCACTGCAATCCAGAGCTTTCTTCATGGCAAAAGACATGCCAGTCACTCCTCCCAAGGTGTTAGTCATCCCTTGGCAAACCTTCTGGGTCTGCAGGAATCCCAGGATCACTTGCCCACTGAAAGGGGTGGGAGTTTCCACCTGAGGTTTTGTTCTTATGAGGTCAGGACAATTCCTGGTTTGGGCAAATTATGACATTCCACACCCCAACTTTCACAGGGGAGCATTTTTCTCCATGTTCCTTCAACCAAGGAAGAGGGATTTCCCAATAGGAAATACCATTTGAAAACTTTACAAGAAGCACATTACTTTAGCCAGGAGGAGAGGGGAGGAGTCAGGTCAGATGTTGAAACGTTCATGGACATTTGTCTGCATATCTCAGCCAGCTGAGGAAATGATGTGTTATTATCTAACGAAGCTTCAAAATGGCTGCAATATTTATCAACAGGCCCTGGGAAATTGGGACAGTACTTAGCAGGGATGTGGATCAAGTCTCTGACTCCAAGTCTCGAGTCAAGTCCCACATCTCTGGGTCCAAGTCTCAAGTCAAGTCCCAAGTCTTTGGTTGCGAGTTGTGAATCCCTATCTATTTAATGGGGAAAATGGTTTTAAACCTGAATAAAATTTGACTTGTCATAAAAGGCTCCAAGTCTCGAGTCAAGTCTTTCAAGTCATTTACAATCGCTGAGTCAAGTCCGAGTCGAGTCATTGACGCGAGTCCGAGTTGAGTCCATAGATTCAAGTCTACATCACTGGTGCTTAGACCTAATTTCTGAAGTAAAACCTTTGTGGCATCCCCTATAGGCAAGCATAGAGCTGTATTGCTAAACTAAAAGTCATTTTTTTTTTAAAAAAAATGGGGGACAGTAGAAGGGAAAAAACAATTTGCACAAAAGAAGATATCATGGTATGGTTTCCTGACATGCTTATTTTGTACACTGAGATACAGTTCTATTGCATCTTTCCTCCAGAGGGAAAAGCAGTTTTTGTTTCATGCAAACTCTGTACAATTTGCCGGTCATTATCCTGTCTACTTTTGACAGGGATAGATACCTCCAGTGATGGGAGAAAAATGTGATATAAGAGGAAAATGCAAAAATAAAAACACCTATGCAGTTCTTCACATGGTATTGAAGTTGAGATGGTTCAGTGGATAGGCTAAAAGTATAATTGCAGTGGCATTTTTCTCAACCACCACACATGGGAATATCTGTGATTACCTGCTTCATGTTCTGTTGGTCCTCAGTTCGATTCAGATGTGCATGTACGCTTGATGAGTTGCCACTGTACAGTACATGGACTCTGTTGAGTTGGTGTAAGAGAGGAAATTCTGTCTGTGGCATTTGATCTGTGACGGCTCATGAACATGTGCAGGAAATCATCATTTGATTATTAACCACCCAATCCTATCCGGGCCTTAAGCTGGCAGATCACATGGTCTTGCAGCGTAAACCCAGACCCGCTGCTGGTGATGCAGCCTGCGGCCATTGTTCTGTGGCCCACTTGTGATGGTGCGGGAGCCAGTAAGTCCCGAGCTGGCAGCAGCAGACCTCAGATCCTCTGCCAGATCAGGTAAGGTGGGGGCAGGGTTGGATTGGGGGTGGATCAGGGTGGGTATCAGGCCAGGTGGGTGGATCTAGGCAGCAGCTGCTCACACCTGACCTTATCCCCTTCCCAGCCTGGTCTCACCCCCAGAAAACTCTTCAGATTTACATCAGCTGAAGAGCTGGCGTAGGTCTGAGGAGACCCACTGGGGACCAGGCAGCCTATGGAGAGGTAAGCAAAAATGTCCTTTACTTACCTCTCCCAGGCTGCTCTGTCCCCGGCTGGCCCATAGCATTTAGTGCATGCTCTGTCGGCCGCACCACATGTTCTGTGCCAGCCCTGGGTAGGATTCGGCCATAGTTTGCAAGCGATCCCTTGAGAATGCATATTTTGAGATGGTCAGTACTGGTCAAATGGCAAAAAAAGAAGTATTGTGCCCTATGTTTTCTAATCACTTGTTACCATAATGTGTGATCGCAGATAAGAAAATCACTGTTGCTGGAAAGTGAATGAGATACATATTAAATGGGACACATGAAGGGACACATACATAAAGAGGGAACTCTTTATTCATACGTTCGCTATATGGATTTTCATTTATTCATACTGCGGACTCAATCTCTCTGTATCTGTATCAAGATTATTGATATAAGATTTGGGAACAGTGGGTGGGAGGATCAAGTCCCTTGCGGAGGCAAGGTCTACCCCCCCCCCTTTACCTTCCCTGTGCTTTGAGCTTCGGAGATGGATAAGGGGATGAATTTGCCTTGCATGCTCAAAAAGGAATTCCAGGAGGTCAGGTTGAATTTTGGATTTCTCCCCCTGGTATGACAGAGGTCCAGCAGGGCCCTCTTTCTTGGGTGTGCTCCTAGGGGCTTTAGGGGAAGGACTCTTCAGGACCCTCGGAGGCTCGGACACAGCTGGGGAAGAGGCACTTTCCTTCATGTGAGACTCAATGCCTGATGCTCGTCCCCACACTTGCAAGGCACTTGCATTACACACTCCCTTTTACAGCAAATCTCTTTTTGTGCTGTGTTTCTACAAATTGCTGTGTATATGGGTTTTAAAGAACAGAAGAAGATGAAAAAAAAACTCCTGGGAAAAGTGGAAAAATAGGTGAGACATAAGAGAGTTGCTCACAGTTTGCAACTAAAGCTTGAGATGCTACACCTCGTTATGTGATGCTAGAACTTGTGAAACCTTTTTCATTATTGACTATAATACTTTGTTGATGCTGTTTAATGTTATTCTATTTCATCATGCCACACAGCTTTTTCCTTATGGTATTGGGTATGTAGGGTGATTTTGCAGTGAATTTGGAATGGCTTTGGAACAAGTTAGAATTTTCCCATTTAAATTAATGTAATAATTGTACTCATTTTTGCTATAAGGGCCATTTTTCGGGAATGAATTAGGTATGGATAAGTGAGGGAAGAGTGTACTTTGGGAGGGGCCATAGCTCAATGTTAGAGTATGTGCTTTGCCTGTATAAGGTCCCAGGTCAAATCTTGGTCTCTATAGTTAAAATGTCTCCAGGTTTTAACTATATTTTAACCAAGAGATCTACTACCAATCAGAGCAGACAATATTGGCATAGTGGACCAAAATTCTGCTCAGTAAAAAGCAGCTACAAATGTTTATGGCATGATCTCAGCTACCAATGTTTACGGCAGGACCTCAGTAGTTTTCAAGTGAGATTTGTATTCTGTCATTCTGATTCAGAAGATTTCCAAAGACAAAAAAACCATCCTAAAAATCCCATTGCTAGCTGCCAAACCAATAAGTTGCGCAGGCAAGCAAGAAATCTTTGATAGCAGTCAATGGAAAAGCCCTTTTTGTGGTCAGGGTTGCTCTCCATTGGATTAGGGCGATGATCTATAATTTAGATCCTGAGCAGAAAATGAACTTGAAAACTCAGCACTGAGGAATGAATATAAAAGCCTGAACAAGAAGTCATGTCGTTCTTACAGCAGATACATTTATTTTTTACAACTGAACGTACAAAAGAAGCCCTAGTTCTTATTTGCAAATATACATCCTAAGAAACTTGAAAGGTGTCGCTAGCCGACAAAGGAGAGGATTAAATCTTTATAAAGTATAACCAGAGCAAAAAAGAAAAAAAGAAAAGAAAAAAGGGAGCATGAAAACTATCAAAAAAAGAAAAAAAAGAAAATCTAAGCATCTAGCTGCTGTATACAGAAATCCAGAATGCTCTACAAAATGTTTATATACATATTGTATAGCAAGTCACATTAATTTATTGTACAAGTAATGACATTTTATACACAACCGGTTTTAATTTGCTTTATAAAAATTATCTCTAAATTCAATAGAAAAGAGTTAAAATAACATGATAAAACTATACACTTGGGGAGCATATACTGTGGTCATCATGGGATGTTTTCCTTATATACAGATACTAGTTTTGGAACAATATACAGCAGTGCAGATCATATGGATGTATCTTGTACATGGTTTAAACCAATGATTCCCAAACACTGTGCAGGGACACATGTGTGCCACAATAACTAGGGCTTAGGAAGGCCTTGAAAAAATAAGCCCCCTTGTTGGATGTACATACCCAGCACTCTCTGTACATCAGAGCTGGAAGGCTCCCAAAACATTGATGCTTCCTCTTGCCACCTTATGTATGGGCAGTGACATAATTCTCAGTGAAGGATAAACCAAGATTCCAGGATGCGGAGCACACTACTGCTGGCAGGTGCTTGGGAACGCCACATGCTGCAACACTGTTGCCCAGAGCAGAGACGCGGCTGCGCCCCACGTGGGAGGGGCCACCGACGCTACGCCCCCACATGACCGCGGGCGTGACATCATGCGACCCCAACCACGCCCCCCTGGTGCCGATTTCCAGGCCATTTCAGAGCCGTTCGGCGCCACGGAGGGCGGGAGGGCCCAACCTCCGCACGGCGAAACCCGCGGAGACGACGACAGACAACCGGCAGGCAAGTCCTGCGCCCTGGGTCCCACCGCACCAACCCCCATGACGCTTCTGGCCCAGAGCGCATAGGCCCATCCCTGACTCACTGGGCAAAGGAATGGGTGGGACTATTATCTGGGTTATGCTACAGTTGTGAGGCAAATGCTTGCCCACTTTTATAAACAAGAAAGTGTGTCTTTTTGGTGTAAAAATTAAGTGTGCCTCTAATTTTAACCTGCGCCCCAGTGTCAAAAAGAAACACTGGTGTAAACAATAGCCAGTAGATTGCAGTTTATAAGCACCAGGAACAGACAAAGAACCAAGTAGAAAAGCACTTTTATGGACCATTTTTTGTTCAGTGTTTTATTAGAAGGTTTCAGATTCATCAATGGCAATGGGCAGAATCACAGTTGATGCCAACCAGCCAAAAGCAGGGGAGCCATCTTGCTTAAAACATTTAAAGCAGTATGCTGAATAATAGGGGTGTGGCGCTGGTTAAAAAGGCCTTTCTTTCTACAGAGTGTCCATTGGGAGTCCCACAGTGGAGAATAAATAAAATGAATGCAATGTAGGGGGAAGTTTTCAAATAAGAAAACAGGACACCCACCACTAACACTAACTAGAGATGAGCCACCCCTCAACCAGGGCCCATGAGAGGGGGGGTAAAGGGGGTAAATTGTACCCAGGCCCAGGGTCAAAAAGGGGGCCCAGGAGACAAAGGAGGGCCCCCAGAAATTTCTTGGGATCTCAGCTGGCCTCATGGAGAGTAAAAGACAGAGGCCGGGCCAACTGGGAGGCCAAGTCTACCAGGTGGATAGATCTGGGTGCCATATTGGGAAGCCTGGTAGACCTGGGCTCCGTAGACTTTTCTGACTGTAGTCACCCACCTTCCCCTGCCCCATTTTGCCCCCTCCCCCTTTGAGAAGGGGCCCAAAAGAAACTTTGTACCCCCTGATAAAATTCCTCTCAGAGGCTCTGCCCTCAACACAAAACTTAAAGAAACTTATACCCACCCCTGGAATTGCCCCATCTTGTCCCTCACCTAAAATATCGCACCCTCCCATGGCAAATTATTCAGATTAGATGAGCCACAGTCCCACACTGTGCAAGCCTGTTATAGTAGGGCTGTCTGCTGCAGCTGTGGGGGAGGCCTCAAATACGCCTTGTTGATTTCAGTGAATGCTCATCACTGGGCAGGATGTGATAGCTATAGTGTATGACCATTTTAAATACCTATTGATAAGCTATCTCAAGAGAATATGATCATGATTTTCTGTGCTAATGCAAATTCAATTTAGATCATTATTTTGTGGTTCATATTCCCTGAGAAATTATATACCTCCTGGACATTTGTGGTCTGGTCAGGTTGTTCCTTTTCAAGGTCAGGGGAAAAAAATCCTATGTTTCTCATTTGAGTGGAACATATTAACTTTTCAATCATTTCTCTGCATAGCTGTTTTGGGAATGGGAAGAAATCTAACAAAATCTATAACCTAATTTAGGTTTATCACTGCAATCTGAAGATTAATTAATTCTACAGACCCAGGTGATTTAAAGAAATAGCAACTTTTTCTTTTTTTAAAAAAGCGTTAAATTCCTTTCTAAACTATTCTAAATGCTGACAGCATGAATTGGATTGAAATTATACTTAGAAGTCTACATGCACATGGACAGATTTGGATACTATAGAAAAATAAGATTTTAGAGTAGCAAGTACCTGTACAAATTAGAGTGGTGCAGTTCCTTAACATTGCTATTTTCAATCATCTGCATTTAAAATCTAGTGTAATTAGTAAGTAAACCAATGTTCCATGTTTAAATAAAAGTTAAGCCCAAACTGGATGATACCCTTATCACATGATGACTGGGCCTACAGGGTTGATTTTTCAAATTTAAATAGCAACTGTCCAGGGCCCCTATCTAGATTGAGAGTGTAGTGTAAGGAGAAGGGGTTTGTAATTCTTAATTGCTCTCCACCCCACCCTACAGCCACTATTTGTCAAGGAGAAAGGTTTTCATTAGCTCCAAAGGAATCTTTATTTTCTTTGCTGAATAGCAGGTTTGGGTGTATATGGGTAAGGACCATGGTGGGGGCAAGGTGTTAACCTCCCCTCCCACTACACTGTGATCTTGATATGGATTGGGGGCCCATGCAACTGATATTTGAAAAATCAAGCATGCTGGTCCCCATCACATGATAGACAAATTGTCTTGTTTGGGCTTCAGCTAATTTGTCTTAGCACGGCTATTTGTTAAATTCTGAACTATTTTAACGTTTAATTTGTCTCTCATCTGATTTTACAACACTGATGACTGTTATATCAGTTCCAGGGGTTGTGTTGTATTCTTAATTAACCTGTCCATGGAATTTGGAGTGTTCTCGGAAGCTCCTTCCAGTGTGTTCTGTTCACACACAGACTTCCTTGCATGCGAGGAAGATTTCTGGGAACAGAAAGAGCTTCCAACAATGCCCTCTGCTCTGTGGACCAGTAAGGATGCAACACTACAATAGTTGGCAAGAGCTGGGACAGAAGACCCCCCCAATGAGGAGCACCCCTTTTTTTCAGACACCCACAATCCAGTTCAAAGCCTAGGGCTGCACTTTTCCTTGTATTGTCATCTCATCTCAATCTCATGAGTTCATTCATGGTGGAGGCAACATTTAAACCATGGACCTACACTGCCTTATGCAGAGTCAAACCAGTGGTCCATCTAGCTCAGGATTATCTGGTAGTAGCTCTCAGACAGACATTTCTCTCTGCCGTACTGGAAAATTTCCCAGTTGTCTCAACTGTCAAATTTGTACTTTACCATCAGTACTGGAACTTGAGAACTCATAAGCTCTTGGCTGTTGCTTAGATATTACCCAACCTGGAAGTTTGGGTAACTTCCCCAAAAGACAAAAGTGTTCAAGCGTCATCCAGCAGCCATCCTATGCCTCTTGCTGTCATCTCCAGAGTGAAAAAAATTAGCAGATGGGCTTTTTCTACAATGGTAGCTGTGTGGAATTAAGAAAAAAAATATTCAGGAAAAACTCTCAGGATTGCATATATGTGAGGGGCAATCTGCAGAGTTGGCCCCTTTGCTGTTCCTTTGTCAATACTTGCTGACTGGCAGCTGAATGTCATACTGAAAAGCCTTGTCTTTGCAGCTATAAGAGAGTTCTGTCTGTGGTGTTGCGGCCATGATGGCCAGTGCAAGTCATCAGCTGATGTTACAAATGATCAAGTGATGAATATGCATGTGTGAACCCAAGCCTGAGAATTCTGCAGATTCATAAACCATATCCACTGCATGTGTATATGTGTGCACGAAATTTCCCTTCGCCACACACTGTGTCATCTTGCCTGTGGCACACTGGTTCAGCATCTCTCATTGTGTCAGTGTCTTCAACGAACCACATCATTCCTTCTCCAAACAAGGAGCTGAGCCAAACGTGGGCTCCCCATGACCACAACTCACACCTGATCCTTTCTGCGTCCAAGCAACCACAACAGCACCACACTTTGCTCCCTTGTTCCTACTCAATAGCACTGGAGCCCCTTGAGAGTCATTCCAGGCTGTCCATTCGCCTATTTCTTTATCTTGTTTCAGGACTAGAGCAGCTGTTATTTCATCATTCACCTTCTTTCCCTCTCTTTCATAGCCATAGAGATGTGGCAGGTATTATGGCTACCACAGGGCTGTTGCTGCAAAAGGCATATCCCTGTGGTGAGTGTGAGTCCGCAACCCACAGAGCCAATTACGGAGCCAATTACAGGAGTTTCCCCGCTCTGTGTCATTGTCCGACAGGTGATCATGTCACTTCACATGGTAAGCATTCCCAATATGAAGGGAGGAGGCAGAACACAGGGGGTGATGGTTCTTGGTTACCTCCCCCTCATGGACTCATAGCCATCAATATGTCTGGAATGGAATATAATGACTCACAGCGCAATCCTATCCAACTTACACCACCGGTGTAACCAGCGGTGCAGCGAGAACAGGAGGACCCAGAACGGAAAGGGGATTCAAATCCCCTCCAATGGGGGATTCAAAGGGGATACAAATCTCCCCTCCAAAGCCTCCCACCCTGCCCTCCCCTGCTGGTTACACCGGTGGTGTAAATTGGATAGGATTGCACTGTTAGAAGCACATCAGAGTGAGCAGTTTGTGGGACTGCTCGGCCTAGTGCTGAGTGGAAAGGTGTGGCAGCACTTTATTTTCCTTATGGCAGGTTTTTCAGAGGGCTGCACACCATGGACAGGCTATGCTGGGCTCCCTGATCATTACTGAGACTCACTGAAAAGTGGGTTCTGACAGCCATAATAAATAGAGGAGGAACAGCAAATAGAGAGATTGCGGCCTGCTGGAAATGTGGCATGGAAGAGGTCCCGTGTTTGTCTTTTGTTTAGAGTCAGCAGTTTGGGCACACGCTGCAAACGGGCAATATTTGTCTCCATGCCATCAAGCTGCTAATATAATCAGATCTATTACCCTTTGTCCTCCTCTCAGTATGATTGTCCCCCTTAAGGCTTCAGCCTCGATGATAAATCATGGGAGGCCAGGAAACGTGATTACCAAAACAAAGTAAAGCCTAGTATTTAAATGGCAGAAAACAACTACCTGTCAGCCTAACAGTAAATGATATATTCTGTTAGTTCTGTTAAATCCATAACAACAAGAACAACAAAAAATAATTATTGCAAGAGAGAGTTTCCCCCTCGATTTATGGTTAGAAGGAATGTTATACAAAACATAGTGCATCAGCTTTGTCTAAACATTACTTAGGTGCAAATACACAAATATAATTAAAAAAACCCAGGAGCATACTTTACAACTAGCTTACAATACTATAAATATATTTTATATACATGTTAACATATTTTAAGACATGATCTTCATACATACATACAGTATATATATATATATATATATATATATATATATATATATATATATATATATATATATATATATATATATATTAGTATTAGACTATTCAGTGCTTTAAAATTTTATTGTGAATCTGCACTTTACATGTAAATATCTGCATTGATTTGCCAACAGCAGATCATTTCCAGATAAGGAGACTCTTTAAATCCCTTAATTTCTGTCCACTCAAAATATCCAATGAACAGGACCAGAACCATATACAGTGGTCCCTCATTATCCGCGCGGATTCTGGGAACGGAACTCCTGCGGATACTGAAATCTACGGATTGCGAAGTTTGCTATGGTGGATATACACACATAGTCAGTTGAAGGCTCACACTTCCATTTTAATGAGCCATTGTGAGGCCTAGAACAGTGGCTGCAAAGGAATGACAGTGGGGTGTGGAGACAGGAGTGAGGGGAACAGTGTATGTGGCAAAGGGGGGAAAGCCAAGTGGTTTGGATGGAGAACTGAAGCTGGGATGAATGGCAACTGGGATGGTCCAACGATGGCTGTGTGGCCTGCAGGACATAGTCTTGGCCCAACTGACAGATGAGGTAAAGGTGTTCGTGCAAGAGCTGGGACTTGGGAAAGGAACTGCTGGTGAGGCTGAAGGACTTTAAATGTACTTGCAGCGGCAGCCGCTGCCGCTGCTGCATGCTGTTGCAAAACAGTGTGGTGGATTGTGGTGATGGAGGTAGAACACAGTGGCTGCTGCAAAGGCAAAGGCTGCAGAGGAGCATTTGAAGGCGGGATTGCAGTTGGAGGAAATGTCAGCTTCATCTTGCTAGCGAGCATGTTTTGCTGAAAGATCTGGTGGTAGGCCTCACACTGCAGATCTTTGAATTTGTCGTGGTTTTCCGGGGGCAAGAGCAGTGCATGTTCAGGCAAGGTGAATGGTGAGAGTATTTGCTCTGTAGTTAAGAAAGCATGACTGTTTAGATGTGCTTCTTTAAAGGGCAAAGGAGGTGGGGTATTAAATATACCCGGGTTATACCGCAACCAATCATTGGCTGACGGGATGAGTTTTTCTTGTGGGATCGTCTCAGCCACTTCATAGTGGCACAGGTATGCTTTTGGGAGAGGGTGGTCTATGTTTTTCTCAACAGTGGGCACTTTATTAGGAGCTTGATTTTCTGGAACACTCACACTGTCATGTTTTTCTCCCTGTTCCAGCATGTTCCTGGGTTTCGCTATTGCCAGAACACTATGTTCAGTAACAGGAGAAGCAGAATGCGTGAGTTCTTCCAGAGATGGAGCATTCTCTGTAACAGAACAGTTTGATCCTTGAATATTTTCCGATGAAAGTAAATGTTCAGATTGTGGGGCTGTTTGGCTTTCCACTGGCTGTATTGTTTTTTCTGTATTTTTTGCATAATCTGTGATAGAAGAAGAGGCTTGTGTTTGCTCTGTGTTATCTTCAGCTGATACTTTGGGAGAATTATGGAACACAGGGATCTCTTTGGGAGACTTGACACTGCTGTCCTTTCTTGGAGTTCTCTCTCTAACTGTACGATGAATTCTTCTTGTTCTCTTCCTCCTTCGTTTCCGTTTAGGCTTGCAAGGTGCTGCTACGTTATGCGTTCGCCTCAGATTCTCTTCTGAGAAACAGGTCTGTGCATATGAACTTTCATCGGACGAAGAACAGGAGTGCATATGATGTCTCCGTTTTCTATGAGACCTTTCTGGCTCATCGGCAAGAGAATGATAAGCTCGTTTTAACGGCTGTGTTGGATGTGAGCATTTTTCATCCGAATGATGGCCTATATGTTTATGATCTGGGCTACTGCTAGATCTTCTCATACTCCAACTACAAAATGCTCTAGAATACACAGAGTTGCATCTTCCAGAATTCAATCCTGATTTATTTGATTGACTGTGAGAAATCAGCTTGCTCCTTCTGCACAGATGGTTAGAGATAATGCAATAGTCCCTCTCATCTTTTGTGTTGCAAGCTGGGTATGGACTTTGGTTCTCATGGGCCTGTGTGGACACCGATATCTTTCCACTGTGATCACCACTCTCAACCGCAAGAGTTTCAGATGACTGCTGCAATGGTTCTGCAACTGAATAACCCAGTCCATTTTCACCCATACCTTGTTCCAGAATATTATGAAGCTTTTGATGTTTATCAACATCAGCCAAATTATGTTGTTGTTCAACAACTGGAGAAATGTCAGTCTCTGCCTCAGCAGATTTCCTGTAATGGTGATGGCACAGCTTTCTTCTCCTTTTCCTCTTCCTGTTTTTATGAAGCCACTTTTCATGTGTCCTTTTGATCCAGCAATTGTATTGTTGTTTATCAGTAGATGAGCTTTCTTGTATACATTTTGGGGGGTTGTGATATTTTTCCTTTGTTTCAGCCCTGCACAAAGTATCCATGCCTAATTCATCTGGTTTTTTGTCAGGATTACAACCGTCTGCTAAAGAAACATCGGCTGTTACTGATGTTGCATGGTTGCATGGGTGCGTATTAATGTTGGTTGCAAAATCAACACACATTGAAAGAGATTTATCTGGATAACCTAAAACTAGGCCCTGGCTGGTTTTGGTTTTCTGGGGAGAATTCAGCATATTTGACTGAGGCTTATTTTTCTCCAGGCATTCACTTGATCTTGATGATCTGAAGTCAAAACATAAGGGATTACAGCTATATGAGATAGATGGTTCCGTCTTTGTGTAAATTAACATTTCCGATGGCCACTGAAGAATGGTTGATCCATGTTTGTTAAACACAGGAACAAATGGCTCACAGAGTCTTTTTTGTGAATCTTGTTTACAAGGTAAAGCTATCATTTCCCCTTCGGAATTTGCTGGAATAAGTCCATCGGAGGAGTATTTTTTAATTTCATCTTCAGTATTGGTTGAATTGCCACTAATGTTCTGATCATTTTCTTCCTGGACATTCTGCTGTGATAGACAATCTTCATTGACAGGGGGACCTATGTGTTTGTTTCCCACGTGTTCATCGGTACTGCTTTCTGCAGGTAGGGCTTGGTTCCCAAGGGCAACTCCAGACCGTGTTTCATCAGGTGACACCGCTGAATCCACATTAACACAAGCGTTATCCAAATCACTAAGCCTGGGTTCTTTCAAATCAGCAACGGAACTTAATGCGATGTCCTCCTGTATCATTCTCTCCTCACCTGGTGGTTCCTTTGAATCCTGTATTAGGATAACTTCTGCTTTATCTGCATGTTTTTCTATCAGTGGACCAACAGAGTTAGGTTTCTCCTCAGAACACAGAACGATTTCTTCATCTGATGAGGCCTGAAGATTGCAAGGCCCAGGAACAAACCGACTTCTTCTGCTAAGGCCAGCTGAAGTTTCATCATTGTACTCGTAGAAAGCCGCGGCTGATGATTCTAGCTTGACTGATGCTTTCTTTGGAAAAGCAAAAGAGAATCCAACTTTATGCCCATGGAATCCCTGCATTTGATCCCCAAGCTTGCTAATGTCGGACTTATGGTTATGTGCAGTTTCAGGTGACAAAGGAGCAACAGAGGCAACATTGCCAGCAACCTTTGGACTGTGCAGTAACGCTAAGTCAAATTCTTGCTCTTTTTTAGCAGAGTCGATGAGAGTACTTTGAGGGATTTCACTGAAATTATCTCGGACTGTGACTGTCGTAGATCTGAACATAGGACCACTCCCGGGAGCACTAAAACAAAACAAAAAGAAACCGTTTATGAATCTAATTCAGAACCATTTGAAATGTGCTGCTGGTTGCTACTACAACATGCTTCCTTAACAGCCTGCTATAGAGAGGTTATTAGCAGGAAGTAACTTTTACTGCTATTGCTACCTGGTGAAAGATCAGCTGTGAGATACCCTCTGTCCCCCCTATCTTCCCTGACCTTTCCTTAAATTGGGTCTATACCAGGGTTGTATGAGTGGCTGGAACTCGGGGACAAATCTGCTGCTCCCCCTACCATCTGCCACAGATGCAAACTGCGTGGTTTGCTTCATGGCTGGGCTGGCCTTGCTCCTATTCTCTTAACAGGATGTCAAGAAACCGCTAAATAACTAACATTCCAATCCTAGCTGGGCTTTATGATAGCAGAATCGTGGTTCCATTTGTCGTAAATGGCCATACAGTGGTGCACATAGCACACTGCCGGTCACCATTCCAGAACTGCTGCCGCAAATGGCGGCAGAGTCTGAGGCCCGCTGCTGGCTACTGGTGGAAGCGCAGGTAAGCCTGCATGGTGGGTGGGCCATGGGAGGAATGGGACGGAGAGGAACAGGGAGGCATAACGGGGAAGGGATGGAGACATAATGGGGGAGGGAGGGGGAGGATCCTGGTGGCACCGGCATGTACCACAATACTATCCCTGTTCCTCTCCCTTTCCTTCTATCTTACTCTCCTAGGACTTGCACTAGCAAAATGGCCCAGACCAAGGTGACCCATTGAGGCAGCAGAGGCTTGCCCTGAGGTAAGGGACCAAATGTTTCCTTACCTCGAGGAGGCCTCTGGAACTGTCTCCCAGCAGGATGCAGCATGCACCACTGCTGCATGGGGGGGGGGTTAGTTAGGATTGGGCTGTAAATCAGCCAATTATGTGAAAACTACAATGACTGGATTGCTATTGAAAGTTTTCTAAGAGTCAATCTTGACCATTCCCTGGAATGGCAGAATTAACCTTAAATTTCTGCTTAGGAGAAATTTAGTACTAACTCAGAGATCAAGTTCACACACTGGCCAAGCATATCAGTTTCCTATGTGTGTAGGACATGGAGTCACGTTCTGGGCATGTATGTCCTTTTCCCACCAAAGACAGAACCTTCAATGTGAGCTGGAACCATTGAAAGTCAACACTTATGTGTGAAGGCCCCATTCATGTGACTGTGCTCACTGTGAAAAAGAATGAGGAACATGCATGAATGGGCCCTACTTATGTGTAGATTCTAATGCACACTGAAGGTTCAGTGGCCAAAGGGCATGTGAGCCTAGGGCAGTGATGGTGAACTTATGACACGTGTGTCAAAGGTGACACGCCACAATGTTTTGGGTGACACACCAGTGTTCACCAACACCTGGCAACAACTACAGGATCTCAGTATCCGTGGAGGCAGCGGGTATTGCGGACCCTTTCAAAAACACTTTAAAAAGACAGAAAAAACCTTCCCTACCACCATGCAGCAAAATCGCGCTGTTTGCAGGGCAGTCTTCTGCATTCCCGTGCCCTGGCTTGCCCCAGAATGCATCGCGATGGGTGAGTCAGGGCAAAGGGGCAGTGGCGTCCCCAGATGGGGGGCCCTGGGGTGGTGGGCCCCAGGGCGCAAGGGCGCAGAGGCTCATGGGGGGGCGGGAGGCTCTGGGGAAGAGCGGGAAAAATTTGAATTTTTCCCGCTTTTTTTCGCCGATTTTCGGCGATTTTAAGCCTAAAACTGGGGGTTTTAGTAAGTATGTATGCTTTTACCGGCACTTTAGTGATATTGGACGCTCCCTCGACGATTAATAGCCTTCTCCCGGGCCCGCAGCTTCTCCGTGCGCCCGGCCCGGGTCTCTGTACAATCTTCGTAGTTTGCGCATGCGCAAACCCACGGAGTCTCCAGGGACGCTCCAGGGAGTAGTTTGCACATTCCCAGAACGTCCCTGGAGACTCCGTGGGTTTGCGCATGCGCAAACTACGAAGATTGTACAGAGACCCGGGCCGGGTGCACGGAGAAGCTGCGCGCCCGGGAGAAGGCTATTAATCGTCGAGGGAGTGTCCAATATCACTAAAGTGCCGGTAAAAGCATACATACTTACTAAAAACCCCAGTTTTAGGCTTAAAATCGCCGAAAATCGGCGAAAAAAAGCGGGGAAAACTAATTAGCATAAATTATGCTAATTAGTTTTAGGGGCGGCGAGGACCCGGCCCCACATGCAAAATCGGTTGGTTACCCCTCTGCAAAGGGGGACTGTCGCGCAACCCAGAAGTGGCTTCCAGGAGCACAGAAGACTGCCCTGCAGGCCTGCAAACAGCGTGGTCTTGCAGCACAACACTAGGGAAGGCTTTTCTGACTTATTTTTACTGTTTAAAATGATTTTTAAAGGGTCCCCCATATTCACGGTCTTCGTTCATGTGAACAAGAAGAATTGTTTCTCTTTTGTTTGGGTGTGTGTGTGTGTGTCACACCAGCAGAGTCAAGTTCTGAATTTTTGACACACCAAGCCCAAAAGGTTCGCCGTCACTGGCCTAGGGCTTACTTTCTAGGCCTGTATACATGTAAATTCTACATACTGGGGCTCAGGGGCTGAATGTGCAAATGAACCACACATAAGACATACATGAATCCCTCCTTCCGATCCTAGTATTTTCCCCCAGTATTGTAAATATAATGCATAAATATATATTAGCTTTCATAGACATACAATTCGTCTTCCTTTTTCCATCTTCAGGGGAGCAGTGAAGGTAATAGCTAGCTTCTGCTATTGTGTGCCGAGTGCACACAATTGTGTTCTGAGTGCTATTGAGTGCTGAGTGCACACTTCTGCTGAGTGAAGTAATTTTCACACTCTAAATGATTGTGAAATTCCACCAACCTAAGGCTGCAGTCCCAGGCAACACTTGCCTGAGCGTAAGTCCCATTAAACTCAATGGGACTTACTTCTGAGTAGACATGCATAGGCTTGCAGTGTAAATAAGCAAAATTATTTTAGCTTCCTTTGAAAGTCCTACAGCCATTTTGCATGAACAGGATCCTCCAGCTGTTCCTGAAATTTCGCTTAGTCTGCTGTTTGGTGATAGCTCTAGAATCCTGACTGCCAACAGCGGTTCTGGGTCTCTCAGTCTCGGGCTACCCTCGATCATTTCACAGCAAATGCCTCCAATTAATCTGGGGACCTCGTGCATGCATACTATGTACTTTGTCACTGATCCTCAGACCCCTCCCCTGTGTCTGTAAACTACATTTTTGGAATGCATGTGGTGTTAGCAATTTCGGAATGACTTTTAGAAACATTGTATTTGACACAGACATTGTTGAGTGAAGATAAGTAAGGAACCCCCATGGTCATTTTAAATAGTTGCTCTCCGACGAGCACAGCTCCCCTCTGCCAGGCAGGTTTGCATTTTCTCTGATGTAGCATGTCGAGCTCTTTAGCTGTATTTCTAAATAAAACATTTATAGCAGTATCTAAATGTATACCATACCCCAGGGGTCTAGCTTGCAATTTCAGATATGTATACACATAGGTTGATCCATTGTCCTTCACCCTCTCTACAGCACCACCATTAATAAATTTACGATTAGGTATAATGTGATCATTAGCACAGCATGGGGAGTTGGATATGGACCTCTAGCTGTGAGTTATTTAAAGGTTACAAAAGCCTGAGGAACAAGGAAAAGAAATAATCATCTGCACCCCAGTTTGCAATGAGCTAAATCAGAGTTCTTGGATTTAACCGGATTGATTGACACTGAAGCCAACAGAGTTAAGTTGTTTAATTTCCAAGCCAGGAGCATCACAAGATCTTACTTCTAGAAGGAGAATTGAAGGTCTCTCAGTGCCAAGTTGCTGTCAGTCCTGGGGCAAAGCCCTAAATTGGGTCTCTAGGGTACACTGGGATCTCTCCCATCAGTGTACTGGTGATGACCGGTGGCATCTCATCCTAACCACTCCTATTGGCAGACGGAGGAACTCATTGGCTTTGACAACATCTCCTTCCCTCCCCACCAGCCAATAAGAGCATCTACTGGAGGCAGAGACCACTGGAGGATGCTCTCATTTGTAGATAGGACACTTTGTGCAGTAGAAGTGCTGGTCTCTCATCCAATTCATGCCACTTGATAATTTAAGACCCCAATCCTATTGTTCCCCCACACCTGCTGATGCATCAGTGCCAAAATGGCTATCGTTGCATCCTGCAGGAGGAGGAGTTGAGGAGGTCTCCTCTGGGTAAGGGAACAATTGTTCCCTTACCCAGGGTAAGCCTCCACAGTGCAGTGGGGTCGACTCGGACCTTAAATAGCTGGCGCGGGTCTGTGTGGACCCATGCCAAGGGATTTGGTCCGGGAAGTAGGTTAGGATTTGGCAGCTGCCACCAGAGGCGTTTCCATGGTAGGGGCCGCACCGTAAGTCGCGCCCCATCCTAGTACTGTTTACCAACCGGAACGAGGAGGCTCCGCCCCCTTGCAGGCGGATCCATTCCGTGCTGCGAAGGTGATGAGCAGGGAGTCTCCTGCCCATTCGCCTTCGCAGCGCGGAATGGCTGCGACGGCGAGGGGGCGGGGCCTCCTTGTTCCGGTTGGTAAACACGGTACTAGGACGGGGCGCGACTTACGGTGCGGCCCCTACCGTGGAAATGCCTCTGGCTGCCACTGCCACTGAACCCGCCCCCTTCCTGGACCCAATCTGCCCATTCCCCACCCGTCGCTGCCCCATTCCGCCCTCACCCCACCTCCGTTCCACCCACTTTAACCCTCCTGCCTTCCCCTTACCTCCATCATTGCCATCTTTGTGCTGCTCTGGAGAGTGCGGGAATGCTCCAGCCTTCTTGATGGCACTCTAGCAGCACGTGGCTTTGCGTGTTGCAAGAGTACCTTTTACAACTGGCGCTGTTAGGGCCAGCGGAAGAGGAGCACCGCCATCGCTCAGCCCAGGTAGGATTGGGCCATAAGTGTAAGAACTTGCTAGCATCGAGCTCAGTTGGTTTTGGGGTAAAGCAATAAAATGCCATTTTCTTAGCAAGCTTACGCCGTGAATATTTCTCGTCATTGCTCCCCTCAGCGGTGACAAGTGTGACTGACGTTATCACAGAATGCTCTCAGTCCCTGTCAGTGTTGTAAATTTAAAAGCAGTTCTCCCTGTCCTTTCAAGTCACAGAACTCCCAACTACTGCGACCCATTCACAAGGGATGCTCTCCACTCCAAAGCAAGCTCACCACACGGTGGTGGCGTTATTTATTTATTTAAAACATGTATACGCCGTCGCCACCTCCGCCCTTCAACAGACATGACTCTCAAGGTGGCGTACGTCAAATTAGACAATGGGGAATCATTGGAACATAAAAAGGTTGGGATGGTGGAGGCAGTGGTGTAGCAAGGGTGATGCGAAGGCAAGTAGTTGTGCAAGACTCCGTTACACTGGAGTCAGCGGCCCCTCCCCCTTGCTGTTGGAGCCATTCCAGCAGCAACAGTGAGTGAGTGAGTGAGTGTCCTGCGTGTTGCCTTTGCTGCCAGAATGGCTCCAACAGCAAGGGGGAGGGGCTGCTGACTCCAGTGTAACGGAGTCTTGCACAACTACTTGCCTTCGCACCACCCTTGTTACACCACTGGGTGGAGGTATGCCTGGCTTGCTTCTTTCCTCTTTCTCCTCCTCCTCATCCTAGTTGGCATTTTTATGACCACTGTGTGGGAGGAGTTACAAAGTTAAGGAGGCACCAGCAGCAGGTGGAAGTTGCCTTGATTTTTGCCTTGCTGATTTCTCTTTCTTGGTCATCTCTTCCTCCCAAGGCACTGGATGGTTCTGTAGCCACTGGGGGGTGGAAGGGGCACAGACCAAGTGTAATGACTTCTGACTTTACCAGGTCAAACAATGAGTGCGAGGATATGGCCTCCACCCTCACACACCTGTTGCCTGTGTCAACTCTTCAGGCCAATACCTTAAAATAACAACCCATCCATTTAAAAGGTACTAAGAGGCTATGATTTGTGGTGTTTAGTTGAATGCTATTAGCAGTTTGAATGTGTGAATGCACTTTATGGTAAAAGTTGTAAAATGCTTTGCAGCTGAAGTGCTATTTACATCAGCAGTCATAAGGTGCCCCTGTGGACATTTTCAGTGCTAAATATGTTCTCTGACACAGATGAGCTGCTGTGTAATAGGCTAATTGTAATAAGTGGGAAACTGCAAGGAATATTACGGTTGACCAAGGATACAGTGGGGGGTACTGCAGTTAGAAACAGAGAAATTGCGGTGACTAGTCCAGATGTTGCATGACGTCCTTTCTCTCTCCCTCTCTCCATGGATCTAGCAACGTTGCAGAAGAGTTCTTAGGGGGAAATGGAGCACACAGAGGACAGACAAATTGATGTCTTTTTTAAAACGATCCATTCCCCATTCAATCTAAGGGGATCTGCACTTTGTGTTGTAGCAAATTGTTCCTTGCAACCCTGAAAACCTTTACACACATACAAATGTCTCTGAGGGATTTACAGTGCCTTCCCATCACGCATACTTATTTGTTAGGTTTTCACCATGCCCTTCTTCCAAGCTCAAGAAAATATAGATGGGATCTCAGATGACCTCCTATCCAAGTATCAGCCACCAGACCAACAGCCCAATTCTACCTAAACTTCTTACGATGATGCAGAGGCTCCAGCATGGGCTACACTGCATTCCGCAGGGAATTTAGCAGGCAGAAACTCTCCTCAGGGTTTGCCCCGGGGTAAGCCCCAGTCTGTGCAACAGGTCAACTTGTCCCTGTGCCAGTCATATCGCTGACACAAATCCACATTGACCTGTTGGCGGATCAGGCCCAGGAAGGGGGATAGGATATGGCGCACACCGGCACCACAGCTTATGCTTCCCTTTCGGGCCCAATCCGCCCACCCCCGCCCCATTCCTCCCCCTGCAGCTTACCTAGAGCAGTGGGCAGTGGCATTGCTAGCCACTCTGGCAACTGGGGCACAGTTAAAAATGTTACCCCCAGACATAGGCATGACGTCACTTGCAGATGTGACATCACAACCCCCACTTTTTTTTTCAAGGTAGCTGGACCCCAGTATCTGCGCCCTGCAGATACTGCGGTCCAGGACTGATTGCAAATTACTCAAGGGGGGTGGGGGTGTGTTTGGAGACCCATTCTCCATCAGGCAGACCTGCAGAGGTCTCCACAGGCCTCTGCAAGCCTTTCCGATGCAATTTAAAGTGACTTCCAGTTTTATTTCTTTAAATCACATCAGAGAGGCTTGCAGAGGCCTGCGGAGGCCTCTGCAGGCCTGCCCGATGGAGAATGGGCATCTGGAGGACCCCCCCTGTGACTAAGTCGTGATTGGGGTGTACAGGGGGAGTTTGAGGGGGTGCTAGAAGAGGCTACTGGCACGACTTGGAGCCCCCCCCCCAGGTGCTTCTGTAGTGCCAAACAGCTGATTTGTGCTATGCAATTGCATAGCACAGATCAGCTGTTCAGCGCTAGATAAGCAGGGCACCCCCTGGCACCCCCCCTGAGGCATGGTACCCGGGGCACAGCTCACCGGCCCCCTTAGCTACGCCACTGCTGGCAGGCCTCCGTCGCTTTGCCGGTGAAGGGGGAATGCTCCAGCCTTCCCTCCAGCACATCAGGCCTCTGCCTCTGCACTGTTGCAAAGCGTTTTCCAACTCTTTTACATCAGCGGAGCGCACGCTCCACCAGCGCTAACAGGGGATCAGATTGGGCCACAAGATATATTGAGGTTCAGGTACCAGCAGATTTGTGTTTGTCCACTCATAAAAAGGAGACCATTATGTCTTCTTAGCACATGATGGTATATATATCTTACCCAGTTTGTATTTTTTTTACACAGTAGAGAACAAAAGTCACATGTGAAGGGGATTCTGAATGACCCAATATAAAAGTTGCTCTTCCATCTTCCAAATGGTACAGGAGTCCCTGCATCAGCAAGAATTAATTTCAGTGTGAAGATTGTAATCCATAAACCACTGAATCACTGCTAGTGTCAGGTTGCCTGGAGCTCTGGGCCAAAGTCCTGCACTGGGCCCCTCTGGTAGCCCTCGCCTCTTGATAGTACATTGGGATCTACCACTGCCACCTGTATTGAGGGCTCAGGAGTTAGCCTGGTCCAACAAGCCTTATGATGGATCTGCGCTCATAGCCAGTGCCTGACCCCTGATGCCACCCCTGAGAAAAGTATCTCTATTGTAAGTAATAGTATCCTGACAACCAGTGTAGTGAAGTGGACAAAGTGTTAGACTTAAGTTGGAGAGTCATGGGTTCCAATCCTTACTCAGCCACAAAGCTCAGTGGCAGCGCAATCCTGACTAAGGATCCGGCTGGCGGCCCAGGGCCACCCGCCGGATCTTGAGCCCAGGCTGCAGGCGCCCTCCCCCTCCCCCTCCTGGGCCGGCTAGTCCAATGGCCCCCCCTCCCTCACCTGCTGGACCGCCCACACTTACCTTCTTCCAGCGGCCACGTCCCGGTCCGACGATGGAGTGAGGGGAGCCGACCTTGCGCTGACCTCCCTTACCCCTGAGGTGTCGTGAATGTGCTTTACGGCATGTTTGCGACATCTCGGAATGTCTTGAAACCCATCAATGAGTCCAGCTGAAGCACTCGCTTCAGACAGTGGCATGGGACATGTGGTACATTTGCACCCACCTGCTTAGAGAGCATGTAAAAAGAGGATGCAGGAGTTTACCTCCTCTTTCTCCAGGACCATTTCTTCTCAATGTCAAAGGTCCTCCTTGCCACCAGTGTAGAAGAAGTAACACCAGAGGAAGATAAGGATTGTGGATGCTGGTTGGAACAGGAATGGGTGTTGACTCATGCATGACACATGAGCAGAATTCCTGCTCATGCAGGATCAGGGAGGGGGTCAAAATTTGGTGGCAAAGGCAAAGGTGGCAAAAATTGGTGAGGGTGGGAAGTGGAATTGGTTCTGCCTCATGCATCTGATCATTTTGGGCCACCCCTGGGAGTCTATGCACACTGCCTTGAGATCTTTGGAGGAAGGGTGGGATAGATGGTTTGGAGGAAGGGTGGACAATAAAACAAATAAGTCCGATTTTTTCAGTAAAAGTACTTTGAAAAAAGTGGTTTGTGGAATGTCATATACAGGGCTGCACCCCGGCTGCAGCCCTGTATATTCCTGTCCTCATTGATGATGTCCTGCCAAGCTTCAAATGCTGACCTAGTTCCCTAATGTTTTCCATCGTTATGCTTCCCTTTATTAAATATATATATAGAACATTTTTAACAAAAATACTGGACATTTTAAGTCTGATGAAAAATGTCGTGTTTAAACATTTATTTCTTCACATCATGCCAAATCTAATTGATGCACACAGCTCAAAGAGTGCCATAAAAACAGATCCACTTTCTTCTGGGTCAAGACTTTAATAGTCATGGGCCTTCTGCCACATCATATAGCCTGGAATATCATCCCCCCCCCCCCACTTTCCTGCTCTTTTTACCTTTCAGTAACTTTCCACTCACCATGCAGCTTCTTTTCTGAGTTCAGCTAACTTGTGTAACCGTTGAAGGGCCTTTTCCTGTTTCCTTTCATCTTTTCTTGATTTGGAGGCTACGTTTCGTGCAAACTCCCTCTGTTTTAGCTCCTTGAGTCTCTATTAGAAATAATTGGAAACAAGGAGAAAAGAGAAACATTTAATGCAGGGGAAAAAAACCTCCAAAATAACCTGTTAAGAGACTATTATCTTCCATTCTTATAAAACCATTTGATTTTTATATTTATAAATCAGAAGCATCTGAATTCACAGTGGCATTACCATTGCTAGTGTGCTATTTTGTTTAGGTCTCTAAAAACTTTGGGCACCTTCTCCCCCCCCCCCCAGTGATTTAAGCATTTTTAGTAGCAAAATGCATTAGTAAAATATATCACACAATGACTAGCTCTAAGCTTATTTCGGTGGGTGCCCCCCCCCCCCCATAAACACTCTGGATTATAAATCTGTCATTAGTTGCAGTATCCATTATGGACTACTTTATCTGAAATGAATTATTCAGCTAGGTGATTCTCATGTGAAGATTTAAGTTAAACCTCCCCCTTTCTATCTATCTATCTATCTATCTATCTATCTATCTATCTATCTATCTATCTATCTATCTATCTACTCTGCTTTTGTTGTTGTTGTTGTTCAGTCGTTAAGTCGTGTCCGACCCTTCGTGATCCCATGAACCACATCCCGCCAGGCCTTCCTGTCCTCCACTATCTTCCTGAGTTCGCTCATTTTCATGTTCGTTGCATCGGTGATGCTGTCTAACCATCTCATCCTTTGCCTTCCCCTTCTCCTTTTGCCTTCAGTCTTTCCCAGCATCTTTCTCTGCTTTTAAGGTAACTTAAAATATAAATTAAAAAACCTGATGAAGGCTGAAATCCTAAGCATACTTACCTGGAAGTAAGCTTCATTGAACTAAATAGGACTTACTTCGGATTAGACATGCATAGAATTGTGCTGTAAAACCAGCAATAAAACAGACTAGATCTCAAAAAAGTTAAACTTTCATAAGGAAATCAAAGCAGCATTAAAGACATTAAAAGCAGCTTAGAAACAAACCATCGGAAGACTGACAGCGCAATCCTATCCAACTTATACCACCGGTGTAACGAGCAGGGGAAGGCAGGGTGGAAGGCTTTGGAGGGGAGGGGAGATCCCTTTCCGTTCTGGAGCTTTCTGCTCTCGCTGCACCGCTGGTTACACCAGTGGTGTAAGTTGAATAGGATTGCGCTGTGAAAATCCCACAGCTGGAAAAAACACACAGGCAGCGGAATCCACCGTAAGGATCCGGCCGGCAGCCCAGGACCACCTGCTGGATCCTGTGCATGGGCTCCCCAGTGCGCTCAGGGCTGGAGGTCTACTCAGGGAAGGGGATGCTCATCCCCTTCCCTGGGTGTAAATCCAGGCCAGCCCAATCGGCCTCCTCGGATTTCCACCAGCTAAATAGCTGCCAGAAGTAGAGGAGGCCATGTAATGGAGTGGCTGGCCCGTCGGGGATGGGGATCCCCGCCCCTCGTGGGCCGGCTTGGCCAACGGCCCACGTGGCTGGCGACAGAGCTCTTACCTTCCGCCGCTGTCCGCGTCCTGGTCCGGCGCCGGAGTGAGGAAGGCCGGCCTTGCTCCGGCCTCCCTTACTCCCGAGGCATCGCAAACATGCTTTATGGCACGTTCGCGACATCATCGCCATCGGAGTTTCCAGGATTGCGCCGACACATTATTACCTCATGTAAAAGGCCTTTCATAGATTGGGGACGTATATACAAGGAGACACTCTCTAAGATAATACTGGGATTTCATCCTTTCTAATTAAGTCATCTTGATTGTCTAAGCAGTTGCAAACAATCTACACCTAATACCAGGTAAAATATTTTATATAGACAGTTTTTGCCACAATGGATTCAGACATTTTTTTAAAGCACACAGATAAGTTGATATCATTTGTTAGACCTGTTCTATTGATGGTGGTGCAGCCTTTTGAATTTTAGTGAATTCCTTACCAGGCAGAGGCATCGTCAGGGTGGGGGCATTGGGGCAGTGGGCCCCTGGGCAGCGAGATCGGGCCCCAGGCAACAGGCGGGTAGTGGGGTGTAATGGCGGCCGCCGGCTGGGCAGATCGTCCCATTCGCCGGGGCGAGCAAGGAGCACCATCGGCATGTTTCGCCCTCCCACCCGCCCTGTGCTTCTGTTTGGTGAATAATGGCTGCTGCCATTACATCACTTCCGGCGCAGGGGGGGAGGTGGTCATAGAAACACCACTGTTACCAGGTAGACAGGAAAGGTAGTCAGGAAATAGTTTCCCACATGATGTGGGTTTTGTTGAGTCTCTTAAGCAATGTTTTAAGCAACAGTAGTTACATATAGACATACGGTAATTCCCATAGCCTACAGACCCAATGCTCAGGATTATTCCCCATCAAGAGGATAAAAAACTAGTGTAAACATATTACAGTGAGAAGGGAAAATACACATCACTCAGACACACTATTAAGATAGTCAAAGATCAAACTTTCCAATCTAACCCACATCTAACTCGCTCCAAAAATTCAAGCCAATTACATTTTCAATCGCGAAAGATAAACACAGTCCACTGGTGTGCTTAAAACGAACACATGAAATTATCAAGCACTGTGCTACTTTATTAAGAACAATCTTTAAAGCAAATATTTACACTATGGCTAACAACAGCAGCCTTGTCCCTCCCCACTGGATTGCCTCGGAACGCCTGCCAGCTGCCTCAGTGAGGGAACTTTGGCAAATCTCCAAGCATAAGACTAGGCATGTTCTTTTCTGGGGGATATTGTGGGGCTCACAGGCAGGCTCAGTTAAAAAAAAGAAGAAGCAATTCAAGACCATCTCCACCCACACTTTCAGTCTACAGGAAGAAACGGAACCCTAGTTTGCTGTAATTATCCTCCAGTGTCTCCATTTCTACAGACTTGATTACGCAAAAGGCTAGCTATGGTTTCCTAGCATGGACACAAAGAACACATTTTTGGGCCAGCCATCTAATCATTGATATTAATTTAGTCACAGATCTGTTTTAATACCTATCCATGATAGGCAAGTAACTGGCCAAAACTGTCTGCCATTTCTTTCCTAACCCAGGAGGAGGAATGTGCCTGTTCTGACTTCCTGTTCTATTTTCCTTTGGCATCTGCTTTCTCCTTCCAAGGGTTCTCCATGGTTGTGTGGTCCATATGATCTCCATTGCTTGGCATGATTTCTTCTAGAAGATTAAAACAGCAAGGACGACATGACACTCGAAAGGAATTCCTTCTGCTTCTGGCACAGTCCTGTGCCACATAGGCGTAAGATCACCAAGTTGTGGCTAGCTGGCCTCTTGCTCCTAAGCATGTGTCTGTAGAATACCTTTCTGCTATACTTCAGAGCCCTCTCCAGATGTGGGCAGTGTCCATGGTTACAGCCTGAACAGGAGTGCAACAGCAAGTCCGATGCCAACATGCTCTGTTGTACTGAGCTTAGCATTTTGTTTTCACCACCAGTGACCAGCTGGGAAGCTTACAGGCTCCCTGTCATATGTCCCCAGCACCTGGCTATCTGAGGTCATCCTGCACCCAATTATGTATGCTTATCTCCCACTGTCCTTAATGGCAAGAAGTAAGCATAACACAGTTTGGGCTTCTTTCCTCACTTTTTCTTCACTCTTCCCTTGTACTGCAACCTTGGTGAACCACACACATATACACTTAATTTATTGATCGATTCGCATTGCAGGGCACACACACACACACACACACACACACACACACACACACTCACTTCTCATTTTGGGTAGTACTAGCTTTGTGCCATCTGTCTGCTCAGATGCTATCATAAACCTTAAAAATATGCTGAGAAAGAGTAAAGTGAAATATTTTGCTTGCAGCTTAATGGGTATTACTTGTCACCACTTCAGTAGCTCTGTGTGGCTTTTTAGGAAATCCTTGATGGGTGCACATCAATGATTTGAAATTGAAACTAATCACGACCTCTACCCTAAGTATGCGTCCGAAGGAAGTTACAAAAACCCTGTAGACTGTTTCAAGCTAGAACCATGGAAGGTTTATGCATTTTTAGACAAGACTGGGATTTTTCATTGCAAAGAGGAATGTCAGGTACTGAGGCTTCTTTTCGTAAGATCCAGTTCTCTTGCGGATTCCCATCTTCAACAAATTATGCAACGATGACCCCTGAACACACTTTGCATCCCTCTTCTGTTTCAAAATTCAGGGTGGCTGATTTCATAAACATATTCTGTTCCCTTAGCAATTATGAATTTTTCATGGGGCGAAAAAGAGATATTTTTTTTTTCAGGAGGAACTTTTTCCTCTTGTGCAGCTGTAAAGATACTAACAGCCCAATCCTATTCAAAGCCCCGCACTTGGATGCAGCAGCGCCAGGGCAGGCTCTGCTGAATCCAGCACAGGGCCAGAGGTCTCCTCAAGGGAAGGGAATGATCATCCCCTTCCCCCGTGTCGAGCTCCAGCAGTCCCTATGGGGCTACTTGGAGGCGCACCAGCAAAATAGCCGGCGCAGCTCCAAGAAGCCCTGTGTCGGGCTTTCAGGCCGGGACAGGGGATAGGATTCAGTGGAGGCCTCCGCTGAGCCCTCTCCCCTCCCGGGTCTGATCCTCACTCCTCCCTGCCCTCTCCTTGCCACAGAATGCCGCCTCCCCGTCCCCGCTATCCTCCCCTCACCTTCCCACCAGCTGGTGCTGAGCTCACCTACATAATCTTGTTGATTGGCATTGATTGCAATAAATGTGGCCTAGTTTTAATCGAAGCTCTGCCTCAATTCTTTATTGGAGGACACACACACACACACACACACACACACACACACACACACACACACACACACACACACAAGGCCAAGTGAGAGGAACTTATCTGGTGTCACATCCCAGGTGATGCGTGAAGGTACATAGGAATAATATGCCAGCTGTAAGCCATGAAGTGATGTGCTAGTCCATCTGAAATAGGTAGACTGTGGAAGTCCAGAATATGACACAGAAGGTGAGGAAAGCATGCACAGGAACACCAAAAACAAGGATGTAAGGGAAGCATCCTTCTTTGTTATGGGTTAGGAGAACAGTAGTTGTGGAAGCAGCTGAGGGTGATGGAAACTGAGTGCCCCTGAGGTCTTCTACTCTTGAAGGAGGCAAGTCCTCTGACATCAGTAAGTACATCATGGGCATGAGGGGACAGCTGCAAGCATATTTCTAGTAGCTGTGAAGAGAGGCTCCATAGCATATGATGACATTCCCTTTACGATACGCAAACATTAGAATGCTTCTCTCCTATTTATGGGAATCTTATTTTCCCTCCTCTCCGGCACTAACAACCATTTGCACCTGCTCTGATGCCACAAATACCGGTATCTTCACATTGTTGTATATCAAGCCAGAACATTGGTCTTTCCAGCTCACGATTGGCAATGCTGATTGGCAACAGCTCTCCAGGGTGTCAGACAGGAATTTTTCTCTGCCCTACTTAGAGATGCCAGGGATTGCATTTGAGACCTTCTGCATGCAAAACAGGCGCTCTCCTACTCATCGATGGGCCCATGCAACTCAGCTGTGTGCTTATGAAACTTCTGGGTGCTGGTACTATCATTTTTCTCTACAATAAAGAATGTTCTCGTTGAGGATAGAGTAAATCTGATGGGTTCCTATTGTTAGGGATATCAGGCATTCTAAGCAGCTGCCTGTGTGATTCAGTTCAGTAATTCATCGCTCACTCCGCCACTGTTCGACACCTGTGCCGCCGGATACAGGTAAGTGCTACACCGGGCATGAGGAGGGCAGCCTGGGGTGGCGGGGGAGGGGGCGATTGGACAGCCAGGCCAGAGAGGGGTGGGAATATCGGTAGTGTGCTCCGTCATATCCTCAACCCCAGCGGCATCACTAGGGTGCGCGCGCCGCCCTAATGACCCCCGTGCCGCCCGACAGCCGGCCGGCGAGGATGTCTCCAGAGCCGGCAGCAGTGAAGCCTCTGCTGCTGCCGGCTCCGGAGACATCCTCTCCGGCCGGCTGTCTTGGGCAGGAGGAGGCCTCGGAGCGTCCGCCCTCGGCGGAGCTCCAAGGCCTTCTGAGGGAGGCCCGATGCGACGTCATATTTAGAAGGTTTCGCGCATGCGCAGTACCTTTCTGAGGGCAGATTTGCCCTCAAACGTTCTGCGCATGCGCTAAACCTTCTAAATATGACGTGTCGCATCGGGCTTCCCTCAGAAGGCCTTGGAGCTCCGCCGAGGGCGGACCCTCCGAGGCGTCGCTGGATCGCGGCGGGAAGGGTGGACCGCCTGCGCGCGACGCGCGGGTGCACGCGCGTGACCGCGCGTCACCCATTGCGCCCTTCCCGCCGTGCTCCAGCAACACCTCTGCTCAACCCTTCCTGGGCCTGGCCAGCCTTACACGGCCTCCCCGGATGTGTGCCAGAAAAATAGCTGGTGCTCATCTGAGGAGGCCCATTGGGGCCAATGGGACTGACACCGGGGGAAAGGGACAAGCGTCCCTTTCCTCCAAGTTGTGCCCTGCATATGATACAGCAGCCAACCATTTAGGTGCATCTTACGCAGGAGTAAGAGAGTTTGAGTCCAAAAATAAGTTGCTTGCTACGCATGGGATCACTGGTGATTCTAGCGGTGCAAGACAAGCAACAATATGACATCAAAACAACGGATAGCGATGAGCTTGGTTAGCTAACAACTTTGGATCATCAGGATTTGTAATCCATTTAGAATCCATCATTGGCTGGGTTTAAAATTGGTAACAGTGGGATTCCACAGACATTTCCCAGTGTATATGGATGGGTTTTTTTCTTCATCAGTTCCATGTCAAACAGCCAGACATAGTAGCTTGAGGCTGCAGCTTAACGATTAATAATGTACTTTATTTATTTTTGATACTGAGACTCTGCAGTTTTGGCTGGATAAAATAGTGACTTGGAAAAGCACCAATGAGATTTTTTTTAACATCTTGAGCAAGATCCACCCAGTTTGAGGAAGAGTCCCATCTAACCTCAACGTTTGTATACTCATTGGTCCAAATGAAGCAACTGGCCCAGACCAGTAGGGCTGTTGCATGAAAAAACGTTTCCACAGTTTCATGGCATTCCAAAATGGAACTGACAAATGAGTGTAAGAGTAGCTCAGTCTTTCCCTTCCTGCCCATTCACTCTCCTGCTTGCTACCACTACTGTTCCTCCTTCTCCTCCTCGGATGGTTGGGAGAAGCTAACAACGCATCCTAAATTCAGATGCCTAAGATGGAAGGAGATTGCATATAGTTAGCTTTTTTAGGCACCCAACTGTGCAACAATTTTCCCCAGCTGGAAGAGGAGGAGGAAGAGGTGGGAGTAGTAGCAAGCTAGACAGAGAGTGACTGAGAGAGGATGAGCAAGACAGGCTGCTTGAGCAAGTGTTCACTTAAAAAAAAAGAAATAGGTGGCTTAGTGGTTAAGACGTTGAACTGCAGACTGAAAGGCAGGCGGGACAACAGTTCAAGACCCGAGTGTCGTGTGACGGTGTGAGCTATCTTCGGCCCCAGCTCATGCCTGCCTAGTAGTTTGAAAGCAAGAAATTGCAAGTAGATTAATAGGTACCGACTCAGCGGGAAGGTAACAGCATTCTGTGAGCCTTGGCATTGAGTCATGCCGGCCACAAGACCACGGAAGCGTCTTCGGACAGCGCTGGCTCTTCAGCTTTGAAACAGAGATGAACACCGCTACTAGAGTCAGGAATGACTGGCTTTTGAGCAAGGGGAACCTTTACTTTTTATGCACTCATAGTGCATAGTTTTTCTATTTTAAGGATAATTAATTAATTAATTCAATGAACAGGTTTATGTTCCTGCTTGAAGGACAGGTCGTTGTGGTATAAAGGACTAAGCCCAAGACACAGTTCCAAATGGGTAACTGTGTGCAAGACTGTAGCCAGAGAAAATGGTGAAAGGTTTCCTTTTACATACGTGCCTCAGAATGGGCCTAAGTACTTTTCATATGTTATTTCACTAGCTTGCTAGCGGAGATCTACTTTAATTCAAGGTTTAAGCACTTGTAACAAAGCAATAGCTTAAAAACATGGAAAAGCTATAAATTAATAAAAATACTGAAACATATGACAACACTTCTGAAGACCAGACAGGGATGCACAATGCAGTTCCGGTTCCTTTATGACAGAGGAAAGAAAAGTGAAACAAACTACAAAGATTTGGCTTGCTAGCATCCTTATTCACTTTTTTTTTTTTTTTGTAAGCACAAAAGACTCAAACTAAGTTAATATTATGGAAGACTGCGCATTATGAAGTTGGGTTGCCAACTTTTCAACTGACCCTTGTAACTGTGCCTTTAACAGCAGCCTAATGTGCAGATGTCAGGAGGGAGCCCATTCAGGTACCTATCATTCCAGGATGACACTCTCACTGAGGTAGCTCGGTCATCTGAATCATTTTACAAAGTGGGAGTGATGAATGTACATGTATCTATCAATCCTTTTCTCCATGTGGTGAAAATCTCCACCTCTTATTTTCTGTTGGTAAAGGCATCAGAGCAGAGCAGGCTATTTTCTTCTGGCCCATTAGTAACCCTATTATGAAGACGAGGGACATGAAAAGTTTCATCTAATGCAAACATGTTATGCATGACACTTAAAAGCCATGTGATCCTCCACTGAATACAAAATATCTGTCATAAAGGATGTACAGATCAATGGGTTATTTTTAGACAGGAGGAGATGCAAAGTGGATGTACTGAACTATTCAAGGGCAGCTGGTTTCATTCATGGCTCTTACATAGAACTTACTGCCCTCTTCTCATGAATTCACCTCTGAAATTTATATTGACATAATAACGGTCCTATTCCCTGTTGGCGCGCAGGATTTAGGGCCGCTGACGGAGTGTCTGCTGTACCCCGAGTACCAGCAGGGGACCAGTCCAGCTTGGAGAGGTGAGAAAAGAAAAATGCTACTTACCTTTTCGACCACTGCATGGTCCCCTATGGGACTCCTCAAAGCTACATCTAAGGTTCTCAGTTGCACATACATAGCTGTATATGTTTAGGTTGTAGGGCACATCTTCAACTGAATGTGTGGTGCTGGTTAGAGGTGTGGACATCAAGCACCACCCCCACCCCCGCCCCTGTGCATGTTCACTGAAAATGCCGAGGGTGTTAACTTCTCAGGGGGAAGGTGCTGGCAATAGAATGATGATAAACGTGGAAACTTCCCCGAGGAGTAAAAGGTCAACTTGAGTGAACCAAAAACTTCACAGGGGAAGTTAGGGACTGATGCAGTGTTTGGTGGGCAGGAAGTGAGGACAAAGGTACTCTGACTGAAAGAGCAGAATAGGAATGGAAGCCACCCTAAAAGCCACCCTTCCAGAGGTGGAGCAGCTGAAGAAATGGAAATGACTAGGAAGTAGACTAAAAAATGAGACCTGTGGAAAGAACTGAAAGGAAGCCTGTGGGAAATAGGATTCCAAGAGTTATTATTTTTAATGCACTGGCTCAATACAAAAAGGATGGAGGAAGAAGCAACAGAGGCATGTGGTGTGGAAAACAGAGCAAAGAGTGTGTTTGCTTTTGTGCTTCTATGATTAAATACTTGGTTGAGTTAGGAATTTTTTCTTTTATTGTTCATTTCAGAAGACAATTATGGGTAGAGTTACTGGGCCATAAATACATGCCCCAAACAGTGAGGTAAACCAAAAGTTCCACTGAAGTTTACACTTTCTGTTAACTGATTTTTATTTATTTATTTTGTCTCTTTTGCTTTGTTAAAATTAGGATAAATCTGGAATAGGTTAATCGAACTAATGGGTTATTTTAAAATCCACAGATCACAATGAACAATTTCTATGCTGTTCGTGCATTGCTCCAATGTATGCCTACTGCAATTAGTGAGAATCGTAGATTCATATACTGCATATTAGTTTGGGCTGATTAACATAACTCAATTTTTTTAGAGCTAATCAGCTCAAATTGCATATTGAAATGTTATTTAATGCCATGCTCAAATACTGTAATAATGGATATGATACAAGAACCTGAATAGAATTTGATGAGAGTACAACAGGAATGGAGTACAAAATGAATTTGGTATATTAATTTTGAATTTGATAGCAATTATCCTTATATACTAACCTAGGAGAGAATCAAGGGCATCACTAAATGTTTTTGACAAAATATGGGGATGCTAAAAGAAAAAAAAAAGAGTACTCAATGCATTATAATCATGACCAAACATGTTTAAAAAGATGTATGGAAATCATGTTCTTATGCCAACATTTGCCGAATAAGTACTTGAAAGCATTTCATTTGCCCTGAGCCAGTTTGGAGGTTTCCACTCATTTCTGCATGCATCGTTCCTTTCTTGATCCAACTGCCTGAGGTTTCAGCATCTAACCCTTTTAAAAAATGGTGATACTGCTGAAGGGGAGCAAGGATCGGGTGTAGTCTCTTTGCCCCCCCCCCCCAAAAAAAAACCTGGCAATGAGCACTTTTGCCTGTTAGCAGAGCTGTGGGGAAAAAACAAACTACAGTAATTCACAGCAGAGCTGAAGGATAAAAAGCACTTTATATACATACTGCAAAGTAAGAGCGAGAGAAGCCACTGGTCATGGCCATGTTCTTCTAGCTGTCTCCTAAGGGCCAATGGCAGCCGTGCTGTGTGCGCGATCCAGACTGGGACTGTGGCAGGAGCAAGTCCATCATCCGCCATGGTCACAATCTCGATTTGGGGAAGAAACAAGCAACCAATTGACAAGCATGTCCTTGCCACAATGCATATTGTGGCCCCAAGCTGGTTACCTGTCCTGAATCTGTACTTACGTTGCGATTTTAAAGCTTGGGTTTCCACGTGCTTCCAAAAGGCCTTTTATGATGCCATAAAGTGTCAACCGCCACCGGAATGCTCGTACGACCTGATAAGATTGTGTCATAAGCATAGCTACATGTATTGGTTCTGTAGCGAAACCACCCTCACTTTGTGGGGATGGGAAATCATTGTAGTGATATTGAATCAGACCTAGCACAAATGCCCTGTGAATGTTTTCTTTAATCATCTTGAAAGACAAAGATTGTTGCTTCAGTTGTGGCTAAAACACCAATTCTCACCAAACCTTCTCCCCATCTCAACTTTGCTGATTTGGCATTTCTCTCTTCCTATTTCCTTCTTTCCCTTTTACCTTCCTTTCCCATCTTTTTTCTTTTAAAAACGTTTGTTCTTTTTAATCACCAAGGCATTTGCGTGCCTTTGCTCTTTTCATACCCTTTCCTGCTGAGCTGTCTCCATATCACAGTCACATACCAAGATTGCATTCTTATCAAATAAATTCAATAAAATATGGATGATAGAAAAAGAAGGGGAGAGAGAGAGAGAGAGAGAGAGAGAGAGAGAGAGAGAGAGAGAGAGAGCACCAATTATAGAATGATGCATTTCCCACGCATAGGAAAGGAGCCCCATCTGCTGGCAGTCTGCCTAGCCTCCCCACCTCGTATCTGATCATCAGATCTGCGTCCGATCTGCAGAGCTGTATTTTAGCACTCTCAGTTCTTGGGAGGGCAGCAATTTGCCCTATAGAACAGACGATAAGGCATGAATGTTGTAGGGATTGAACGGAGTGAGTGGTTATAGTGCAATGGAAGCAAGCAACTGGAGTTTGGAGAACAGAGCTCTGAAACTTGGGTTATGCACCAGGTAGATGAAAAATATAGTCTGAATATACAGTAATTCATCTTTTTAGAAATCATTAGACTTATGGCCCAATGAGATGGACTCTTTATGACAGCAGATCTATTAATCTGCTGTTGTAAATGGCCCTGTGACGGCACAAATGTGACGCTGCTGTTGGCGTGATGGAGCCACTGGTGGAAACAGCCAGCAGCTCCATGTGCACACCAGAATTGCCCTGACACTCTACTGGCCCAGATAAGGTGGTGGAGGGCAGTTTGAGGGAGTTTCGGGACAGGGAGCAGCTTCTTTAAGGCCTCATCCCACAATACTAATTTTAACATTTAAAAGCCCACAACCACATGGGAAGGGCCAATGGTGCCAGTCAGTGTTTCCCAAACGTTTTCGGTCTGCGGCTCCCTTGACCATTGGCTCCCCATTACATTGTGTTGATGCAGCCTGCCAATTGGCATTGCACTGTTTTCCGAGAGGATTCCGTGGCTCCCCAGGCTGGTTTTCATGGCTCCCAGCCGCGCCTCCCAGTTTGGGAACCACTGGGGTAGGTCCTTCCCACAGAATCACCACGGGGGGGGGGAAGAGAGAGAGTGCCCCTTCCATGGGAATGTGGTGAGTCACACGGTTGTGGAGTTGCAGATCTTTTAATGATTATAGCAGCACTCTGGGATAATACCACAGAAATTTGAAACTTAAAATGTAAAACTCAGAATCTGGACCAGGTGCTGAATCACTGGTCCAAGCAATGTAAAATCTGAACTCTTGAAAATGCCCAGGTTTCTGAAAGTTAGTGCCACCCTAGAAAACATGCAGCGTTTTGTGTCTAAATATTTATCTAAGCTGAGAGGTTTTTCTGCCTTTTTTAAAAAAAAATGAGCAGAATTGCTGAGGAAAGCATACTGAATATTTCACCATCCTGGCTGGTAAGGTAGCCATGTGTTTCAAAGCAGTCTGGCCAAACTGCAAAGCGTTTGGATATTTTTGTTAGCTTCAGCAAAATTCTCAAGAGTACCTCATAAATATTAGTGATGAGAAGACCAAAGGAAACACTGTAAAACCAAAATTAGCATCCTACCTTTCAAATTAATTTAAATGCATAATCAAAAGATCGTAAAAGCTGAGGCCGTTTGTATATCTGCAAAGTGGTTACATGTGGCAGAGCCTTGCAATTGGAAGGTAATTATTTTTAATTATTTTTAAGGGGCTGCAGTCTGCCTTCGCGGAAGTCAATGGCAAAACACTCACTGACTTCTTCTGGAGACACAGAACAAGCTTTCTAATTACAAAGATAAATTTCCAGTAACACCTTCAAGAGCTTTCCCCAACCAAGAAAATTAAAGACAAGTTGGAGTCATTTTTCTCTCTTTACTTTAAATTTCACTTGACATTTCAATTCCATTTCTGTATCGCATTGGCCTACCATTTCAAATCTTGTCCAAAAGCAAATACATGAGAGCTTATTCCAAGCACAGTCAAGACACATAGATGATTACCTTCTGGCACAAGCAATCTTTAACACACCGAAATGACTAATATAGCTGCCTTGGGGGTTAAATCAGAGCAGCCATCCTGTGGATAGCTGCCTACAGGTAGTAACAAAAGGACAGCCTGAAGATTACTGTTTCAGGCTCTTAGGGGGGCTGATGTTCTTCCCATCCCTGATTGAGGGAGTGAAGTTGTTAAGAACAGATATTTCCTTGCTAGACATCTTAAAGGCCCAGCTCGCATTGCTCGCTCTTCCCCACTAGTGCAGTTGCTCTATTGACCAGTTGACCAGTGCAGTTGCTCTATTAAGCAAGGCAAGGGGGTGATGGCTTCCCATGCTGTTTACCCCCAGCAGCTGGCAATCAAAGCTATATTGCCCATGAGTTTCTGTAATCCACCCTTATGCCTTATAATACTGGCTAATCCTTGTTCAAATCCAACCGTGCTATGCCCTGTAGGAATTATTTGAATACGTTGGTTTTGACAAAACATTGCTGGTTTTGTACCTACTGGTAGCCATTGTTCTCTGGATGGCCTGAGCTCTGTTCCTGCATTTACTGGGGCTGGCAATCCTCTTTGTGGAGTGGAGAAGTTGCATATGACTCTTCCCTCTATCACCTTTATTATGCATTTGGGTAATTCTTTCCTCATTAATCATGAGCTTTATCCTGTCAAACTGACAGCCCAACCCTATCTCCTGCAGCACCATATCATGCAGCCGTGCCAATGGAGGCTGCTATGGGGAGGAGGGAACCAGAAGCCAAGCTGGAGGTCAGTAAAAAACCTTTCTACCTACCTCTGCGTAGGCCTTCTAGCCGCCTATGGATCTCCTCAGACCCATGCCAGCTATGGAGCTGGTGTAAGTCTGAGGAAGGCCAGGGGCCATTTTGGGGAAGGGTTATGGGATAGGATCCAGCATGTATGACTGACACCAGATCCATCCCTTCCTCCCCTGACATACCCCCATTTCCTCCCCCTGAAATGCCCTAATCCTCCCCTGAAATGCCCATTTCCTCCCCTGCCCACGGACCACCCCCACTGCCAACTTACCAGCATTGGTGGTGGCTGGGTACTCTGGTGGTATGCATGCATGATTGTTAGCCATTCGCGCTGGCGACCCCGTTCTATGTACCATGGCTGCAGCTGCCGCACCAGTAGCCCAGGCCTTCCATCGATGGAACATGAGTTCCATCAGTGGAAAGACCAGATAGGATTGGGCTGTGAAATACTTTTATATCCCATTGGTTTCAATGGGAGATCAGAATGTGCTTACGTTCCTCCTATTGAAAATCATGGGGTTCCAACTGAATTGGTCAGATTGTGTATAGTGTATATAGATAGAGATTATTGGTTTAGTTGTACAGCACTGATTTTGTTTCAAATGTCCAAAATGTACATCCTACAAATCTCTCTGAATAACATGTGGTTGAATAGTTCTTGCCAGTGATGTAGACTTGAGTCTATTGACTCGGACTCGAGTTGAACTCAAGTTGCATCAAAGACTTGACTCAGGCTTAACTTGACGATTGTAAAAGACTCGAAAACCTCAACTCGAGACTTGGAGCCATTTACTACAAGTCCAGTTTTATTCAGGTTTAAACCCACTTTCCCCATTAAATAGATAGGGATTCACAACTCACAACCAAAGACTCTGGACTTGAGGGCAAAGACTTGGGACTTGAGTTGAGACTTGGACCCAGAGACTTGGAACTTGACTCGAGATTTGGAGTCAGAGACTTGATCCACATCCCTGGTTCTTGCATATATACATATGTTCATTGCATAAGTGCAATGAAATAATGATTGTAGGACAATATATTGGTCTGGTAGTATTCCCTTATTTCTATTTTAAATGAGTATCAAATAAGACTTACATTCTCTCACAATGTCACAGTGCATCTTTTTGTGCTTGTATTCTGTGGCATGGTGCTTTATTTTTGCCACTGAAGACTTGTGACTGCTGTGTTAAATATGGTCATTTAAAATCCATCTTCCTTTCTAAAGTTGATTTGTGGAGAAAATCCACTTGGCTAATTGCAGCACTGATTTATGTGACCTGGGGATGGCCCTGATGGCTTCTCTGTCTCTTTTCTGAAGATATAGGCACGTAAGCAGCTTGAGTTTAAGAATTTAGGGCTGCTGATGTTGCTTTATACCTGCTCTTTAAGGTGATCCTTGCTTTTTTTTTTAAATTGGAGACATTTGAATCTCCAAGAAGACAGTTTCTTAGACAAGTGTGATTCCTGCTGTGGGCAGGGAAGCGATGCTTTCAGCTTTTACTAGGGGCTGACCTTTGCTGCACATTAAAAAAAAAAAGTTGAACTGAAGTCAGGGCAATATTTCACAGAGCGAATGTCTATCCTTTTTGCAAAAGATGAGAGTTCATAATTAAGGACATATGACACCTTGTGTCAGTGTGCACATTTTGGGACATGTGATTTTGTCCATTCCACTTCTGAAAGGAGCTACTGTACCTTAATATTTTTTTCTACTACTTCTCTAGTTTTGAGGTGGTAAAATACTGTACCAGTTCATTCCTAGGAGTTGATAGTGAGTACCGTTACTTTCACACACTTCACATTACCCTTTAGCCAGGAGAATATTGATTCATTTGGGTCTAACAGGATTCAAGGAAAGAACTGACAAAGTCCCCAGACAAATACTGCAAGTCTAATCAAAATATTTGGCCGTCTTTTGAAATGTCTCAGTTGAGACATTCATCCACATTTGCACAAATTCCACATTAGATGAGATCAAATGACAGTTCATTGATGTTTGTCAAACTGTACAATTCTAGAGAAGTGACCATGCTAGTGTGTTACAACAAAACTCAAAATCATCTGTGACATCTAAGATTTGAACCTGGATCTTCCAGGTCTAAGTCCGACTCCGACTTTAAATGGCTAAGGAGTCACAAGACTTCTTTTTAGAATGACTTGGATTTTTTTCTGAAGAGAAATCATCAAATTTGCTTCACATTTTGCTTTACATGAAATTTTGGTGGCCAATCTCATTCGTTTGTGAAATACAGACACCGTCACACATGGTCAAGTTAATAAATTGTTCTGAAGGAGTCTTGTTCCCATCCTCCAATGAGATCAACAGCCTCACCAACCAAGAGTCAGCAGACAAGCCTAATACTGTAAACTGTGTGGGATTAATGAGCAGCCCAATCCTAACTGAATCCCTGCATGGCAGGGGAGTTTTGGCCACTGGAGGCCTCCTCAGGGTAAGGGAACATTACAGGGTAAGGTAACCCCCAGCAGCTGCCATGGGTCAACTCGGACCTGCGCCAGCCCGATCGCTGGTGCAAGTCCGTAGTGACCCTGGAAGGCAGATCAGGCCCGGGAAGGGGATCCAAATTCAGTATGTGCCACTGCCAAAACTGCCCCCAGGCCTGATCCACCCTCCCTCCCACCCCCCGTCACCACCCCATGCCGGCCCTCCCCGTATCACCCTCTCACCTGCCCTCCCCCTGCCCTATTCCACCCCCTGCATGGCCTTACCTTCGGCTGTCCACCAGTGTGAGAGGCCGCGCTAGCAAAAGCTGCTTTGCGACTGCCGTAAAGCAGCTTCCCTCATTGTAACGTGTGGTACCCAGTGCCCAGCCAGCACAAGATTCGGCCATAAGAATACCTTCACTGAGCAAGGGAAGCTGTCATAAAGGCAGGCTCATAAAGCTACTGCTGTAAACAAAGCTGGAGAGAAATGGAGAGCCACCACAGTCATCTCAGCAAGACAAAAAAGACTGCAGAGTGAGGACTAAGAAACACAGGATGGAATGCTTTGTACACATAATGTGGGAGAGCTGCCTGGGATGCTGCTTTGGGAATGATGCCCATGTCCTTGAAAAGCTAGGAGGCAGTGGAGCAGCAGCTACAGTCAGCAGAATGGACCTGATAGCATCCCATTTAGGGGAAATTGTCTCTGCAAGGTGCTGCATGACTCATTTTCCTCTTAAGGTCTCCTGAGGTGCTTGCCATGAACACTGTCCTCGAACCGCTTACAAGCAAAAGAAGTTGACCTTAGTAAAGTCTAAATAGGAGGAAGAGGACCCTCCAGCTCTAATGAGACACACTTTTCTTGGTATGGAAAGCCTTTCCTATCCTGATCCTTATATTTTCCTTTCTCAGCAAGAAGCTCTGAAAGGCACAATGACCAGAAAGTTATCATGAATGAAAGATGCTCTGAGAGAGGGAGAAATATCACTATCCACTCTCCCCATACCATTCAGAATCTTATAAGACTCTATCATATCCCACATTAATTGCCTTTTTCTACACTAAACAGCCCCACACACTTTAGCCTTAGCCTTTCCTTATAAAGAAGGGGCTCCAACCTCTTGACCTTTGTTTGTCCCATACTGGGCCTCTTCCATTCCAGCTCTGTGATACCCTTATTGAGATGGGGTGATTCAGGGCCAGTAAAGACCTCCTAACGCCTGAGGCAGCATGCGAAATGCTGTCCCGCCTTACCCGATGATGTGCCAGCCTCTGCTCCTCCCACTTTCCGATGTCTTCACTCAGCATTCCCCTCCATCGTTCCTCTCCCTCTCTGTCTCCAGAGATGTCGGAAGCCCACACAGCGCCTGGCGCGGGGGGCGGGGCCTGCGTCGCGTTACGTCGACGCGAACCCCCCGCTGGAATCGATGCCATTTCGGAGCCGTACGGGCTCGAGGGAGGGTGGGAGGGCCGATACAGCGCTTCCGCAAGTTCCCCCGATCGCGCCCGAGCGCCCGGAGCTCCTGCTCCAGGCGCTCCCGATCACGTCCGAGCGCCCGAGCGCCTGGAGCTCCTGCTCCACGCGCTCCACCGTTCTTCCGCCGCTGTCTGTCTCCCTCTTCCTTTTCCAATCTAGGGATTGGAAGGAGAAGGAGGAGTGATTCCATGCACTTTAGGAACTATGGCTCAGTTGACTATGTGAGGTTGGAAGATGGCAGACAAATATGAGACTGTTGAAGAAATTTGGTGCCCTTCTCCTACATCAACGTTTGCACATTTTAATGTGTATTCAATCTTGTAAGACCTAAAAAACAGAGTGCTGAGAGCTTTGTTAGAGCTGAGGGTTAGCAGCATCATTACCTTAGTTTTTTTCCTTAAGAAAAATAGACTGATGCCTATCTTATCTTTTAGCCTGCCCCGTATTAATCTTACTAATGTGCCCCATTTAGCACCTTAGCTCTCCCCTCATGCGTCTACATTACAGTGAAGTCCAAAATGTGTTGAATGTCCATGTTTACTCCCATGAGTCAGAACTGAGATCCACCCGTGCATATTGACAATCACTAATGTAATGATCAGCATTCACTGAATGTGATGATCGACATTCACTGGTGTATGCCCAAGAAGTGGGGAAATCTATATCTAATTTTGGACATTCATACAGTCTATCAGGGATTGTTTGCATTCACACGGGAATAGCAACCTTCACCAGTTCGGGGGCAATGGATATCACATACACACACAGTGCAATCCTATCCAACTTCCCCCACCGGTGTAAGCAGCAGGGGAGGGGAGGGCGGGAGGCTTTGGAGGAGAGGGGAGATTTAAATCCCCTTTGAATCCTCCCTTGGAGGGGATTTGAATCCCCTTTCCATTCTGGGGCCTCCCGTTCGCTCTGCACCGCTGGTTATACTGGTGGTGTAAGTTGGATAGAATTGCGCTGTCAGTCAATAGGGACAAAATACTGCTGGTGGTGGTGTTTTCAAACCAATAACACAACTTGGTCATGGGTGTGAGGCCCTAGCCTCTCATTTTGTTGAACCAAATCAGCAACATGAACTAAGGATGTATTATTTTTTTTTACTCACAATACTTAATACTAGAGCTTCAACCATACATTGTTTGCTTTGTATCCAAGGTGTTTATACACATCAGCACAATACTAAAATGCCCTCTCAGGTGCTCTAGATAAAGGAAATGCCAAGCACGCCATTACCAATGAAAGGTAGCCATTACAAGAGGAGGAAAGGGTAATTGCTTTATAGCGCATACCAATTTGACACTGCACGGTTTAGGAAAGGAAAGCAAAAGAGGACACTGTAATCAGTTGGCACCACAGGGGGGAAATTAATAGAGAGGGTGTTTAATTACCTGACTTGGAATTTGGCTAGTGCATGACGGTTGACACCCCTGCTCTTAAGAAAAGTGTTATGGGAGTTTAATTATCACATACCATCAGGGGCTCCGTTTTATGTCTCAAAAATGGCAGCTACAGCAGCACAGTGACATACTGCTTGAGGAAGGACTCGCGGGGGGGGGCAGTAACTAAGTGCCACCCCTTCAGACGGATCAGCACTTCTCACAGTGTAAAGAGTCCAGCTCTCTTTCTGCTGTGACTTGGCCCCCAAGCTGGCTCAGCTGGTGAAATCAAAGCAGACTCAATGGTGTGGGACACAGCTAGAATGGCCAGAGAATTGAATCCCATTAGTCAGGGGCAAAGGCATAAACTCCACTTTATGCACTGAACCTTTTTGCTTCTTGGGTGTGAACCAACTAATAGTGAACCAATTCTCACATTATGAGGGAAGTACGCAGGAGTGCTTTTGTAAGTTACTCCTATGTTGGGAAGCACGACCACTTGAAATGAGTCAGAGAAAGATATACTGGGCCTGATTCATGCATAAGCTAAGTAAGCTACAGTTTAGGGCAGTGGTTCCTAAACTGGGAGGCTCCCAGGAGAGCCACGGAAACCAGCCAGGGGAGCCGCAGAGTGCCACGGAATCCTCTCAGAAAACAGTGCAATGCCAATTGGCAGGCATCAACATCATGTAATGGGGAGCCGTGGCCAATAGTCGCCAATGGTCAATGGAGATGCAGGTCAAAAAGGTTTGGGAAAGACTGGTTAGGTATGTGAAGTTAGTACTTCACATTATGAGGGGCTTCTAAATATGAACATTGAAGTCTTTTATATATAATCTGCTGAAAAAGAAAATATTTAAAATGATTATTTTCACTCTGACATGACTAAAATACATTTGTATAGCACTGAGGCTAGAATTGGCCATATCATGTTTTGAATTCTGGTGCTAAGGTGAGGATACCGGTGCCACTTTCTGTTTTCATTGTGTTGATGTTTGTGACATTTGAAAAGTAACTGTATACAACCAGAGGAAAATGTGGTAGGTAAATGAAATGTCCCCTGCCTGTGTTGTGCTCTTGTGTCATATTTGACAAAATCTGGTGTTTGCACTTGTTTATTTATGAATTGATATTTTAAAATATGGGATTTGGCTACATCTGATTGAGACAAATATTTTATATTTTTATTTTTTATATATTCTAATTAAGAAATCATAAAGATGATAATGTATTCTAACTTGAAAGTGCTTCATCATAATGCAAATAGGCTTAGTGCAAGATATTTTTGTTTAATGAGTTTAATGATTTCCTGATCATAGTTTATATCATCAAGCTTATCTTTTAACATCTAGCAATTATTGGGCACACTCTCTATCAGTGCAATCCTGTGTACAGGAAGTGCCGGGGCAGCACATGCTGCCCTGACATGTCGTAAAAGTGCCATAAAGGCACTTAAGCGACACCCAGAGAGCAAGCAGCGACAGCGCTGCAGCCGGTGCTGCTTGCCCCGCTGTCTCCCCGGCCCTGCGCAGGCTGCCGCAGGTAAGCCCTATGCCGGTCGGGGCAGGGGCAGACCGGGCGTCAAGGGAGGGCGGCCATGGCCGCCCGGGATCTGGAGGGGGCGGGGATACTGGGGGCTGAGATCCCCGGTATCCAACGCTCTCTCCAGGCCGCAGATACGCCGACATGGTCGGCATTACTGTGCGTGAGTTCTAGAGCTCGCGCACATGCGAGGAGGGCCTCCTGTGGCCTACACGGGGGGAACGATCGTCCCCTTCTCCCGAGTTGTTCCTGGGCAGCCCCAGGGCAGCCCGGGAACTCGATAGGATACGGTGGCCGGCCCTTTAGGCCGGCTGCCATATCTTACATAGGATTGGGCTGCCCATTTGGGAAATTCATCTTAAGCTATTTTGGAAACTTCTTCTGTGGACCCTCTTTCTAAATGGATGACATTAGCATCTACACATGTTAAATGAAAGATATTCCACTAACAGTATTCTCAGATATTTGTGTAGATATTTGTGGACCATAATGGCACGGAAATATCAATTTGATCCATATCCACATGCTAAATTAACATTATGGATTAATCCAGAATTGAAGATTAGGAAGGAATTTTTTCTGTGGAAGACTTGGACCGATAGGGTTATTTTTATTTTTGATCAATTTATTGGCCAAGATCAAGAGGGTTTTTTTTTTAAAAGAATAATTTGGGAGACTGTTACCAATGTTCACCTAATGTGAAGTCGGAAAGACCTGTTTGGGCAAAATCTCTGAAGAGTGTTGATGGGGAAAAAAAGAAAAAATAATAGGATTAGTCAAACTCACATGGGAGGTGAAGGCTTCCACACATCTCTACATTACTACTGTGTTTTGTCTAATGGGGCAAATTTGGCTGTTTCTGCTTGGTCAAAGTGCTGAGGATTTGTGAACAGGCATTCTGATAGGATTAGCAGCATTTCTCATACAGGGTGACAGTGGGAGGTTCTGTCCCTAGTTGGTGCAAGAGATATTTTGTGCAAAGAAAACTGCTGTTGAACTGCACACACTATTTTCCCCAGAGTTTTCTTTTAAACAGTTCTTATGCTGAACCCTGAAGTACTTTTCAAATCTGGGAGAGTTCTGAGGAACAGCTTCTGAGAGTGAGAATCTTTCCTCCACTGTGTGCCCAATAGCCACCCTTGTGTCTTTAAACTGCCAGCTGCAGCCCTGAGCTATTTTGGCTCACAGGAGAGGCATGTGAACACCCTGAGTAGAGGTACAACACTACAAAGTGCCCAATTCTTAAAAGCTGACAAGGGCTGTCAAGGTGTCAGAACCAAGAGAAAAGCTTGCACAATTAAGCTAACGCATAATGCATTCTCTTGAGAGGAAAAATGCAGAGAATGTTGTTTTTGGGCAATTGTGTTTAATAAATAGATGTGTCACTAGCTGTATAGTTACTTTCTAAAGCACCCCATTAAAGCATACTAAAGGCCAAAACCTCTCATACTCCCTGTCACATTAAGCAACATGCTGCCATTATTTCATATTTCAAGCAATTTTATTGTCAGTGATAGCACTTAGAATGGGGGAAGAAAATGGGCTTCTCAGCAGTGCACTGCACAGTTTTTGTTGCAGAGATCATCAGAGCTGCCTCCTCACACAGGCAACCATTATTTTATATATCTACTGTTTCTCCTACAAAACACAGACACACAATATAAAATTGATCCAAATTGCCGACTTCAAGATCTATTCACCCTCTTCATGTTGCAAAAGTAGCAGTACTGTTTCTTCTCCCACCCCAGAAAGCCCAAATCCATTGCTTTCTGTATCATTATTATATTTTTTAATCTACACGTCCGCCAGATTGCTTAGAGGTGGCGTACTTGTCTTTCCTCTTCTCCATTTTATTCTCACAGTACCGTCCATTGTACCTTCACTCCCTACCTGTGAGATAGATTAGGCTGAGAAAGAGTCAGTAGTCACACACACTGCAATGTGTGCATGTTTAGTTGGAAGTCCCATTGTGTTCAATGGAAAGTGTGCATAAGATTGCAGTGAACTTCATAGCTGCGTGTAGATTTCAAAGAGAAATCTTAATACTGTAGGTACTAGGTTCCAAAATCAGTCGCTGACCTCGAGGTTCTTCCTCATAATTCCAAATGTGCAAGGTTAGTTTTGGTTGGTCAGTAGTAACAAAGGCAGAATTCATTTTCTCAATCTTACAGTCCGATCCTATTTAAGATGTGGCAGCAGACCAAAATGGCCAGCTGCTGCATCCTAAGCAGGATGCGGGCCATGCCGGCATGGCCAGGGCTCACCTCATTCCCCTTCCCCCGGTGTAAGCCCTGGCGGTCCCAATGGGCCCCCTCGGATGCGCACCAGCTATTTAGCTGGTGCACAACCAGTGAGGCCGCGTAAGGCCAGCCCAGCCTGGGAAGGTGCTTGGGATATCGACGCAGCCTGGCAATGATATCCCCAACCCTTCCCAGGCTTGGCCGGTCAATGGACCCCTTCAACCCCGCTACCCCAGCCTTCCTTCCCCACGCCCTCCTGCTGCCTGGTGCAGGGCTTCCCTGTGCCTGGTGGTGCGGATCGTGGAGGATGGCGTTTTGAGCGGTGCTGGTCTCCATGCTGGCACTGCTTACACGTGAGGTGGCATGAAAGTGCCTTATGGCACTTTTGCAACACCTAAGGCCAGCAGAGCGCACATGCTCCATCGGCCTATTTCTAGGCTGGATTGCGGCCTTAGTTATTTCTTTTCTTTGCATGTTCCAGAGCTGACCCGCCCAGCATAGAAAATGGGTTTCAACTAGGGAACTCAGACTCTAATCAAGCCATGAGTGGCAGTTTGCTTTTGATTCCCCTATACTTTGTTCTATCATATTTTCACAATAATCTTTGAAGCTATGAGGGCTAATGCCCTTCACTTTTGTAATGAAAGTGATGATTCTTTCTTCCTGTTCTGAGATGTGCCTTCAGATGCACACTAATACCTTGAAGACTGTATGTCTTCTCAGAGCTGAACTTTGTCTTTTCCTGTGTAACGCAATGCTCCTGATCCAGAGCTTCATGTGAGAAGTTCCTCTGGACACATCCCCATTGATTACTCTGGCACAGACAACTTTCTCCAGTTATGCATGTGGAGTGAACCTAAGAACCTAAGAAGAGCCCTGCTGGATCAGGCCAAAGGCCCATCTAGTCCAGCTTCCTGTTTCTCACAGTGACCCCACCAGATGCCACAGGGAGCACACAAGACAACAAATTATCTATATCCTATTTGCACTTCCTTGCATCTAGAGTGGATTCATCTATTGTAGTGAATGGGGGAAGCTTGGTGGTTGTGGAAGCCTATGCCTCTTTGATCTTGCTTTCGACTGAGTAGAGAACATTTGGCCAATCCAGCTCAGTATCATTTATGCTGAGTAGCAGTGGCTCTCCAGGGTTTAGGATCGGGTTTTCTCAGTTCTGCCTGGAGGTGCCAAGGACTGGACCTGGGATGGGACTGTCTGCATGCAGAACTCATGCTCAGCCAGTGAGCAAGCATGGGTCAGAGTGTATCCAAAGGTGACTGTTCTTCATAGGCAACACTGAGCATGTGTGCAAAAAAAAAACAAAACCAAAAACACAAACATGATGAATAGTTAACATCTATTCAAAACTGAAATTGGGAAAATAAATTCTAGACAAGGATGACTTCCTTTATTTCCACTCATTTTGTGTCAATAAATGCATGGGGGACTTCAGTGACGGTCCATGCTGGCTGATATATTTGCAATATCCAACATTGCAGAGGAGCTGTTTGCCAGCATAAGCACAAAGATGAATCAGACTGGCCGTTGCACAGCCGCTGGGCATTTTAATGTAGCTGTATTAATCATTAATGAACTGGAATTAATATTATTATTTATTATTCATTATTTGTAATGCAGAGGTGCCTAGGAGGCCCGGTCAGATCTAATTGAGGCTGAGAGAACAAGAGGATGGTGTAACACAAAAGCAGAAGAAAGCAAAAAGATAATAGAGGCAGGAAGCCATGTCGGCTTATATTATTTATGTGAGAAGAGGCTGCAGAAGTCGATACAGGATCTGCTGTGGGCTGGAGTGTAAGTGGAAGGTTCAGGCTTCGACACTCCAGAGAAATCATAATTCAGAGCCGACCACTGCAACCCTGAAGCTATACTTTTCCTGAGTAAGGAGTTTGGGGATTCTTGGTAATGACTACAGTCCTCACGCAGTCTGGTTAATTTTAATCAGAACTCACTAGGTGCAGCCCCAACACTTATTTTCAGTCTTCAGACTCAGCTCAGGGAATTGGGAAGTAATAATAAAGAAGACACATAAGCAGATCACCTTGTTCCTGCCACAGGGTAATAATCATAACAACTATTTTTTGTGGCACTGTAAACACCGAAAAGTATATTATAGTTTAACTTCCATGATCCAGAGACCATTTTGTTGGATACCATTGAGCGCTAGCATGGCACAGTGGATGGAGTATCAGAAAAGGATCAGGGAGACCCAGGTTCAAAAAGCTCACAACACCACAAAGCCCATCTCCACTTAATCTCCACTCAGTCACTATCTTTCAAGTTCATCTACTGGCAGGGCTGTTATGTTATGAGGAAAAAATCCAGAGTGGGGGACCATGTGCACCAACCTGAGCTTCACGGCAGGAAAAAAAAATGTAATTCTAAATTAGTAATGTTGCCAAAACTTGTAACTACCTGGTTTAGAATACAAACTAGCCTAGCTGAGAAGAATTATCACCTGAACATTATTTCCCTCAAAGTCCTTCTGTAGCTCAGAATGGGAAAATGATTGACAGCCCAGTCCTATCCCCCACCAGCCACACTGATCTGCAGCCATGCCAAAAAGATATGCGCTGCATCCAGCCCGCAGGGGGGGGGGGGAACGGGACTCTAGGGCAAACAGGAGATAAGTAACTGTTTGTTTATATATATATATATATATATATATATATATATATATATATATATATATTACACACACACACACACACTCCCAGTAACGCCTGGGGCTGCCTATGGATCTCCTCAGACATACACCATATACACCATCACTTTTGGTGGCGTACATTTGCAGAGAGAAAAGGGGCAGGGAGCTCCTCAATGGAGGGATCCATTCCCTCCAGGCTGCCTCCCTGCCCCATTTCCCTCCCGCCACTTTCACCCTCACTTCCCCTTCGCCCCCCCCCCCCGCTGCCTTACTTGGTCTGGTCGGTGCGGCAGGGTTTGGCGATGGAGCTGCATCACTGCAACCTCTTGTGGTAGCACATGCAGAATGGCGGTGGCCGCTGTGCTGCGTGTGTCATCGGCAGCCATTTTATGACAGTGGAAGTGACTTCCGCTGTCGTATCTCCAACCACGAGGCAGCCCAATCCTGGATGGATTACGTGAAACATACAATTATACATGATGTGGAGAGATAAGTTTTTATCTCTTTTCCACATTACTAGAACCAGGAGTCATCCAATGAAACTGATTGGTGGGAGACTTAAGATGGACAAAAGGAAGTATTTTTTCACACAGCATTTAATCATTCTGTGGAATTTGTTGCCACAAAAAGTTGTGACGGTTGCTTGTTTGGATGGTTTTAAAAGAGGACCGGACAAATTCAAAGAGGATAGGTCTATCAATTGCTCTAATCATGATGACTATGTGCTACTTCCAGGTTCAGAAGCAATATGCCTCTGAAGGGGAGCAATGGCAAGAGAGACGTACACCTTTCTCTCCTACTTGTGGGCTTCGCAGAGGCAGCTGGTGGGTCACTGTAGGAAACAGAATTCTAGACTAGAGGAGTCCTTGGCTTGATCCGGCAGATTATGAAATCTTCTGCAGGAGCAATGAATGGTGTCTTACTTAATTGTTTTAGTTCTTGCCACCAATTGCTGCTTACACAGAGTTTAAGGTTGATTGTTAAGGCTCCAGGAGGCGTCCAATGATGCTGCTGAGCCTTGGGGGGGAAAAAGACATTTGTGCAGCCCCAGAATTTGTTTAACCAACTTCTGGGATGCTTCCTAATCCAAGCTACTACTAGTATAAAAACAAGGGCTTTTGTTAGAGGCTCTTTGAGCTATTTCCCTGGCCTCTTTAGGTTTGTTTGTTTGTGAAACAAACAAACAAACAAACAAACAAAAGCCTTCCTCCCACATACCTCAGTGCCAGACACAATTATTTCCAACTGCCTCACTCATTCCCAAAACAAACTGAAGAGAGCTTTGCCCATCATTATAATCAATGGATAAGGTGTGGGTTTTGCAGCATGGAATAACCATGAACACCACCACTTCTTATGCACATCTGTAAAACGACGACTATGCAGTAGTGCTGAATTCAGATAGTCTGCCATAAAGCACGATTGCTGAAAAAGGCCACTGCCCCGAAGAAGGCATATTTTGTTCCAGACACATAATGCAACATAATGGATGCCCCTTATTTTCACTTGTCTCACTTTCCGGGGATATAATGAATGTCTCCGATTTCAGATATACTTTACCACAGCCCCAACAGTTCCTTGTTTCTGAAATATTGATCCACCAACTCCAATTCAGGATCACAGTTATAACTTCACAAAAGCACATGCTCCTTGGAGCACTAAAGTCTAAATTTCAGATGTGAAGCAAAATCAATGCAACCTCTCCCCCATTTCCTGCAGCAATTCCTGCAGCAATTCCAGATCAAAGTTTCATGAAAGAGAGTCACTACAAAGGTGCAATCCCTGTTCTTGAAGTGTTGTCCAGCTGACATCTTCGGAATGATTTGAAGCAGGGATCAGAGATGTCTAACTGGAGAATGGGAGCCTGCCTGTAGAGGGACATCTCCAGCCCAGATATCATTAGTTGCCATTTTGGCCACATATAAAGTAGGCAAGGTCTGATCTATACCCTGACATCTACCTTCTTTATCTGCAGGCAAGTATTTTTTTTAATATGGAGGAACAGCTTGAAGTGGTACAGTTTGTGTAGACTAGTAGCCACAATCCTCAGATATGTGGGGGAGGACTAGTAGATTTGAGGCCCCATCAACATCGTTGTTGTGGGTTTTGTTGTGATTTTAATTTTTGACCCACTTCCATTGTTCTATGGGAGTGTGAGTATTAGGGAATAAAATTCTATAAAATAAGGACATTCCCCCCCCCTCCAAATATATATATGTTTTCCAAAACAACTATAAAAGTACTGAACCAGGACCTTCGTCTCTACATATTCCCTGTGGGTGATGGCAAAAACAACACACACACAAACAAACAAACAAACAAACAAAAAACCTTCGATAACGATGGCATGTGGTTTTGACATTCCCTTAATTGTGTGCTTGCCTTGCTTGCTTTAAAGTGTGTGAAGTCACAGTTTCAATCACCATTTGGGGATGTCATGCCTTAAAGAGAATTAGAAGTGTTTCCATCCATGTGCTGCAGCCCCTGTGTTTCCAGAGCTATACGTCAGCCTTAAATTTCATTCCACTGTGCAGAAGTGCAACCAATTTCATGAGGCCATCCTTCAGTCTGTCATCTCAATAACACCCCCCCACACACACACACACACCAGAAATCTCCTTCTGAACTTAGTGCTCCAGTCACATTTTCAGATCTGAGAAAAGATGTAAGTGGGGATTTCTGTTTTTCAGCTTCTCCATGGTCCACTGGCATCCTGTTGTTTTGGCAATCTCACCTTACTCAAGGGAATGGTAATGTCAGCCGTTTTAAAACAGTGTGGAGGGAAAGCAACAGAGGCCTATTGCAGGAGTTCTGTCCCTCGTGACTGGGGCCATGCATGTACATTACCAACAGGCTTCAAACTGCAGTACCTTGCAGAACTCTAGTTACAACAATTCATAAAGATGCGGCTGCTTTGAAACAAAGCCATTACACAAATCAAAGTGCACTTAAAGCGAACGGTAAGGCTAGCATGTGAACATTCTTGAATGTATGTTACAGACGTTTTCAGGTTGTCTTAAGAACCCTGGAAGCATATCCTCAATGAGGTCAGAAATGGCAGATATGTTTCACTGTAAAACAGTTTGCCTATCACTACTGATCTACCTTTTGTGAATGGCCACAGGGGGGGGGGGTGTTCATTAATTCAAGATCATGAGACCCAGTGGGACTCCAGAACCTTGCATGAACTAAGTGTGCACCCTATAACACTCCCCAGAATGCTCTGTAACATACTGGAGTTCCGGGGCCAGAATGCACATGTTCCTTAATATACAAGGTTATGTGGAAAGGGTCCCCCAAAGGAGAAAGTTTGAAGAGCCTGGCATGCCACAATAGCTTCCCTTCCCTTTAACGTTTGAAGTGAAACACAGAGATGGGCAGCACAATCCTCCGGAAGCTGCCGGAGCAAGTGCTCCAGCGCCGGGAGACGTCGCAAACGTGCCATATAAAGCACATACACGACGACTCAAGAGCAAGGAAGACAGGCGCAGAAGCCGACCTCCCTTGCTCCGTTGTTGGAGTGCCCCTGCGGCCGCCGGAGCAGGTAAGCCAGGATCCGGTGGGGGCATTTCGCTGGGTGAGGGAGGGGAGCCATTGGTTCAGCCAGCCGGGGAGGGGGTGGCCTTGGCCAAATCCCTGCCCCTGTCGGGCGGCTTGGCCGTTACACGGCCTCCTCCGACTTCCGCCAGCAATTTTGCTGGCGGAAATCCAAGGAGGCCGATAGGGCCTGCCCGGGGTTACACTCGGAGAAGGGGACGAGCAGCAGCATGGCTGCTGTTGCACAGGATCCGGCGGGCAGTCCTGGGCCGCCGGCAGGATCCTTACGGTGGATCGTGCTCTAAGTAAAAGACTGTGCAAAATTACATTTCTCAAAAGAAACTTTCAGGTAACAGGAAGAAGCACTACATAGGTATCGATTTAAACAGAAGGCTTTTGTTTATTTAAACATCTGGTGAACATAGGGCCAACTATCTTTTGAGAAAGTAAAAATAGCTTGTCCCCAAAGAGACGACGAATTGTTAATAATTCTCCACTAGTGGTAAGTAGAGAGGTGGTGTGCATTTCCCCCCTGTCTAAAGGTTGTTTCATTTTTTCCCCCTGTGGCAGTAATTCAGAACAATCTCTCAAGTGAGAGGGCAGAAATCGAACTTATATATAAGTTTATATATATAAACTTGAAACTATATAGTTTCAAAGGGCTATATATGAAACTATAGTTTCAAAGGGCTATATATATAACTATAGTTTCAAGTAGAATTAACTATAGTTAGTCAAGTAGAAACTATAGTTTCAAGTAGAATTAAGTAGAATTCTCTCTGTATATAAAGAGAATCCTCCAGCAAAAGGATGGGTATAAAAGATAAAAATGAATCTAGAAATTGATCATTTCAATGGAAATGAAAAAAAAAATAATCCTTTTGCTGAAGGATTCTCCTTTCCATGATAACACTCCTGAATTCTGCCCTTTGAAAAAGTGGGTTATTATTTAAACATGTGATCAAGGAATCCTCATAGTTGGGGACAGTGTATCTAATGCAGAATCAAGACTCCAGTACCAGAGTACTAGAGAGTTGCAGCAGGTTTATGCTGAAGTCTCTGAACGCCAGATTTTCTAGTACTATGGTTTCCAAACTGTGTTCCTGGGAATGCTGGGTATCCCCAGAAGCTTACCATGGTGTTCCTCAGTTAGAAGATCTGTAAAGATCTGTAAAGTGGAAAAGCTTCCCAGATAGACAGTTTGTCCACTATTACTAACCTTCCCCTGCAACACATAGCCACACAAGACTGTTGGGTGTATCTTAGGATGCAATCCCAGTTCACACAAAGAAATGATGAGGTTCAATCGTTCTGGTCAATAATGCCGGCCTGTGACCCACGTGAGTTGATTAACATCCTAAATTTATGTATCCTCTGCAATGCCCAGCCTCTGACTCGACAGATATTCAGGGGTTCCTGAGGAGAAGATCTGAAGTGGCCGAGTTCCCTGAAGGTCAAGAATTTGAAATCCACTTCTGCAGTAAAAGACAGTTCATATGGCATTTCATAAGTGATGCTAAACTGGAACTGACATTTCCAGCATGTGTTAATCAAATAAAGCATCCACACACTGAACAGAATGTAGACTTGATTTAACAATGGTTCTCTTCAGCTTTCTGTAGCACATTAACAACATTCAAGAAGCAATGCTTTCCGGATCACGGTGTGTTTTTAGCATCCTTTGTAAATCATCCTGACAGAGAATATGATTGCTCTAGATAAATACATCAGGGCTCTTAATGCAATAGAGGGGCAGAAGTGTTTAACTTCAAGGCATGAATAAAATAACTAATAACTGTAAATCTTCCTTTGGCCAGGGGAAGCTTTCTAACAAAAGTTCTGAAATAATCTTCTTGGAAGAACTGCATCAGTTAATTTTTTTTTTTTTTACATTTTGTTACTTTCGGCCTAATCCTATCTACATTTAAGACAGGCAGAGCACCGCTCCACTGGTTTAGGGTATTGCAAATGTGCCGTAAGGCTGGCGCTGTTCTCCCCACCCCAGTTCCTGTGGAGCGCCCGCCGGAGAAGGTAGGTTCCCCACCAGGCAGCGGCGGGAGAGCTTAACGGGGTGTTTCAGGGGAGTGGGATTGGTTGGCCGAGCCCAGGAAGGGGGAGGGATTGGCAGCAGCTTCGCCAGAATCCTATCCCCCTCCCCATGCCTGGACGCCGCTACACGAGCTGCTCAAGTGTGCACCAGCAAAATAGCTGGTGCACATCCGAGTAGCCCCATCAGGCTTTCACTTCCCCCGAGGTGACCTCCTGGTTGCCTGCTTTGTGCCCTGGATACAGTGGAGGCTGCACCAGCCTTGCTGCATCACAGGGCACAGAGTTAGACAGGATTGGGCTGCCCAAGTATTTTAATCTGTTTTACCTGTTGGAGACAGGGAGGGATTTCACCTATGAGTAGAAATACGGTATTATTTATTTTACTCTGAAGTAAGCACATTGTGTTCAGCAAGATTTACAGCAAAATCCTGTGTAAGGATTCGGCCGGTGGCCCAGAGCTGTCCGGACCGCTGGATTTGGACGTCCGGACCGCCATGCGGTGGGCCAGAGGTCTACTCGGGGAAAGAGACGTTCGTCCCCTTCCCCGGGTGTAAACCGGGGCCGGCCCTATCGGGCTCCTTGAATTTCTGCCAGCTAAATAGCTGGTGGAAGTAGGAGGAGGTCACGTAACGGCCAAGCCAGCCTGGCGGAGACAGGGATATGGCAGACGCCATCCCCGCCCCCTCCCAGGCTGGCTCGCCCAATGGCCCCCCTCCCTCGCCGCCTGGACTGCCCATGAGGCCACTGGTGGGAGCCTTACCTGCCTCCGACGGCCGCATGCTCATTCTGGCGACAGAGTGAGGTTACTCCAAAGTAGGCGCAAATGTGCCTTATGGCACGTTTGCGACTGCTTCTGGTGCCGGAGCGCTTGCTCCGGCACCGGAACTTTAAACAGGATTTCGCCCTCAGACTGCAATCCTCTTGTATTCAACAAAACCAAACATCTCTACCTATGATTTAATTTTGCTTCATCCGAAGTGTTAGAGATTGCCATAGCTAGTTACATATTACAGGAGTAGGGCATACCTGTGCTTTAAGGGTTAAGGGCAAAACTAGATATTATATGAAGATTCCATGTTTGGAGTTCCTTGATAATTTTTTTTCTTTACAAAAATCAACTGGAAGATCCTTGTGTCATCTCTTGAAGAGGCTCAATAATGTACACTTTGAAGAGGCTCAGTATTCACTTTGTGATCCAACTATGTTGAATCTGAGTTACCCCCACATGTTAGGTTCGCTGTAGGATTCTAGAGAGGTTATCCTGCAGAAATGGTGCCACCTACGTCTACATTCTATTCTTGGATGAAATTGGACAGGCACTTAAAAATGCTGTCTAGGTAGAACCCGTGTTTAAAATTGCTTTGGGTGTCAGGAGCTAAGACTTTGACTGAGCCACTTGCCAAATGACTGCTTTGTTTCTAAGTCAAGAGTCTCATCAGAGCCTGTTGTCCATGGAGCAAAGGCGAGTGGAGAGACAAGGGGGAAAAACAGCACCTGTTGGATGCAAGAAAAGTTTTCATTCTCCCCATTGCTTCAGCAAAGCCATTAGCTTCCATTGCTTTTCCTGATGATTAGGTAGAAGCTTTTCGCTGTTGTAATCTTGTGCAGCAAGAGAAACTGGGCTAAGTTGCAGAAAATTACAGCCAGCTGTGTGCTAAGGTGTTCCCAAATGGTGGTGTTAGCTGCCTGACTGGGCACAAAGACACACAAAAGAAACAGGTACTTTGATTTGCTAACTGATCTAATCATAATACTTAGCACTTTTCCTAAGTGTCCAGGGTGTTGCACTTCTGCCAGCAGCGTTCTCCCCAGCCTGCCTTATTTCCAGTGCTGGTGCCATTTCTGCAGTCTATAATAGAGCCTCTCTAGAACTCTACAGCAAACCTCACTTGTGGAGAAAATAGCTCAGCCTCAACATGACTGGACCGGTACATGAAGTGCTGGAGTCGAGCTGGGAGACAAATGCCTGCAGTGATGGAGTGTGGGAAGGTTTGGTGGGGTCAGATTCGGCTCCTCTCATCCACACATGCCTCTTCTGTTGTAAAAATGAGATCCTCAGTCCACATTATATGTGAATGTGTTAGAGACATGAATAACATTTGTATAGCACTTTCTCAACGTGCAAAGTCCTTCACATGTATCTGGAGGTAATCCTTACAATAATGTGAAGGGTCAGGAATTATTATTATCTCCATATTGTAACTGGGAAGCTGAGACTGAGAAGAAGTTCCATGCCTAAGATCAACTCATGCAGAGGCGAGATTCAAACCAAGAAAGCCCTGATTCACAGCTTACTCTCATAGCCACTATGTGACAACTACACACCTAACTTGAGACTCTCAGTAATCCTTACAAATAGGATTAATATAATAGGCCTCATATTGCAGATAGAGGGCCTGAAGTCCAAAGAATTCATGCCTAGTCAAGAATTCATGAAGTCAAACAATCGTGCCTAGTCCAAATAATTCATGGCTGCCTAGAGATTTGAAGCAAGGGGTTATTACTCATTGTTCACACTATGTCAGCTTTAGGCTCCATAGCTGAAACTCTGGAGAGTTTCAGAAGAGAGTAGAAGAAGAGGTCTTTTGGTGATCTGCAAAATATACAACATCGTACAACATCTAACTGGAAATGATGAACCATTAGCTACTCCTTTAATGTATTTGTCACAGGAGTGTCAATGGGTGAAATAGAGTATAGTTGTTCTTCCCTCTTCCTCCCTTAAGTATCACATTTACCTGTCTCCATCAAGGTGTCCATTCCCATGCTTCTACATGATGAATGCAGAATGTACTTTAATACATTATATACAATTATGGTCATATATATTAAGGGCTGAGAGACGAAATTGTGTGCTAACAATCTGCTTACAATGCATGTGAAAGGAGAAGGTTACCTTGAGGAGGCCTCCGTGACTGACCCCAGGGCCCATGAGAGGGGGGTAAAGGGGGTAAATTGTACCCAGGCCCAAGGTCAGAAAGGGGCCCCAGAAGCCAAAGAAGGGCCCCAGAAATTTCCTAGGATCTCAGCTGGCCTCATGGAGAGTGAAAGATGGAGGTCGGGCCAACTGGGAAGCCAGGTCTTCCAGGCGGGTAGACCTGGGTGCCACATTGGGACGCCTGGTGGACCTGGTGCCCCCTGATAAAATTACTCTCAGAGGCCCTGACTGACCACCCCCCACACACCTGAGAATGCAGCATGCACCTCATTGCATCAGTGCTGGAATGTTGCATCAGTGCTGGAATGTTGGTTAGGGTTGGACTGTAAGTGAAGTTTTTTTACAGGAAAATGTGGCGAAAACTGCAAAGAAGGTGTTCGCCCACAGAAAGGTTTCAGTGTGATAGAAAAACGATCACAGGAAAAACGTAGTTTCATTCACAAACACAGCATAGCCCCTAGCAGACCATATATCAAAACTTTATTCTCAACTGTTCAAGCATCAATATTAGCTCCAAAACGCTCACATTTGTGCCGTCCAATTCTATGCATGTTTATGCAACAGGAAGTCACACTTGTTCTGTGGGATTTACTTCTAAGAAAATGTGCTTAGGTTTGTAGGCTGCAAGCCAATTTATGCAATCTGCGGAATCAGAGGTCAGGTCAGCCTCTTCAGGCTACAAGTGTGAAGAATGTGGCAGAATGCATAATTTGAATGCTCCTTTCAAAGAAAAAAATAACATGTCAAGCAGAAGTGTTCACAGTGGCGTCGCTCTAGGTGGGGCAGAACGCTAAGTGCCGCCCCACTCTGAACCTCCGTTACAGCTCTGCACGAGGAGGCCCCGCCCCCTTGCCTTCAGAGCCATTCGAGGCAGCGAAAGCAACGTGCAGGTAGTCTCCTGCGCATTGCTTTCACTGCCTCGAATGGCTCCGAAGGCGAGCCTAGTGGGCGGGGCTTCCTCGTGCGGAGTTGTAACGGAGGTTCAGAGTGGGGCAGCACTTAGCGTTCCACCCCACCTAGAGCGACGCCACTGAGTGTGCACAGTAGCCTTCTTCCTTGCATGCTTTTTTTTGTTTGTAGATGATTTTGCTTTTGTGTTTCTCCCAGGAAAACATTCAAACGTGCACTCCCCCATCTACAGCCTGACATGGTACAGTCTGGGTAAAACTGAACCACTTTATGCTGCTGATTATATAACTGGCTGACAGCCATTTTTGAGCTGTTGCAGATCAGTAGATTGATGTTGGAGAATATTCTACTCACAAAGGTTTAATGTATCAAATATGCATGGTTCATCCATGCTGTTTGAACTATTGAAGATCAGTGGCGATTCCACGACCGACCCCCCCCCCCCCGCGCCGGAAGTGAAGTAACGGCTGCAGCCGTAATGCACCATACCGAGGCGCAGGGCGGGCGGGAGGGTCAGACACACCGGCAACGCTCCTCACTCGCCCCGACGTATGGGACGATTCGCGTCTCCGCCGGCCACCGTGACACCACTTTGCCTGCCTGGGGCCTGATCCTGCCACCCGGGAGCCCAATGCCCCCTCCCTGATGACGATTCTGTGAATGATTACATTAACCTACTGCCTTACTCAGTTGTTTTCTACCTAAAGTGACTAAGGGCCCAATCCTATCCTCCTCCCCCCCCCACGGTGCCAAAATGACAACCGCTGCATCCTATGGTGGTGGTGGGCAATCCGGGAGGCCTCCTCTGAGTAAGGGAATGTTTGTTCCCTTACCTGGGGAGTGAGCCTCCGATGGGTCTATTTGGACCTGTGACAGCTCAATAGGTTTTACAGGTCTGCATGGACCCCATGCCATGGGATTGGGTCCGGGGAGGGGGATAGGATATCGGCGGTTCCAGCGCCGCTGATCCTGCCCACCCCCTCTCCCCATTTTGCCCTCCCTATCCCATTCCATCTACCCCACCCTGTTCCACCCTTCTGCCTTCCCCTCCATCTTACCTCCTCCAACGATCAAGAGCAATGATGACGATGAAGGTGGGAAGGCGCAGGCCTTTCTGCCAGCGCTCCAGGCAGTGCGCTGTCAAAGTACCTTTTATAACTGGGGCTGACTGCTTTTCGGCAGTCAGTGTCAGTGGAGGAAATGAGCAACATCAGAGGGTGAGTATAAGATTGGGCTGTAAAAGTATTTGAAACCTAACTGTGATCTACGCATAAAGGTAAAGGTGACCCCTGACAATTAAGTCCAGTCGTGTCCGACTCTAGGGTGTGGTGCTCATCCCCATTTCAATGCCGAAGAGCCAGCGTTGTCCGAAGACGCCTCCGTGGTCATGTTGCCGGCATGACTCACCTTGCTGCAGCGCGTAGCATGCGGCTGGAACACGGAGCGCTGTTTACCTTCCCGCAAGCAGTACCTATTTATCTACTCGCGTTAACATGCTTTGGAACTGCTAGGTTGGCAGGAGCTGGCCAAGCAACGAGAGCTCACCCCGTCGCGGCTGAGAATAAACTATCATCTCTTCTAGCTTGGAAAGAGTTCTGTCACCGCCTAACTTAAAATGTTGCATGCAACCACAAGAGGCTCCTCTAAAAGAAAGCATCTGAACTTTTTTTTTCTCTTATTCTCTGCTATTCTGAGACCAACATGGCAACAACTGTCCCCATAACAGGCAAATTCAGATATCCAGAGTATCCATAGTTGCTCTATTCGTAATTGATAAGAAATCAGATCAAAGGAGCACTGAGGATGCAATCACTCATACATAGGCCTGCACGCTTTAATTAGCAGATTAATCCATTACAGCTTCAGTTGATTAATAGGTGGGAAGCATCAGCGCAGGGAAATTTTAATCAGTGGGGTTCAGAGTTAAAAACACACTTGCTAATTTTTTGAGTCTATTTTGATTCGGGTGCATTAGTAATAGAGAATAAAATATTAAAGATGGAGCCATGAGTGGTAGCTCTTGTTTATTAAATTGTAGGTTCTCTTGCACTTCTTTTTGTATCTCAAAAGGCCACTTTCATACTAGAGAAATATACTGAAATTTAATAAATTAACTCATTAATTAGTAAAAAGGGAGCAGATTCACCAACAAAAAAATCTTTTCATTAGAGCTGATCTGAACATTTGTGAATTATTATTTTTTGGGTATGGAAATTTGCATTAACGATGGGAGAGATTTTTCATGATATAAATGGTGCATATGCTAAAACGTTGTGCTATTTTCCTTCCAAATCCCAAGGCACAAAGCAGTGGTGTGGGCACCCCAACTCCTAAAACTGAACCCTTCGGGAGAGGTACCTAACATGCATAGATGGTGCTATATAAAATAATAACAAATTATGATTTATAATACTGTATATTAGCAATAACAATAACAACTTTGACATGTATACATTGTCTTGACCATCATTGAAATGTACATGGAAGGCTTACCTGTTTGTGAGCATGGTCATAGGAGTTAATGTGATTGTCAAACTCTTGATGCTTGTAATATTGTTTGTCACAAAGTTCACAATAGAAGTTGGCTTTAAGGTCTTCTAAAGCTTTGGCTATTGTATTCTCCTTTTCAGCATAATCCTGTGGAGAAAGCAAGTGGGAGGGAGAGTTCAAAGTTTACTTATTTATACCCCATCTTTATTAAAGGTAAAGGTAAAGGTATCCCCTGCTCGAAAGCCAGTCATGTCCGACTCCAGGGTGTGGTGCTCATCTCCGTTTCTAAGGCCGAAGAGCCAGCGCTATCTGAAGACACTTCCGTGGTCATGTGGCCAGCATGACTAACGGAATGCTATTATCTTCCTGCCGCAACTATTGCAGTAGATCAATTGCAACTATTGATCTACTTGCAATTTCTTGCTTTTGAAATGCTAGGTTGGCAGGAGCTGGGTCCGAAGACGGTAGCTCACACTGTCACGTGGCACTCAGGTCTCAAACTGCTGTCCTACTAACCTTCCGGTTTGCAGTTCAGCGTCTTTATTACATGGGTAGAATTCAAGATGGCACACATGGGACTTCCATGTAGCCACCCATCCAGGACTTGACCAGGTAAAGACCTGCTCAGCATCAGCAAGGTAAATGTATGAAGCACCCTCAGACTCACAAGTGGGTTTTCTTTTGTATTCTGTTCATTTAATCACACTTGTCAACATTTACTGCTACAACTAAAAGCCTACCTACATTTGCTTTATCAGCAGAGAAGCACTACATTTTGCGCACTCCAATGTATAGTCCAAATGACAACTACCTCTAGGGCTTTCAAAAAGACACAAGACTAAGGAGCTACATTTTTCATCTCACAGAAAAGTAAATATACAAAATGAATTTTTATCTTGCTTAAGGCTGTGTTAATTTCCAGGGGGGGGGGGGAGGTATAACAGTGGTCAGAACCTTCAGCAAAGAAATGCATTTCAGCAGCGCACATATAGAGATTAAAACAGTCATTCAATTTGGTTACGGGGTTGTTTCAGTGAACAGCAATCCAGTTTGATGCTTGAATGAGGGGAAGAATAAATCTATTGGAAGATGATTATGACCACAAACGAATAATTTTTTACTTCAGAAACTGTGCATTGTTCCATGCCTTAAACTTTGTGTTGGGATTACCTTCAGCAGCGATGAAAGAAATATGATCACCTATTGTCACTGCAGCATTATGATGTTCTCCAATTCCAATTCCAAAACCTTTATTGGCATCTTACATGTATACACATACATTAATATAGACGTAAACATAAACAAACATACATACATGAACCTTACAATAATCTTGGTCATATATTATAACATCTCATAAATTAATAAAAATCTATACTGTAGAAAAACGCTTTTCTCTCCTCTTAAAGTATAGCACTCAGATAATAGGCCACCTTTTCTGTTAGCTCCACTGTTCTGATGTTTCTGTTATGATGTTCTGAATTTAAGTATTCCTTAGCTTTCTGTCACCACCTATGGCATCTCACTTTTTTTCCCCCTAACTTGACAATGGGGCAATGTTGATGATGCAGGTCAAAATGCTGAGGATGTGGTGATGAATCCTGCAGGAGGTAGCATATGTGGCCCACACATGGAGGTCACCACTGCTGAGCAGAAACTGAAGGCCTGTTTTGGTTGCAACTGAGTGGTGATGGTGCAGACAAGCTGTAAGGGAGTGTAGTGTGGGCTGGGGACTGACCTCATCGTGAGATGCCTGAGAAGTGGTTCTCATAGGTCAATACTATGATGATGTCATCAGTTCCTCTGTGGAGGGCACTCTAGGATGACATCTGTTCCTGATCAATATACACGTCACCTCCATCTCCTGCGACTGTCTACCAATATGTAGAAGAGTCCATTCCCCTCATGGCTACACAACAGAATGATAGAGAGAAATGTTTCTCAAATCATACAGGGGAGTTTACTCCCCTGTAAGTCTTTGCAGGGGCGGGACAATGTCAGAGGCAGTGCTCCAGGATCGAGGCCGCCGCCGACTCAAAAACACTTTTTTCAACGTACCTGATTGTCCTGCCAGCGTCCTGAAGGGTCCAGGGGGGCTGCTGCCACAGTTTTTATTTATATTATTATGGCCTGGGCACCATCTCAGCCTGCAAAACCTCCACTGACCGTTGTTATCACCAGTCAGCAGTGGTTTGGGGGAGGATCGTGGGTGGATCGGGGCAGGGAGCAGGCTGGCCAGGGGCAGTTCAGGGGTGAGAAGGGGAGGATTTCATGGCAGCCACACACACCAGGATCCTATCCCCCCTACCCAGCCCAGAACTCCCCCTAGGAGTCTCCTTGGACTTACTCCAGCAAGAGAGCTGGTGTAGGTCCAAGGAGACCCATTGGAGACCAGACGGCCTATGGAGAGATAAGTAAAAAAGTGTTTTATTGTCCTCACCTGGACTGTCTGGTTTTCCCCCACCCACAGCATGCAGCACGCGCTCGGTCGGCACTGCTACATGCTCTGGGTTGGCAGGGAATAGGATTGGGCCCTAATTCCTACAACATAAAGCAAACTCTGATCAACACTAAAAAGATGGGTGCTTACTGAAGGAATCTAGAATATTGCCTAAAGTTCCATAGAAGTCTGATTACCTTGAAATCAGTGTCAGATAAAATTCTTAGGGACAGTGTCTTTAGAAAGGTTCTTCAAAAGGCACTATGATGAATAATTTCTTATCCTATTTAAGTAAAAGGTTGCTGTGTTGTATTTAGGCATAGGGGATCAACTTAACTACAGCTCAGTCTCCAGATGTTTCCTTCTCTCTCTTCTTAGGAGAAACCCTGCCGCAGGCCTGTGTTTAGAGCCATGCCAGGTAACTGTATATAACAGGGGTGGCCAAATTACGGTTCTTGAGCCACATGCGGCTCTCTGATGTGTATAATGTGTGGCTCTCGGAAATACGTTGGCTGAGTTCCTTTTTGCATCACAGTTACTATAAAAGGTAAAGAAGAAATTTTCAAGCTTTATAATTATTTACCAGGTATAAACTGAGAGTCCACTGGATTAAAACGTACGTTTAATGTTCATGGTGAGTAAATCCATTTAAGAATTTAAATGCTTCTTAAATATTGTGGCTCTCAAAAATCTGAAGTTTATCATATGTGGCTCTTACGTCAAGCAAGTTTGGCCACCCCTGGTATAAAACCGTGATTAATAAACACCTGCTTGAATACCTGTTGATAACCTGAATGAGTAATCAAAGTTCAACAGACAAGAGATGCTGAAGTAATAATCTGTAGAACTACTCCATGATCAATGGCCCTTGTTTATCAAGAAGTCTGCAGACTGTTTATCACAACAATTCCAAATTCCAAATGCCAGATTTTCCTATAGAATACAAGATACAGCAGAGTCACTCACTGGGTAATTGTGCTAGGTCAAAGAAAAATGCACATGCTAATTAAAATGCAAATATCTGTCCTGGCTCATTCTTCCCAATCAAACGTTAAAGGACTCATGCACATCAGCGTAACAGTCACTTTGTTTTTTCTTGTAATGGAAATTAAGAATTAATCCTCAGGGCTGCTTGGGTTAAAGTGAGTGCTGCTAACTGAACAGAAGCCCTGCAAAACAGTAATGAGGCCCCAAACTCAGCACTGTACACAGAAAAAGACTGATCTGATAACATAAATAAATGTGGTCTAATCAACTTACTTTAATATAATAGCCATATATACAAATAGCTGGTACTGGGTAAAACCTGTCAAGTCAATGAAAAAAAAATCCTTGCAAATATAAATAGTCCTTGAAGCAATAATTTGCAAATGAAACACTAGGGATTCGGTGGGATCTTTCTTCTGAATACTAAAGTCATTTGCTGTTCAAGTGTAAGTCTCATTTTCCTCCCACACCACTTGCACTGCTCTTTCATCTCCACAGAGGCTTTGATCACCAAAGGCAGGAGAGCCTGGTCCAATGCTGACTCTTCCTACTCCAGCACTTTCACCCTTTCCTCCCCAAACAACACAATCCTATGCATGTCTACTCAGAAGTAAGTTTGACTGCATCCATTGGGACTTACTCCCAGGAGAGCATGTACAGGATTTTTCAGGCCAAGGCCCTGTTCTACATTCAGTCAAGAGGTGGCACCCTGGATCTTCACGAATGCCATTCATGCACATCCAGCAATGTACAAATAAAGATTTCAGTGGCGGACTGGGAATTTTTTCAACAGTCGCATAGTTACAGTGAGAGCACAATCCTATCCTGTACATACACCCCCACCGATGCAGTGGTGCCAAAATGGCAGCCACAGCATCCTGTGGGGGGGGGGACAGGACTGGGAAGATTCCGCAGGGAAAGGGGATGTTTAATCCCCTTACCCTTGAGTATGCCTTATGGGCCTGGCCCACAATGGGTCTCCTAGGACCTAAGCTACTGTAGCAAGTTTGTTAGCATAAATTGGAGGAGAGAAAAGGGGTGGGGAGGCTGCAGGGAAGGGGGATAGAATCCAGCACAGACCCACGCCGGATCCTCCCCCTCCCGCAGCCTCCCCACCCCATTACGTCCTCCCCCCATCTTCCCGCCAGCTTACCTTTCCCAGCGCGTGTCCATACATTCTCCGGCACGGCTGGGAAAGTGGAGGCCTTCTTGTCAGTGTCCCCAGCAGCATGATGATCAGCACGCTGTTGGGAGGGCTTTTGTGACTGGCGCTGACTGCTTTATGGCAGCCAGCGCGGGAAGTGCACTGCCATCAGGATCTTAGGTTGCCATCCTACCTGCACTTACCTGGGAGTAAGCCTCATTGAGCTCAATGGGACTTACTTCTGAGTAAGATTGTAACACACAGGATTGTACTGTTAATTTCATAACAGTTCAGACACCTTTGCAACTCAGTGGATTGTATCCTAAGTTTGTCTTCTTCCTGATCAAGAGTCTTCTATTGCAGAAACAATCCATCTCCAGAGCAAGAAAACCTTAGGATTCAACCCAATTTATTTTAACATTTTTGGTACATTTTTCTCATGAACCAAACTTTAATAAAAATTACAGATAAAACATTCATTTATTTTACATTTTCTTTCCACCAGAGGGATCTGAAGGCCCTCTAACATGAATGACAGTTGCCACTGAAACTTCATCTAAACGTCACTTAAAGAAACTTCTAAGTAATTTGGAGAATTGTCATCAGGCTGAACCTTTGAAGAAGGTTGAAGACTTCACTTGGATTATCCAAAGCGCTCAAATGATTCCCTGCATCCTTAGGACATCACCCAATTCTGCCTACACTGAAATTCAGGCAGAACAATGATATTCCTTCTTGGATTTAAGATCTGAGGAACTTTGAGATAAGCCAAACGAATATTGATATGACTGATAACATGTTTTGATAAGACACAAGGACATAAAAAGATGTTTCATGTTGCATCAGACTAAAGGTCCATCTTGTCCTCTTTCCCACAGTAGCCTAGCCAACCAGATGCTTCTGGGAATCAGATGCTTCTAAATCAGATGCTTCTGGGAATCAGATGCTTCTAAATCAAAGGGTGAATCGACTTCTCCCCTGGGTGCTTCTGGGCAGCCAGTATGCAGAGGCATACTGATGACTTTTCTTAAAAGGGTTCTGCACATCCTTGAATGAACATTGGCTGCTTTTGTCATACTGGTAGAAAAGATTATTCTCACTGCTGAACACTGTCATCTCCCACCATCATTCACTTTTTTCTCCTTCTACGGAGACTTCAAATAAAACCTTTGTTTTCCCTACCAACAACTGTAGGTGCCATAGCTGTGCAGCTGGACGAGAACACCATGATATAGGTAGGCATTCCTCTCTAGAAGATGTGAACATGAAACTCAAGCCTAGGTATGTCAATGCAAAAGAAAAACAACAATACCCAACAACTAAATCAGTCCAATAATGTTAAGAGTCAGCTAAATTCCTGCCAAGCTAGTGACGGAAGGGCTGTTTGTCCCTAGTCTCCTGCGTGATTGAAATAAGCTGAAGTATTTGCAACTGCAACATTATCTTTTAAAAAAGAGTCTCATAAAATCGCTTGATTAAGTTTTTAAATGTTAGGCAAGCTGTTATGCATGGAGATGTGGTTACTATTTATTATTTATGACGTTCTTCTAGTGCTTCAAAACTAAAGAACTAAATCAAAGGGATAATATTATTTCATGTGGGCACACACATGCAAACACCAGCTGCTATTAGCCAGCTCTTGCAGACCCTTCCTCTCCCTTATTAAACCATGGGGTGTGACACTTTGTTTTTTATTGAGCATGATCAGTTAATAGAAGACTAGGTTTAGGCGGCCTCGGGTTCTGAGTTAGCCTATGCTACTGTAACATGTACCCCACCCGACCAAGCCTTAAAGCTGGAGAACAGCATGGTTTGACTAAACTGTGATTAGGTCACTCATTATATGTTGGCATAGAACAGGGGTTATCAACCTCTTCCCGGCCGAGTACCACCTCTGGCACCACTCTCCTGCTGTGTACCACTGGAAGTGACTGCCGATGACATCACCAGTTACTTCTGGGTTTTCAGGTTTTTGGAGGCCAGAAAATGCAGGTAGGAGGCTCTGGGCAGGTGGGAGAGCCCATCTCAACGTTCCTGAGAGGCTCGGCTAAAGACAGAAGTCTCTCAGGAGCAAAAGCACGCCATGTGCGAAAGCACTGCGTCGGAGGAGGGTTCCGATGGTTCAGCGGTCCAAGTACTACCAGCAGTTGGCCGGAGTACGACTGGTGGTACAAATACCACTGGTTGAGAACCCCTGGCTTAGAAAGTTGCAGGGAGCCATTGCCATAGAGTGTAGTGGCTCTCAAGCTGGGTTCTGGAAGCAGAGGGCCTCCTCAGAAGCTTTCAGCACATTCTTAACCAACTTTCCAGCGCCAATGCAGCTGTGCCAACAGGGCGCACACTGCATTTTGCATTGCAGGGGCAATCACAGAAGTCTCTTCAAGGTGAGGGAACATTTGTTCCCCTACCTCGGGGTTGCATTACACCTGTACCAGTGCTGGAAAGTTGGTTAGGATTGCGCTGTCAGCTCCCTATTTAGCTGGTGGATGTAGGAGGAGGCCGTGTAATGGCTCCCCTCCCTCTCCACCCAGCTGCATGGGCAATCCGGCGCCGGAGTGCTTCCAACCTAGTGCTGGCGGCCCTTACTCCCGAGTCATCACGAACATGCTTTATGGCATGTTTGCGACGACTTCTAGAGGCGGAGTGCTCAGTCTGCCACAGGAAGTCTCTGGAGGATTGCGTTGAAACTCTGCTTCCTCAAAGAAATGCACTTTGTCCCTTCCATACCCTTCCCCCAATATATTTTATTTCTATAACAATATATATGTTATAGATGCATAGTGTGCGCACTTCAGAACTGTCAGTTCACACAGTACGGCCAACTTACTGTGTTAGGTCAGTTCAGTAAGGCCAACTTACTTACACATCACAGTAAGGCCTAACATGGGGCAGTTGGCCTTACTGTATCTGATCTGATACAAAATACTGACAATTTCTGGCCTGAGTGTGTCTTTTTTTAAAAAACACCCTCCGAATCCTGTGCAATTTTGAAGAGGAATCAAGTTGATGTAGGAAGGTTCCTTCTAAACACATAGAAATGTCGAAAAACACTGTAAATAAAGTATCTCCTTTCCCCTCTCAAGGTACACAAGCCTAAAGCCATTAGCTCCAGGAGGAATACAACAAGATTATCTCTGGGAAGGTATCAAAGGCCATTCAGAGCTCTCTCAAAGACCAATCAGGGCTGTCTGTTGGCTTTCATCAGGGCAATCAGGGCTATCTATCAAAGATCAATCAGGGCTATTTGTCATCCAGCAGTTAATAGGCTCTCTGAGCTGATATCATTAGTGTCTCTCTCAAGAGCTTCTCATCTGTCTGGAGGCTGCAAGTGGAGGGCTTAACAGATGGAGGGCTTAAATGTGGGATGCATGAGACCTGCCCAGTTACTCCCAACTATTAATCTCGCCCTGTGTAGCAGCAGCAACAAGATGGGGCAACACTACACTACACTACACTATAACAGGAAGCTACATTCTTTTCTCCCTCCATCTTACACATCTGAGAGGTAGAGAAACCTCATCACCTGACTGACTGGCCACGTAGCAGTGGCTCACAGTTTTTCACTGTCCTGGGCAAGATGGGGCAGGGCAGTGTGAAGATGAGGAAATGGTATCACTACGTGAACAGGCTGTGGCCCAGAAGTCTCCTACAAAAAGGCAGAGACGGCACTCTCAGGGGGCCTGTCCTTTGCAAAGCAACATAACAAGGGAGCATGGCACTGTTATCAAGTCTGGCATCACTTGAATGGACTGCCTAATCCTACGTGGTTGAGTCAGCATTGTGTTAGTGGTAGAACTAGGCAGTGATGTAGACTTGAGTCTATTGACTCAGACTCGAGTCGGACTCAAGTCGCGTCAATGACTTGACTCGGATTTGACTCAGCGATTGTAAAAGACTCGAAAGACTCGGACTTGAGACTTGGAGCCTTTTACAACAAGTCAAATTTTATTCAGGTTTAAACCTGTTTTCCCTGTTAAACAGATAGGGACTTGCAACTCGCAACCAAAGACTTGGGACTTGACTTGAGATTTGAACCCAGAGACTTGGGACATGACTCGAGACTTGGAGTCAGAGCCTTGATCCACATCCCTGGAACTAGGAGAGAGAGGTACTTATCTCCCAAGCTCCATATGAATATGCACAGATTAATTCCCCTTTTTCTAATAAGTCAATTTTCATCAGACTGGGCACGCTCCATCCAGCCAATGTTTTCAGTGCCATTGATTTCTGTGGCAGTTAGGCCCACACATAACTGTCTCTTATTGAAATCAATCAAACTTTACAGTCCTTTACAATTTTACAAACTTTACAATTTTATTATGCATACTTAAGTTGTTTATTTTTCAACTCCCTTGAGCTTCATTACAATTTACAAACCGACTTCCTTTCAAATAAATATCTTTTAAGGCATTAAAAAAAATTAAATACAAATCAGAGGCATCAGAAAGTGCATCTCACTCATTTGGACGATTGTGGTGTTCCAAAAGTTTATCCTGAATGCAAGTAAATATCTATTATGAACAAAGCACTTTAGAATTTAAAATTATATATATTCAACTGGATGATGGATGAAATCCATGCAGAAGACTTACTGATTTTTCTTTATAGATGCTTCTCTCAACCGTACTACCCCACCCTGGTTTCCATTTTTCAATGGCTTTCCAGTCTGTTAGGTCTTTTCATAGAAATGTACTCTTTTTTCTGTACTTTTATCGCATTAGGGAGTCTCACTACTAGCCTTGCTGTAGTGTTATGAACTTCTAGGCCATGAGTACTTAAAGATTAGGTCAGAGAAAAGAAATTTTCCAATTGGGCAGGCCTTACATTGTAAGAGAGACTTGTCTGCATCTGCTAGTTTGTTTGATTCTCAATTCAAGAGGGAATCATTTCAAGTTCAACACACTTCAATAAGCATATGTTAGCTTATTGCCCAAAGTCCTAACATTCTACCTCCCTTGTCATGAAGAAGACATTTTCTCCAAAAGATGTTCTATGTTTTTCTGCCAAAACCCAGTGCACAGCTGAAGTCTAAATTTGCCAACTACCCATTAACAGGAGATTCCTTAGGTGCAAACTTGTGTATGCCAGCATGAACTGCTTCTCCTTACACTGCATTGGAAGTGCATTTTTCCCAACTCGGGTTGCAATGCAGGCTGCAGAGTAATGGCAGGAGACTCATGCCCCAATCTTATCCAGAGTTTACGGCAGCAGATATTGTGATCCACTGCCATAAGTCCTGGTCTGGCAGCGCAAAAGGTGCACCGCTGACATGCACTTCAGGGCTCCCAGATGCCCAGCGAGCACCTGGGAGCAGGTGAGGTGGCAGTCTAGAAACAGAACAGGGCTGGGAAGGGGGCAGTCTGAGGGTGGGAGGGGGAAGATCCCAGTGGTGCACACCAGGATTCTACCCCCCCTTTTCTGGCCTGACCCTGACACTCCTCAAACTTACACCAGTTAAATAGCTGGTGTAGACCCATTGGCAGCCAGGTGACCTATGGCATCTGAGATCTAACAATCTAAGATACCTCTTTCCTTGTTGTGAGTAACTGAGGTGTCTGAGAAAAAACTGCCTCTCTTGAGCAACAATGTAGCAATAGGTAGAATATACCCTCAGGGGTGGGGAACCTCCGGCCCGCAGGCTTTTTACGACCCCCGAAGCCATCTGGTCCGGCCCGCGCAAGACCAGTTCCGAGACCCAGACCCATCAGTCTCCAGAGACCCGGCCATCTCCGGAGGCTCCGTGCTCACCTCGAGCCGCCGCCGGCTCCGCGCGTCACCTCGGCGCCTCCTCCTTGGCCGGCGGCTCGACCCCTTCTGAAAGCGGCGTTTCCATACATGCGCACAATGCCGCTGAGGCTAAGAGACTGCCCTCTTGGCCTCAGCGGCGTTGTGCGCATGTGTGAGAATGCCGCTTTCAGAACGGGCCGAGCTGCTGGCCTAGGTCGGAGGAGCGACGCGCGGAGCCTGCGGCAGCCTCGAAGGTAAGGAGACCGATGGGGGGGGGTGCGCGCAAAAGAGGCGGGGGGGGAAATTTGCGGGAAAGGGGCCAAATTCGTGGGGGGGGGCAAAATTTCAGACAGCCTAACGGCCGGCCCGCAACAAATTTTCCCCATGGGAAAATGGCCCTCCACCGCAAATAGGTTCCCCCACCCCTGCTTTATAGCCTCAGTGATATTTATTTTGCTATGCTCCATAAAAGGTGAGGAACCAGACTGGTATTCTATATGAAGCATATTTTGTGGTTGCATTCTCCTTTTCTTGGATTTGTATATACACAACAAACACTTAAAAAAAACCCCCAAAACTCTTAATATCTCTGTTCCTTCTTAAAATCTGTACTGAGGTTTTTATGAATTTTATATTTGACTGTGGAAATTGTCTGTTCAGATACAGATATCCAGTGAAACATTATAGCCACTGGTCCACTCAAATGTTTCATGATGATGAAAGCGGTGTTCATAGTCTGAGACAGCCACAATACTTCCTTAAGCGACTCTGGCAGTTACATTAAAATTGTGTCCTTGCAGGGGGTTCTAAACAGATTTGTTAATGATTTGCAGCACAATCCTATGCATGTACTCCGAATATGTGGAAAGGAGATGTTGCTTTAAACATCCTGGACTCAAACCATTTAAACAAAGCTTTAAAGATTACAATTATCACTTTGAACTGGGCCTGAAAACACACCAGGAGCCAGTTAGAGCAAACAACAGGTAACCCCTCTCCCCATCAGCAGTCATGATGGTTATCTAGGAGCTACTGCCATCATCCATGGTTGCTAGGTAGTAAAGAGTATAGAGACTCTCTGCATGATGTGGCCACCTATGCCACAAGACATTCTAAGCCCCTTTGCGCGCGCGTGCACACACACAAACACACACACAGACAGGAGAGCTGCTTCCATGTGATCCAAGCCTATGCCTGTGCCTGTGCGTGTGTGCATGTGAATTAAACCACCATATAATGTAACTCCTTGTATGAATCTTTCCTACCTGATCAGGCTGATTGGTACCTGGGAGGTACCAAAACTCAGTTGGGAGTGGAGAGACCACCAGTTGAAAAATATCCAAATCCCACATGATTTGGTCTATTCATGTGGTTGTTAATTCACAACAATCCCTAGTTGTGAATTAGTGGTGTGCAATTATACTACTGTACATGAAAGTAGCTTCTCCCTCAGAGAGAGAGAGGGAGAGGGAGAGAGAGAGAGAGAGGACGGCCCATATATGCAGTGTTGTCAGAATGGGGGGGCGGGGGATCCACCCCGGGCGACAAGTGGGGGGGAGCAAATCCGCCGTAGCGGTGGCATGGCGGTAGCAAGGGAAATGTGCCACTAAGCAGCACGAAAACGGTGAGCAAAGGGCAGGAGCGTCATTGCGAGCGGGTGTCGGTGAGTAAGAATGCGCCCTCCCACCTGCCCACCCCCCAGTTACCTGTTTACGGCGGTGGCAATGTTACCGGGGGTGGGGCAGATGACTTCACTTCTGGTCATGGCGGGGGAAACATATTTTGGTCCCCCCCCCACGCAGGGTGTTGCTACTCTACTGTATATATGGGTATAGTAGGGAGCACCTGACACAGGGCTTGCTTCAGTTTAAAGTCACTAACAACTGCATCGGCAAGCACAGAAATTGGGCGGCATTTGGCTGATAACTGCAATCCACACAATAGGTCAAATCACAACATGGCCGAAATCCATAGTTCTGGCACTCACCAGAGCTGAGTGAGAGCCATCATGCCATGAAGTTCCTGTGTCTTGATACAGCTAAGATTTGGTTGTAATATTTCTTTATTTTACAAAATGCAGCTGAAATCAAACTGCCTTTCCCAACAGTTTCACAATAGTCCCAAAGCACTTGATTTAGTTGTCTTTAAATTATCACTGTTTTCATGGGCAGCTTTTTAATTAAAATACAGTACTCCCCCCATATCCACTGGGGATATGTTCCAGGCCCCTCTGTGGATACTTCAAACCGTGGATAAGAGCGAACACCCCCTCCATGGTTTCCTGAGGGGCCCCCGCCCTGCCTCCCCTGCTCGGCCCCCCCCCCAGCTCTTATTTTTTCTTCAGCAAGCTTTGTTTCTTCCTTAAAACAAACAGAGAAGCAACCTCCATTGCAGGCAAGTAGAACGAGACTAAGTCCTAGAGAGGCCCTGCAAGGTTTCTGTTAACCTTGTAGAGCCTCTCTAGGACTTAGTCTCATTCTACTTGCCTGCAATAAGCAGCCAGAGGCTGCTTCTCCTGTTTGTTTAAGGAAGAAACGAAGCTTACTGGGAAAAAAGTAAAATCCTGGGGGGGTCCCCACAATCCGTGGATAACTGAAACCGTGGATAGCGAATCCGTGGATATGGGGGCCCACCTGCAATATTTTCTTGATTGCCTACCAATCACATTCCTGTTGGTTTATATATCATATGAAGAACATGCTCAGTGTGAACATTTTATGTTAGCACTCTGATTCAGCAGTTTTTCCTGTGGTGTCGTCAATTTGTTACAAACTAAACCTTCTTATGAACAACTGCCAGAACCAAAGGTCAGACAGAAAATCAATGCTGGCATCTCCTGTTGCCCTGCACAATCTTGCTTCTGCACATGCTTAATTCTTCCATGTAGCTAAAATTATCACTTACTTATATAGCCCATCAGTGTACATGGTACTTTACATAAAGTAAAACGGCAGATTCCTGCCCTATGGGACTTACAATCTGGGTACTGACGCAAAGGAGACAAAAGAGAGAGGGATGGGGATGGAGGCAGGGTAAACAGGGGAAGCATATGCAATTGTTTCAATTAAACATACAGCACAATCCTAAGCACCCACCTTTTCCATTAAAATTTAATGATTAAACCAGTGTTTCCCAAACTTTTTCGACCTGTGGCTCCCTTGACCAATGGCAACCATTAGCCGTGGCTCTCCATTACATTATGTTGAATTGATGCCAGCCAATTGGCATTGCACTGTATTCCGAGAGGATTCCGTGGCACTCCGCAGCTCCCCCAACTGGTTTCCACGGCTCCCAGTTTAGGAACCACTGGATTAAACCATCAGACACAATACAGTACCTTAGTTCCCATTCCCCACACACAGTAACTAACAGCCCAATCCTAAGCATGTCTACTCAGAGGTAAGTCCCATTGTGTTCAATGGGGCTTACTCCCAGGAGTAAGTAACTCCTAGGAGTTGCTTACACCAATGGAGCATGCACTGCATGCTGGGGGGGGGGTAACTGGACAGTCTTCAGAGGGTAAGTAAATATATTTTTCACTTACCTCCTGGTAGGCTGAGGACATACTAAGAAGTGTTACCTGGGGTGCTCTAAGAAACATGAAACATGCACATGGGAATCAAAACATGTGTGCAAGGACCTTTGTGCAATTGGTTTGTGATGCTCCTTATTGGAACTCGATATAAAGATGAGAGAGACATGTATTGACAAATTGCAACACAGTACTGTACAGCGTATTGTGGGGATACCTTTAAAATAAGAGGGTGGGGAAATCAAGAATAAATTGCTCTCCTAGTCTCACACATGCACACACACCAAACCAAGGAGGAAAAAAAGAGGCACTAAGTGTGTCACTAGTTTGGAGGAACACGAGACACGGAAAATAGTTCAGCTGTGCCAATGGCAAGGTTTACCACTGGTGTAACCAGCGGGGGAGGGCAGGAGGCTTTGGAGGGGAGGTGTGATTTAAATCCCCGTTGAATCCTTCTTTGGAGGGTATTTAATCCCCTTTCCATTCTGGGGCCTCCCGTTCTCGCTGTGTAGGTTCGCAGTGTGTACACTAGCAGTGTGTAGGTGGTGTAGGTTTGATAGGATTGTGCTGTCACACATCATTTGATGCTGCATCAATGTCTACTCTCTAACAGCACATAGTCAGGAGAACTTACCAGTAGTTATGGCCACAAATGGACCAATTTGTCTAAAGGCCAGGAAGTTCCCAGGATTGTGGTATTGTTTACAGACCTAAACAGGACAGCAGGAAGAGGTGCAACCACTTGTGGAGTTTTCTAAGGAGGCATCTCAGAGTGGGGTGGGGGGAGATGTTGCTCTAGCAAACCAAAGTTTGCCTTTTTCTCAAAGGCCTGTGCACCAAACATCTCACACACACACACACACACACACACACAGCAACAGAAGGGTGAAGGCTTTCCTCAGTCTGTTACTCAATGCTGGAGCATTGATGAAGCTATGTGATTCATCCCTCATACTGGAACCCTATGGAACCTGCTCAGAGAGCTCTCCAAAAGGAAGACTGAGATACAACTGTAGTCTTTTTTTCCAATTACTTAGTCAGTCCCACCTACTCAGAACCTTTCCTAGTATCAAAATACTGCTATTACCTTTTTTGTTTTCTCTGAAACCACAAGGACAGGGGCCTGTATTATTGTAAGCAAAAGCCTCTGATGAATGCACCAGATCTTTTGGTAGGGAGACAAATTCCACCTGCCGACTAAAGGGGAAAGAACCAGCATTTACTGTTTATTATAGCACAATATTGCAGAAGACTATTCAGCTGATTGTTGTCACTGCCCTTTATTGAGGGGTAAATCCTTGCTTTTATTTTAAATGGCATCTCATAGTACAAAATTTACCAAATATGAGTCTTTCATTGCTGACCTTTCATGTTCAATCTTAAAAGTAATGAAAACAGCGCACTTAAATAGAAATTCATTTACCTTTCAGGAAGCTTTCCTGCAACATTTTCTCTCCCAAATTGGTTAAATATTTGCAAGCAGGCACATTCTGCCTTTTCCAATAAATAAACACTTTCCTCCCCTGACAATTTCATTTCTGGTTCTAATCAATTTGTTTATGGCATCATAACTACAACTGCCCCCCCCCCCATCACACACTTATGGGAGGAAAAAAAATGTAAGAATTATTCTTGAGCAGTATGATAAAACCACAGTCACTGAAGAAGTGCAAACACTAAATTAAAATTAGAGAAAGGTAGGTATTAGGGAAAACACGTAAATTGTGTTAATATGCATGGATGGTAAGTAGCTATTTGAAGCTAAATATCAGTTTACACAAAACTGTTACAGCATCATAAGGCATGGTACTGAATTAAAAAATGTTTGGAATAGGGAAACACTCTTTGAAAATGAAACATATTTTTCTATATCACCTATAAAATTATCCAGTCTCTCTTCAGTCAACAGGTGGAAGATATTTCTAATACTCAAAGGTGCACTAGAAGATTTGCCCTTCCACTTCCACTGAACATCTTAAGAACTTAAGAAGAACCCTACTGGATCAGGCCAAGGGCCCATCTAGTCCAGCTTCCTGTATCTCACAGTGGCCCCACCAGATGCCTCAGAGAGCATTCAAAACAAGAAGATGCCTGTATCCTGTTGCCACTTCCTTGCATCTGGCACTCAGAGACAGACTACCTCTAAAACGGGAAGTTGCATACAGTCATCATGACTTGTACCTGATGGACTTTTCCTCCAGAAATCTGTCCAATCCCCTTTAAAGACATCTAGGCCAAGTGCCAGCACAGCATCCTGTGGCCATCACAACATCTTCCAGAAGAAGGGTAGCCATGTTAGTCTGTAGAAGATTAGGTAATAGCAGCATTTGGTCTGCAAACGAGGGAAGCTTACTGTCAGGTCTTGGCCAAACTCTGAGGCAGGCCACAGCTGGAGGGGGTCCAATTGCAGAGCCGACTTTGATGATGACCAAAGGTGTCAGAGGCAGCACAAGGGACATGGCAGGGTCGATTGCTGGATCAGGTAGACAATGTCTGGTAGACAATTGCTGGATCAGGTAGACATTATCACAGACAGAGTCAACTTACATGGTCACAGACAGAGGAAACTGGTAGACAAGGCAACTGGCATAGTCAGGGCTGGGCTGGTGATCAGATATAAGAACAGAGAGATGAGGACCAATAGGCAGAAGATGTGCTTGTGGACAGGGCTGAGAGAGTGTTCAGGTATCAGGCAAGGCAAAGCAGTCTGTGTCGCTATTTGACTGAGCATTGTGCAACTCTTACTGAAGCCCCCAAGATTCTATAGTTTTTTTCCCATATCACCTGGGCTCCAGCAATAATAAAGGTAGTACTTCAGCACACAGCAATACCAGGAAAAGTATGTTCTTGGGCATGGGAACTTCCTGAGTGACACAGAGGATAAGACGCAACTGCCATACTCCCATGCCTGACCCTCCCACCATGTCCACCATCAATGGAACCTTCTGTAATCACTCAATATACATTGTGAAGGCCATCAGCTAGTGTTAGCATTGAGTCAATGCATATAATGCATATAACACTGCATATATGTTATAAGCTCTATTTTCCTGGACTACCTAGTAAAAAAGGTAAAGGTGACCCCTGACAATTAAGTCCAGTCATGTCCGACTCTGGGGTGTGGTGCTCATCCCCATTTCAAAGCTGAAGAGCCAGCATTGTCCGAAGACGCCTCCGTGGTTATGTGGCCGGCATGACTCTCCTTGCTGCAGCGCATAGCATGCGGCTGGAACACGGAGCGCTGTTTACCTTCCCGCAAGCGGTACCTATTTATCTACCCGCATTAACATGCTTTGGAACTGCTAGGTTGGCAGGAGCTGGCCAAGCAACGAGAGCTCACCCCGTTGCGGATTCGAACTGATGACCTTTCGATCGACAGCTCATGGTTCAGCGGTTTAACCCACTGTGCCACCCGCAGGGAAATGTTAAATGTAAATAATTTCACGTTAGGGGAGATTCACTAAAATTCTCACTGACACACTGCACCATGCCAACTATCCATTATTTTAAGAGTCCAACCAATAAAACTGCATTCTGTATTATAACTAATACTGGGTCTGCAAAGCCAGGAAACTTCAAAGCAAACCTGACAACATCTTTCTTGGCTACTGACCCTGTCCCGAGAGCCATCAGACTCCCACCATGGATACCCAGATTCAGTCAGGCTTCAGTCATGATGCTCCACCGTCTACTTCTATATCTCCCCTCTTCTCTGCAAACAGGCCAACAGTATTTTTGTCCTTTTGAAAGCAAAAGAAGCTCAACTTCTTGAAATGCTGTTGCTTATCATAGCTTTCAAGCTTGAAATATAATCTCAAATAGGATTTTTATTTTTATGGCTTACATTCTTACATATACAAGGTGCCAGGATCAGTATCTGGGATTTCTCGTTAAAAGGATCTCAAGTAGCTTGGCTGGAAATGATCACCTGGAGAAGCTCCACAGCCATCCAGAGAATAGGCAGCTTAATTTGTTCAATACGTTAAGTCTAGATCAGCGGTTCTCAAACTGGTGGGCTGCGACCCACCAGGAGAACTATTCTTTCTTGTTGGCCCCTTAAGGGGTAGGGACAGCAGCGGCAGAGATCCCGGGGATCGCGCTGCCAACGGGGAGAAAGGTGCGGACCCCTTTTCTGGCCTCCCCGCACCCTCTGGAGGCCGTCAGGATCCCCAGTGAGTTAAGGAAGAACACTTTTCTCCCCACTGGCGGTGCAATTCCCGGGATCACAGTCGCTGCTGTCCCCACCCCCGCAAAGACTCAAAGTTCTCCCCTCCTCGTGGGGAGAACTTTGAGAACCACTGGTCTAGATCATGTACTTCCAGTTGAAAAGTAAAGTCTAAGATATCCTCCTTTTGACCAAACAACCCAAGTACCTGGACCACCAAGGGCGGTGTGACCCAGAATGCTGTCAGATGCCAACTCAAGTCCACTGCCTCTGTGCTATAAAATACCCTCTTTTTATAGGGACAGTATGAACGAAAGAGCTCTTTCATTCATGCTGTCCCTGTAACCACCCTTCTGGGTTTGACAACAATGCACGAGAAGCACAGTAAGGATGGGAATGATCTGCATCTTGCTCAATCGTGTGGGAAGGACATCGTTGTGGCTTGGAACAACAGCGGGTTGGAGGAAGGCAGCAGTGGCAGACTCCGGGTAAAAGGCACCCTGAATCCGCTGCCCCCTCAGACCCCTCACAATCTGCAGCTGATGCAACCCGAATCAGCTGGCTTCATGAATGGACTGGTCCTGTTGACCAGTTAGTTGAAGTCTGTTCTTCAGGTTCCCATGGGTAGGCTTACCAGACTCCAACCGGGACAGAGTGCTAGACCTTTAGGAGAAGGAATGTGGGCAGGTGCAGCTGGTTAAACCTTAGAGCACAATCCTAGGCATGTCTACTCAGAAGCAGGCCCCACTGCTTCTGAGCAGACATGCCTAGGATTGTGCTCTAAGGTTTAACCAGCTGCACCTGCCCACATTCCTTCTCCTAAAGGTCTAGCACTCTGTCCGGTTGGAGATCTGGTAAGCCTATGGGGCTGAACTGAGAAGTCAGACTGTTCTGAGATCCAGAATTCAGGGTTTAAATATAATCAATTTGGTTAATGTGTGCCAATGAGGGGCTGACTTTATCTTTATAATTCCATGAACACGACTGAAGGGCAGGGGTGAGGACTAACTATTGCCTTTAGGACAGAACTCCTCCATCCGGATATGTATTGTGAGATGTATCTCTCCATTTCCTTTGTTTTTATTATATTCAGGCTCATGGAATAATCTGTTTTCCTAGCTGAATTGATTTCACCCTCTCAAGATGGGTACAAGATAAGAGTTTGTGGATAAATCTAAGAAACAAGTCACATTAGCAAGTTAACTTAATGTCTTTATGGACTATCAACACACACTAAATTGTTTCCTTCACCATGCAATTCATCACTTCTCTGCAGATTTTTGTCTTAATGTTGTTCCTCGACAGACAGGCAGCCTACCCACTGGCTGCTGACAAAAACAAACACACACAGCAAGACTTTAATAAAGGAGCTGCTGATCCCTATGTCTTCGTCTCAGTGGCCTTTGCTCACATGATAAATTTCAAGCAGGTAATCAGCTGAGTTATCAACTTTCAGACAAGAATCCTTTCAAGGCCTGGAGGAGAGATTTGGTTAATGTGTGCCAATGAGGGGCTGACTTTATCTTTATAATTCCATGTTTTCAGGTTGCCCGGTACAGCCTGACTCATCTTTTATTTAAATTAAAGCAATTTTCTTGCTGTGTCCAAGTGGAAAATCACTGTAGGTTGACTCTCTCTCTCTCTCTCTCTCTCTCTCTCTCTCTCTCTCACTCTCACACACACACACACACACACACACACACACACACTCATGCACACAAATAAAAAGCAAGCAACAATAAATACAGACGGATTTTCAGATGAAAAGCTTAAATACTGCCACAATAAATGTAAAAGCAGCTTGTTTAATCATACGTGTCACATGAAGCTGAATCAAAAAAGATTCTACAAAACGTTGTCTTGCCATTTCCATACTAAATATACTGCATCTCATCTCAATTAACCCCCCTCAGGAAAAAAAAAGGCAAACAAACCCAAAAACAAAATTATCTCTGTCAGGGACAAGAGAGAAGCTGCCAGTGACCGCCTGCTGGTCCAGGGCAGTAGTGCCTAGTGGTTAGCATGCTCCTTCCCTTCCTGCTCCCTTCTCTCCCCTGTTTGGTAGCCAATCAGCTGGCTCATCCCTAACTCAAACATTCCTAAATTTCAGCAGGAAGTGAGATGAAAATGAAGGTCAGCAAACAAAGGGTCCATGGTTGGAATACTCTTTGGTGGGCGGGGGGGGGGGGGCTAAAATACCCACACATTTGGAAACACAGAATTACACAGAGAACATGGGGAAAACCCCACAGAAAGGAATAAAACACACTTAAAATATAGTGATTTTATGACAATCCCCCTGAAAGGCACACATCCTAAATATGTCTATTACTCGATCAATATCATTGTGGAGCGTGTTCCAGGGTCACAGATCCTTATGCTTCTTTATCTAATATATTTGTATGCCACCTTTTTAAATACTGTATATTCCAAAAGCAGTTTAAGGAGAGAATTCAGTTAGAAATTCATATTAACAACCATTTAAAGCAGCAGTATTCAATTCAGGAGTACCAGGTAAAACCACCTAGATGAGAAGATGTTCATTCAAGGACAAGCTTGGATATAATAAGCCAAGAGGAACAAAATGTCTAGAGGGCCTATTTAAAAACAGCAAGTGCCAGGGCCTGACATATTTCTCCGGAAATAATTCCACAGCTACGGCGCCACAACCAAAAAGTCTCTGGTTCCTGACAAATGTATCTGAAAAGCTGGCAGGCCAGAGAGTGGAGCTTGGGAAACTTCTATATGGGTGCAGGTAACTTGGTCTAAAGCCATATATTTACTTCTTTTGGAGATTTTTATCATGCCCTTAGACCTCCAAAGAGGCCCCCAGGGTGGGTTACATCAAATGACCTTAAGATACAATGGTAACAACAAAAAAACCCACATACACACTTTTTTCCTGCTTCTCCTCCTCTTTCTTACAAGTCAATGGGTAAAGAAGCAGCAGCAGGTGGACGCCGCAATGATGGCTCGTCACTACCTAGCCTATTTTCTCCTCCTCACAAGAGAATTGGTGACCCATGGCCACTGTGAGGAAATGGGAACGCAATGCAAGTTGGCATATATACAACTTTAAAGGTCAAAATCAGCACAACTGAACTGTGCTTGGAAACAAATTGACAGTCAGTGTAGCTGATACAAGGCACGTATTACTTCTTAAAAGATAAAGTGGAACTGGAAAAGGTGCAGAAGAGAGTAGCCAAAATGATTAGTGGGCTGGGGCACCTCCCTTGTTATGAGGAAAGGCTACAATGTTTGAGGCTCTTCAGTCTTAGAAAGAAGGTGCCTGAGGGGGGGGGGTATGATTGAGACATAAAAATTATGCATGGGATGGATGGCAGGAAAGTTTTCTTCTCTCTTGCACAACATTAGAACATTCTGGTGGGAGAATTGGAACAAACGTAAATATTTTTTTTACCCAGCATGTAATTAACCTGTGGAACTCCTTGTCACAGGATGTTGTGATGGCACCTGGCTTAGATGCCTTTAAAAGGGGATTTGACAGATTTGTGGAGGAAAATGCCATCACAGATTACAAGCCATGATGACTGTAAGCAATCTCTGAGTTTTAGAGGTGACCTAGCTTTGAATGCCAGATGCAAGGGAGTGGTGACAGGATACAGGTATCTTGTTGTCTGTGTGCTCCCAGAGGCATCGGGTGGGGCCACTGTGAGATGGACTAGATGGGTCCTTGGCCTGATCCTGCAAGGCTCTACTTATGTTCTCATGCTCAGGATGCCTGAAAGTCTCAGAATGCACATGAATCTGTGTTCATATTGCTGCACAGAAAAAACTTCAAGCAGGCACAATTATAGACAATGAGGAAGACACACAGTGCGTAAAGAAAGCTAGTGGAAGTAAGTCCAATACTCCAGTGACTTATGATTATGAAGATTTTAATTTACAAACACAGCACTCCACTAGCCAATGTATTTTCCCTTCCCTTGTGTCAGGTACAGAATGGAATAGACCACAATTGCATGCACTTCACATATGGGATCTGGAGAATCAGTCACTGTTATCTAAAGATACAACTGCTAGCAAATCCCACACAGCAGCTATATGTCTTTCCACTGACTATGATGTCACAAAAAAAAAGATAACTTCACCTAGCTGTCCCTTTGCATATTTCTTTGTTCAAGTCTCCACATATATTAAAAAAGGCAACCCGTCTTCCAACGAGTAATTTTTAACACTCGGGTGGCTTTCATCTGTGTGCATATCTTATCCATGACAACAAACTACTGTACAGTATTTCCACAGTTTGTCAAATTGCAGCTGGCGATATTTTCAACATGAGAACAGATGAAACTTCACTGCCGTTAGTAAAAGGCCTATTAATTCACATCTTATGTGTGGAATACCCTGTACAGCTAACAGCCCAATCCTATCCTATGCTCTGCTCAGCGATCCAGCTATGCTGGCGCTACCAATGCTGTATCCTGAGCAGAGTAGGCCGGGTGGGGTGCGGGGAAGTAAAAAAACAAACATTTTCAACACCTTGCAGGGAGAACTTCGAGTACCATTGTCCTAAGTCCTTGGGAAAGACTTGATATTTAGGAAACACCAGCCACCATCAGGTATGTAACCACCATAACAACAACAACAACAACAACAACAACTATATTCAGCTATTCAGCGATATCTCCAGAAGTCTTACAAGTGTAAAATAATGTCGTCCACTATATAAAACACTTACTTCTGAGTAAACATGAATAGACTTGTGCAGATTGGTCCTTCCAACCTTTTGCACACATGCATTTGTGGAATAGCACTAACAGCTACATTCCTTCCGTCATGGTTCCTTGGATCTGACTCTATGGATCACAGACTCTAGCGCAGCTATTTTTAACCACTGTGGCACAGCACACTGGTGTGCCGTGGATGGTCCGCAGGTGTTCTGCAGGAGTTGGGGGAAGGGTCATTTATTAGTAGGGCCATTGGGGGGATGTGAATCCCCCGCTGGCAGTGCCTTGTCAATTGTCAAAAAAACTGAGGGTGTGTCTTGACTACTGTAGCGTCTTGTCAGTGTGCGTCGAGATGAAAAAGGTTTGAAATCGCTGCTCTGACGGTTTCTGGATGTGTTTACTTCCAACTAGACTCCATCCACCAAGTTCTGTAATGTGAGTTACAGGCTATTTGAAAAGTCCACCATAAAGAGTGGAGGAGATTCCAAGGATTCTCACACTGCAGGAAACATGCTCCACATGTCTCTCACTTCTTTTGTTAAGTCGGATTTTTTTTTTAATCAACAGAACATTCTGTCACTCCAAAGGGAAAAAAAATGTTGGTATATACAAATTGCCAAATGCTACCACATAAAAATAATTTCTTCTTCTGACTTGTAAAGTTGGGGGAAAAAACTATGAAGTCTTTCACATCATGAAGTCTTTCACATCTGTCTTAGTGCAACTTCCAAAGAGGTGCGACTTCACATCAAGTCCCAAGTCATGCTCAATTAAACACATTTGCTGACAATCATTTCTCTCCCAGCAACTCAGTTTGATGCATACTAAAAAAAGCTTCACTCTTTTTTCATATAAGTTTTACAAGTTGGGCTGACTCCTGGCCCTATTGTGCTGGTTTCAAATCACAACTTGACTATACAATTGCAATCCAGTTTCAATTTTAACAAAAACCAGGGAGATCTAATTTCCAACTACCTTACCACTTATGAAGTATAATGAAACAAAAAATGTAAAAAAAAAAACCCTCATTTTACAAATTAAATATAAAACATTTAAATCAAGTGAGAATAGCAAACACACACATAAAACACCCCCTGAAAGCATGAGCATCAAAACTGCATCAGCTCTCTAGTGCAGCAGTTCTCAACCTTTGGAGGCCCGGGTACCCCCTATGATGGACAAATATTTTGGATTACCCCTGCTAATTAGCATAATTAATTATGAAACTCATACTAGAGTCTCTAGTATATGCTAAGAGGGTGATCTAATCACAGTATTTAATTCATATTTTTGTGCAACTTTGGTTTCTGAGGGCGCAATCCTGACTAAAGATCCGGCAGGCGGTCCAGGGCCGCCCGCCGGATCCTGTTCACCGGCTGCCTGGTGCATGCCAGGCCAGAGGTCTACTCGGGGTAGGGGACACTCGTCCCCTTCCCCAAGTATAAACCCGTGCTGGCTCTATCGGCCTCCTCGGATTTCCACCAGCTAAATAGCTGGCGGAAGTAGAGGAGGCCATGTAATGGCGTAGACGGCCCGGCGGGGATGGAGATATGGCCGACGCCATCCCCCTCCCCCTCCCGGGCCACTTACCTTCAGCCGTCATCTGTGTGGAGATTAGCGCCGGAGTGAGGGAGGCCGGCCTTGCGCCATCCTTCCTTACTCCCGAGTCATCGCGAACGTGCTTTACGGCACATTCACTATGGCTTCTGGCAACGGAACGCTTGTTCCGTCACCAGCCGGAATTTCAGGATTGCGCTGTAAGGCTGCAATCCTATGTGTACTTACTTCAGAACCAGCCCCATTGGATTCAGTGGCACTTACGTGTGAGTAAATGTGCATAGGCTCGGCCTGGAAAAATCGCAATTGCCGCATACCCTCCAATTAAGATACAAACCAAGACTTGGAACTGGGCCACATGTATTGAAATTAAGGCAATTCCACAAGATACCGCAAACTCTACAGCAGGTCCTACCTTCCGTCACTCCTCCCCACTTTACTGAGGGCCTCTACATTGGAAGAGACAGCACACTACAGCCTATTCCCCTTTTGAGTGTTTCCACCCTGACTCAAAGCTGAGAATTGTCTGCTGACGATCCCGCTTCTTTGTGTCAACCCCTGTGTCAAGGCAGCTGAATTCTATGCCTCCCTCAAGCCAGATAGCCTTTGATTTCTACTTTGCAATCCAAATCCGAGGGATTATCAACCAGCATCCCTAAATTTAAGATTGGTGCTGCTTCCCCCAAAACTTCTGCTTACCTCAGGGTGCATGCCAAATTCCTATTCCTACTCTCTGCCCCATACTATGCCCACTAGTTGTGACTGAGCTGGCTAACAACACCTTATCCTTAGAAGAGTCTGGGATATGCAAAAAATAGCTCCTCACCAATGACCAATCAGGTGAAGAACACAAGACATTCCTACCCCACTTCACAATGGCAACTGGCTAGCCCCTAACTAATCCCACTGGACAGGTAGGAGGAGTTGCTGCCAGATTCGCTGACAGGCTCACCTGAACTGATCTGAGGAAGGTAAGCCTCCTCAGTGGCCACACTACACCATCCCAGTGATGTAGACTCGAGTCAATGACTTGACTCGGACTTGACTCGGCGATTGTGAAAGTCTTGAAAGACTCGACTCGAGACTTGGAGCCTTTTATGACAAGTCGAATTTTATTCAGGTATAAAACCGTTTCCCCCATTAAATAGATAGGGACTCACAACTTGCAACCAAAGACTCAGGACTTGGGGGCAAAGACTTGGGACTTGACTTGAGACTTGGACCCAGAGACTTGAGATTTGACTTGAGACTTGGAGTCAGAGACTTGATCCACATCCCTGCACCACCCCTACCCCACCAACATGGTGGGGATTTCCTGCCTTGCCTCATGCCAGGGAGAAGAGGACAAAGATGCCTCTGTCTTCAATCTAGGCAGTGGAGGGGTAGGCATTTTCTAAAATAATTAAATGGACTGCGAGGGGAAAACCCATTTTTGCTTTCACATCCAACGGCATACCTTTCCACCTGCAGAAAATTATGGTGACTACTTTATAAATCAAAACCAATCTGGAAGAATGGAAATTGCTGTCATTGTAACAATAGTGGTTTTATTAGGACCATCCAGTGTTCAAATTGCAGTCAGTGAGGTTTCCTGTTACCCCAAAATGTCTTTTCAGGATGGATGTGTAAGAGGGAAAAAAATGAAAGAAAATCCAGATGGGTTAAATGTGGCCATGACATCAAGGACATCCTTAAGTGCAGGATTTTTCATTGTTACATTGGAAAAGAGGAATTACCCAAGGCTTTAACTTCTTGAGTTTTAGGGCCCCAATTCTATGGGGACCTTGCGCTGCCGGAACTAGCATTCCAGCAGCACAAGGCCCTTAATGGTTGTCGCAAAAGGCTGCATGCTATTTTGCGCAGCCAGGCCACTTCTGGAAGTGGTGAGTGGCCAGCAGCCTGTCAATGACCCCTGGTGCTGGCAAATTGGCGGAGGGGACAGGAGGGAGGTGGGGATTGGGTGGAACAGGGCAGAGATGGAGAGGAAGAGAAGGGTGGATCGAGGCAGGGAAGGGAGCAGTATCGGCAGCAGCACCTATTCCCCTTCCAGGCCTCGATCTGCCTTCTTGGGTCCACTCAAGACTTGTAACAAGCGCTGGTGCAGGTTTGAATAGAGCTAGCGGGGTGGCAAGGGGTTACCCCCAGGCAAGGGAACAAATGTTCCCTTACCCAGAAAAGACCTCTGTGACTGCCCCCCTGCAGGATGCAGTGCACACTCCAGTGGTGCAGCTACATCAGCAAGGTGAGTGGATGGGAAAGTGGATCACCACCTTCCATGCAGTTTTCTTGGGGTGCAGCAGCGATCCACTTCCCTATCCCCTTACCTTTCTCCACCCTCACACAGTCCCTTTAAACAAATCAGAAAATGTAGTTCCTGCTTTGATGGAAGGAGCGAGGTGAGGGTGTAGGGAACCAGATCTATGTGGCTTCATTGGCAATGGTCTGGAGGGAGGCAGTGGAAGATTCCTGGAGGAAAAGACCATCACAGGTTACAAGCCATAAGCAACCTCCTGGCTTTAGAAGCCAGGTGCAAGGGAGTGACAGCAGGAAACAGGTTATCTTGTGAGCTGTGTACTCTCAGAGGCCACTCACTGTGGGGCCACTGTGAGATACAGGAAGCTGGACGAGATGGGCCTTTGGCCTGATCCATGTTCTTATGATTGAGGGTGAACGTGAGCAGCAGCAGCATCCACTTTTGGGATGGGCAGGTTGTGGATATAGTACATCACAGAGACAGAAGGTCCAGAACCTTTTCCCCTTCATTCTCTTTCTCAGGTTCAAATATTATATCTCCCACCTTCCCTGTTAAAAATCAACCCAAGGTGACATTTGTTCCGATTTCAGTTGTATGAAGATCATGGAATCCCAATGCCAATGCAAAGGGGGCTTGGGGGTGGGTGATGTGTTACATTATGGAGGCTCAGTTACAAGATCTGCCCATCTGAGAGCAAATCGCTCATTATTTGACTACTAGGATATGATGCATCCCTGGCCTCCTACATTTTGTTAACCAGTTCATCAAAACCAGTTTCTCGTCTTATGTACGGCGAGTGCATCGTTGGTTTGAGGCGCACTGGGGAGGAACTTGGCACCTCGTACTTCCCACTTTTTAGAACGCAGTCATTCATATTCATTTACCTTAATATCCCCAGATGAAAACAACATTAATATCATTATGGGAACTGCAGAGCCATGTCAACATACATTTCATTCTTGTTGCTGGAAGCTCTCAGAAATCCCTGTCTGTACTAGTTATTTACTTTCCAGAACGGGCAAACCAGCAGGCAGTTCCATCTCCAGTAAGACGTTCATTATTCAAAGCCTATGATTTGATTGTACAAATTATACTTAATTTATTCTACCACTCCCGCTAAGAACTGGATATTTTTTCCTCCTGTATGTGTGCACTGCATTTTGATGGGGGGGGGGGGGGAGCGCGAGACCTTTGAGGATAACTTGCAAACGTACATGCTTTTTCCCCCTTCCCTCCTCCTCCTCTCTCCCCCTCTCTGGAAGTGGTAAGCAATTAAACCAGGTTGCTATCTTTGGAGTATCTAAACTTCACAACTTGATGGCATAATGATTTTAATAACTACTTTCAATGTAACATGTTGACAAGTTGACACCTGAGGTTTGTGTCCTGCAATTTTATTTTTCCCACATTCTATTGTTATGCTAGGGGCATAGTAATATGATTAGAAACAATTTTAGGAGACATTTCTTGCTCCTTCTAGTTGTTTATAATTACACAGGGGTTTATTTTCTACCTCTTCATTTGAAACTCAAAAGATATATGGGGCACATAAAGCCTTTCCTTTGATGCTAAATATTGTAGCTGCCCCCCCCCCCCGGGTGTGTAGTTCTGTTAATGACAGAATTGATCCTACATAACGTGAGATACAAAGACTTCTGGGGAGCTCTTGATACCTGCCTTGCCAAAGCATACAGAAACCCAACTAGGAGAGCGCCGATGCTCAGACAACAGCTAAACTACAAATAGATAATGTGAAGTAACAACTATGAAGAGTCTCATCGTTTATGTATGTTTAAAGAAAGAAAAGAGGACACTTTCCCAACTGTCAACTCTGTTCCTGAGTTCCTTGTTCATATGCAGGATTCCTCCCAGCCCTCTCACCACTATCGCCTTCCTCATCATCATTTGCAGTACCAACCCTTTAACTCTATCTCTCTGAACTACACAACTGTTCCATGGTCGTCCAAGTTCAGTGGGCCTACAGTCTGAAGACAGGGGACCTATACATTGGCATAGCTACGCCCTGCGGGAGGGGGGCCACACCCCCGTGTCATCACACCCGGAAGTGACGTCACTTGCCCCTTCCCCCAGTGATATCACCGCGGTACAGAACCACACTTGGGGGGCTGGCGAGGGTGTCCTTTCTCACCGCCACCTGCTCGCCAGGATGCTCCACAGCCAGGACGCTCCCTCCAAGGGCTTTTTCGCACCACTCTGAAGCACAAAATGTCTTGCCGCCGCCATGCCGCTGCCGCCAAATTGCTGCTGATGCGGAGGCTTTGACAACTTCCCGCTTGGCAACTGAGAGCGGTGGGGCCCCCGCCCCCTCCTAGCTATGGCTTTGGACTTATAAACAATCTACAAAAGACACCATAAGTTCTTCAGTGTCAAGAATTTTTCTCTCTGTAATTCCCAGTGATGGTCATACACAAAGAGTAGCCATAACTGTGATGTAAATACGCAACAGGTGCCTCAGATGAACATATGAAGTGGTCTTATACTGAGCCAAACCCCTTGGTCCATCTAACTCAGTCCTGCCTACACTTTCTGAGCAGCATCTGGAGTTATGCTCACAAAACTAGCATGAGTGTAGCTTACCTTCCCCACCCCACTGAAGCTACAAGCGCCCTGAAAAGTGAATGCTATGTTTGGGGGACACTTGGCATCATCATGGGATGTGGTGCAGGGGGCATAAAGGGAGGATGAATAACAGGAAGGTGGAAGGGGAATCACAGTGGAACATGTCTATGTACGGTCATAACTCCAAATGTTATCTACTGGCAGCAACATTCCAGGGTTTCAGAGAGCAACCTTGCCGACCCTACCCGAAGATACCAGGGGATGATCCTGAGACATTCTACATCCAAATCATGTGCTCTACTACTGAACTACATCCCTCAAGATCTGTTGACTTCCTTGACGAAGGTCAACATAATGCTTGCGAGATGACACAGAAAGGCAACATGGAGCAGAAGGCGAAAACACGCTCATTAGCATCTGAAAGCAATGTCAAATATTACCAGGTTCCAAGGTATGAATGAAAGCTCAAAGATAGACAGTAAAGGCTGCATTTCATCTGAATAAGTAATCTAGCTACAGCACTTTGAAGTAATTGCACTCCATTTAGACCAACATATTTCAGTTCAATAGCAAGGCATAGTAATTAAGACTATAGCATCGATCAGCATCTCTGAAAGGTTTCAAACATATCAAGCCCAATTCTACAAACAGCTTACTGCCAAAAATCAATGTGATCACTCCTATGAGTAGCATTACTTAAGGGTTAAAGTGTTTGAAAGACTAGATTTGTAGCCAGGATCAAGGCTTCCAGTTGAGTGCATGTGTTTCCCTTTAAAATATAACAGATTGCTGTTCATGATTATTGTTATTGTTATTGTTATTACACCAATACGTTATTACACCAATATGTACAATGTGTACCACACCAGAGCCAGAATGCTGTACAGTAGCTCTTTATTTTACTATACTGAACAAATGCGTTGTTTACAACTTGGGTGCACCATAGTCTACCAGGTCATCAAGAAAAATAGCAATGCTCCTTCATAGCAGAAATGTAAAAAAGGGCACAAAATCATGACTGGGTGAGAAGAAACAACTTCACCGCTTAATGAATATCTACCAATCAAAGCTTGCAAATCTGAATCAAACTTAAGGCAGCAGAAATGGGCAGGAGAGTCTTTAAACTATTACATAACCTGTTCTGATAAGTACATAGCATGTGCACCCTGATAGATTTTAATTTACCTCTCTAAAGATTTTGCTCTCAATCACCATAGTGCAAGCCTATGCATGTTTATGCAGAAGTCCCACTGAGTTCAATAAGACTTTCTTCCAAGTAAGTGTGGATTGCAGCCTCAGAGCTAAAGGCCCATAGTTATAGACTCAGACTCCATGAGCAAGGACCAGCTCCCATGGTAGATTATCTTGTCTAATTAAGAACTTCTAATCACAGGAACCAAGTGGCCCTTTTAGAGCCACCAAACGTTACCAAAAGTGGCATTGTCAGTGAATTTGATAGTTTCTGATCACCAGGCAAAACATTTGAAGTATGTGATGCAGAAAAATATTTTCCTGGTTTTTATTCATATCTGCCTCCCCAAGTCACAAGGGAGAATCTCGCATTTTGCAACTTCACTCTCTCTCCTTTCAGGAGGGCACACACATTAGGCTGACTCTGGCAGCTAGGAGACTCCCAGAGCTAACGCAATTAAGTCTCCCTGGATTCAATGATCGGACCATCAAGGACCATCAAGGAGTCCTCTGACTAACTCAGCCCACTATTGTTCCTATTGTCTTGTAGAAACCGGTATGCCTCCTTGACTGTGCACATTCTCAGCAACCATGTGATGTTCTGCTTGGAAATGTATAAAAACTGTGCTCACATGGAGCAAAGGGTCAGTATCCCCTCCTGGGGTGCTGTCCACTGCGCTGCGTAACAATAAACCCATACTTTTTCCTTGTTCACCAGTCTTCCTGGTCCTCCATTATTAATTATGAGAAATCTTATGAGAAATCTATCCACACAGTGGCCAAAGTTGATCAAACCAGAGAATAGAGTTGCTGCTGAATTTTGCTCAGAGCAAGTTTGGAGAGTGAGAAAAACTGAGGCAAGTTTGGAGAGTGAGAAAAACATCCAAGGCTTTCAAAATAAGGAAAGAAGAGTTTCATGAAGAGTAACCAGGTTCCCTGGGGGTGGGGGGTGGCAGTATGCAAACATTCATGTCTAATAAACCCTGAGACTGTATAGCTAAAGCATCAACTGGAAAGCATGGATGTCACATCTGCACATTCATGTTTGTAGGTTTGGCTGAATAACTTTCCAATCTAAAATCTAAACCATAATATTACATAATGTGAACACAATATAATATACAAATAAAATAGCAATAATATTACTACTACTACTACTACTACTACTACTACTGACAATAATTTAAAAGTCAATATTTGTACATATGCATTTCAAATTACAAACATGCTTAGTCTTTAGCTGTTGGGCTTCTTAAAATCCTTTTACAGAGAGTTAGAATCAAGGATTAAATAAAACCACCAACTATAATGGATTTTTACCCCACCCCACCACGTCCTTGATACATTTTTTTTAAAAAAAGGACAAAGTGACAGCTAGTATGGAAACTCCATTTGCTTCTGCATGGGAAAGCTGATTAATTTATTAAGAATTCATGTTTAGCTTCTGGAAAAGGACTTGCATTTTTGTGTGCCCTGTTGAACGCCTTAATTACGATGCCATTCTGGGGAGATAATCACTTTGAATGTTTTCAAATGTGAATGTTTAAATAATGTTTAAATAATAACCTCAGATTGCTTCCTGTTTGTGTGTGTGTTTTTTTTCTCATGCCTCAGGCAAACATGAGGTAAAGCCCAGAGCTGTAGTATACTAAAAGTCATCTCCCCCACCCTCCCAATTCAAAAGCAGCTGTCCTTGCACTTGTAGTTTTCACTGGTACGATTGTCACCTTGCACTCAACAGCAAAATCAAGGAAGTGATACAGAATAACATAAGCCAAGGTCTTCAAACTAAGCATTGTGGGTCCTAGTCTAGAGAGAGACTTAATGTTCATAGGTAGGCTTACCATAGTCCTGGAATCGAATGCTGCGGCCTAGAAAAGACACAAGCCGCTCCCAGGAGTGCACCGCAGACTCAGTAGACCAACGCAAGCCGTGGCTTTCGCAGCTTCTGGTAAACGAGGCGACCGCGTTTTCCAGGAACAGGAATTCACCGAAGGTAAGACAAATTCCCGTTTTTTCCTTCGGCGGCCATCTTGGATCTCACTAAATCTTGCGAGATCCAAGATGGGGGCGCCCAAATTTCGTAAGGGCACATGAGTCGCTGCCATCTTGGATCTTGCAAGATTTAGTGAGATCCAAGATGGCCGCCGAAGGAAAAAAGGTAAGTTTTAAAATTTCAAGCCTCAGAAAAGCGGTGGCAGAGGCTTCCACCGGCCCAAAATGATCCAAGACTGATGAGGGACCGGAGTCTGGGTTCCTGACTGATGGCAAGCCATGTACTGTTCCTGCTCATTTCAAAGAGAAGTGGTGCATAGGAGGAAGAGAGGCTGTGCATGGGACTCCAGTAAGTAAAGGGAAAGGGAGTGGGGGTGCTACATTCCCCCTTCCCTGTAGCCATGGGGTTGGGTAAGCCTGCACAAAGACCTTAGGGAAACAGGGTGGAGATGTCATAGTCATGATGGGTACTTCCGCCCTAGTCATGGTGGGTACTCACTGGCCTCCAGCCTGCTGGCCTGCCTGCCTGGCCTTCCCCCTCATCCATTGGGGTGTGCATTGCAAGTGAGCGTAAGGGCAGCGAAATTGGGGACATTCAGGTGGCACGGGGGCACAGGCCACACTGTCCTGCAATTTTTTTAAAAAAAAAAACAGGAGTAGCAGCTGTTCAGTGGGAGGCACAGTTTGGACAACGTTTTAATCAAGTGTGTCAGTACAGCATGCACTAAATTTTTATGTATTTATTTCATTCTTGTTTTGATGTATTTTTATGCATTGCATACTGGAAATTTTATTTATCAATCAATCAATCAAGAACCTTTATTGGCATGAAGACAACATAAATCAACATACATTACATAACACATATTACAAACAAACAAAAGGTCCAATCAGACAAAAACAACCAGATATCGGGCTACGATCTAGGTGCCATTACATCATATATCTGATGCACAAGACGAAATAATTGAACAAACAAAGGCTGCAACCCTTTCCAATATATCACCTTCCTCCGTTGATAAGATGTTTCTCAATATCTCCTGATCTGCTAAACCCTGGAATTTAACAAATACTGGGACTAGAAGTTCTGTGCGGGAAGCATTGTGGAACGAGCAATATAAGAATGTATGTGGGAGGGTCTCTACACAATTCATGCCACAAGGGCAATATCTCTCAGACATTGCAATTCCATTGTATCTTCCTTGTAGCAAGGCAGACGGGAGAACATTGCATCTCGCTAAGGAGAGAGCTCTACGATTCTGTGGACATTTTAGAATATATAGGTATGGGGCCATCTTACCTAGCGTAAATGAAATGTGGAATTTTAGTGGGGAACAGGAAGTACAGGCTTTACTATGCAGCTCCTGGTATTCGATATCTAAGATTCGCGTCTTTATTTCTCTATATGCCACCGTCTGGTTAAGCATACCTAATCTCTCTGTGTCCAAGCCCAGGGATTTTAATTTCCTATATAGATCTATCAACTGAGTGGGTAAATCCGGTTCCAGCAGAAGTTGAAATATCAAGCTATCATGTTCAAGATTATAAAGTACTCTGAGCCAAAATTTCATGAGCCTCAACCATGCCAAGGTCTTTAGACGGATGAGGCCTGTTTCAAGACAAAGTACTGCATATGGGACACAGTTGGGCAGCCCAAGGATTTTACGAAGAAAAACTCCTTGAATTCTTTCGATAGTTTGGTCAAAAGCATTGTACCACAAAGGTATTCCGTACAGAACTTGTGGGATAATCTTCGCTTTATAAACCTCTATACCTGCTGGTACATATTTATTCCCACAATTAAAAAAGAACCTAGTTACTGCTTGGGAGGACACCTTGGTGGCCTTTACCAGAGCCTTATGGTGAGCCACCCAGGAGTGGTTATATTGAAAAGTAACCCCAAGATATTTTATTTGTCTAACCTGCTCAATTTTGTGACCTTTACATGTCCAATTTTGTAGCTTCCATTTTTTGGAAAACACAATAATCTTGGATTTATCAAAGTTTAGTTGTAATTTGTTAATATGAAAATATTCTAAACTACCTTCTAGCAAGCGTTTTAAACCAATACGAGTTTGAGAGAGGAGCACTGCATCGTCGGCATACAGGAGGAGAGGAACCTGCCGTGTTCCCAACTTTGGGCAATGGCTTTCTATCCCCTGAAGGAAGGTGTTAAGATCATTTAAAAATAGATTGAACAGCATAGGGGCCAAAATACATCCTTGTTTTACCCCTCTGTTGGTCTGGATAGACGATGTTAGGTCACCATTCCACAAGCATCTCACCTTACAAGACGTGTTTGTATAGAGGGCTCTGATTAAGGTAAGAAGCCTTTTATCCATCTCCATATTCATAAGCTTGTCCCATAATAGGTCCCTATCAATCGAATCAAAGGCTCCTTTTAGATCTAAAAAGGCTGCATAAAGTTTCCGCCCAGGGGACTTAAGCTGTTTGTTAATCATAAAAGATAATAATAGACAATTGTCCATCGTAGATTTACCCCGACGAAAGCCCGCTTGTTCACAACCCAAAATACGTTGGTCATTGACCCATTGGGAGAGCTTATTAAGTAAATGCGTAGCATAGAGTTTACCTACGACTGATAACAAACTAATGGGCCTATAGTTCGAGGGTACACTACTATCGCCTTTCTTATAGATTGGGATGACTATAGCACACAGCCAATCGCTTGGTATTATAGCGCTTCTGTCGATCATTGTGAAGAGGTGCGCAAGCAGCAAGGCCCACCATTCTGATCTACCCTTGAGTAACTCTGGTGGTATGGCATCAGGGCCTGAGGCCTTACCAGATTTGAGTTGAGTAATTAACTGTCTCACCTCCATTGTAGATACTGGGGGCCAATCAGGGAGATCTAGAATGCCAGTATCAGGTGGGAGTTGTTGGGAACTACTTGGAATGAAAAAGAGTTCGGAAAAATGTTGGACCCAAATAGATGGAAGGATCAATGCTGGGTCGTGGGCTTCTGATCTAAATGACCCAGACACAAGTGCCCAAAACAGTTTGTTGTTTTTCTGATGTATTGCTTGAAGCAATCTATTCCATCGATCACTAAAGAAATTCTGTTTCTTACTCACTATCATAGCTTTCAGCTGCTTCTTGAGTAGGAAATAACTAGATAACTCAAGCAAATTTCCAGTGTTCCTAAATTCCAGGTAGGACTTCCGAATTGATCTCTTTAGTTCCTTGCATTCACGATCAAACCAATTTACTCTATCAAGAGAGCCAGCGTTATGATGTACTGGAGTTTTATACCCCAGCTCTTCTTGTAGATATTTAATCAAATCTTCATAAATTTCAATTTGGGCAGGGGGATCATCTGCTGTTATAATAAATGAAGTTGTCTCTTTATACTTTCCCTCAGCTATTAATTTACAAAACTTTGGGATGAGCTCATTGTTGCATGGGATTTTATACATGTGGTTAGTATTACCCATATATACGATTGGTGGTGGGGGTCTAAGGGGAATCGAATCAAGTACCAAGATCAGTGGTAAGTGATCACTGAGGATGTAATCCCCTATGGCAAATTCCCTCACTTGAGGTTTCAATTTTATGGGAATCAATATATAATCCACAACACTTGAGCCATGGGGAGACACAAACGTAAATTCACCTGCATCATCAAATTCCACTAACCCGTTTAGCCAAAGCATGTGAAACTTTACACAGAATTTAGCCAGTTCCGCACCTGCAGCATTACTATGAATATCCTTGGACCTCCTACTCGTATAACATAGTGGGGGAAGGGACGATCCTTCCTCCACTTCTAGGGCTTTAGTAAAGATTTGCTCTGATGGTCCCACTCTCGCATTCAGGTCTGCACAAAGCACAATTACGCCAAGGGGATTGGCCTTCTCAAGCTCCTCTATACCAGATGTTAGACTATTCCAATGTTGGATCCGTTGTAAACTACTGAGGGAAGGAGGAATATAAACATTGACACAAATTAGAATTAGATCATTCAAAAAGATCTTGGAAGCTTGCATTTTACAACAGCCAACTTTGAGGTCTAAAGGTTTCGATTTCAACCAAACTGCGGACATTGTAACCAGGCCTCCTGATGGACGACCTCTCGCACTAGTTTTGCACGCTGGCAACGAATATGCATTGAAACCATCTAGTCTGATTTGATCCTGTGCCCACGTTTCTTGAAGTAAGATGATATCGAATGTTGCTAAATAGTCTAGAAACTGTCTATCCTTTGACTTGTTTCCCCATCCCGCAATATTCCAAGAGAGGATTCTCAAAGGGGTGGTAGACTGACTTCCTGTAGGAGATTTTGAGAGTCATTCATCCTCCTGTGTACAGGCTTCAATGCCTAACAGGTCATGTGACGCACTTCCGTCTAGAACTAGAAGCAGATCCTGATTCTGTTCAAATCTAGGGGGTGCGGTCTGGATGTCTATTATCGCAGGATGATCTGATAGCTCCTCCTTATCAGGGTCACTAGAAGTGCAGGGAAATGGAATCGTTGGCAAGGAATTAGCCAAAGGAATACACGACTTTGCATCAAAGTGGGGCATCAGCATGTCCTCTTGCACTGTAGAAGGCCCTTCTAAGGATGCCTCTGGGGCGGAAGTTGTTAGTCCATAGTCCCTGTTACCATCACTTCTTGATCTATCTTCTGTCTGCTCCTTGTTCATAATCGTGTTGGCGGTTGAAAGGGTAAGTTTAGTAGGTCTTAAGACATCATCATTTAAATTTTATTTAAAAAATTGTTTACGACTGTAAGCTGCTTTCAGTAACTTATAGCAAGACACTGTGAAGGGAGAGTTAACCCTTTTTTAACCCACAGTTTCTTGATTTGGATTCTGCACCACCACCACCTCCCCACAGCTGCTATATGCTCTGTAAAGAAAATCATACAAGTACCATATGGGTACCTCACATTCCCCCTCCCAGTGGGACAAACAAATGTTTGGGTGGCAATTTAGTTCAGCAGAAGCCACGGAAGAAGGGTTAAATTCCCCTGCTCTGGTGCCAGGGCTCTTATTCAAATTAATCCACCCTTATGTGAGTGCTCTTAACAGTTCTTAAAAGACTGGGAGATCCAATTACAGATCTCCCAACATTATGTCTAGTTTGGCTTTTCATCTCTAGCCCATATCTACAGACTGGTATTTATTCAATATTTTATTTTAGTTATTTTTTTATTCAATATATGAAAGAAATAATCCACTTTAAAAAAACTGAGTGTTTTTTACTTCTAAAATATCAATTTTTTCCTTCACAAAAGAATCTTTCAATTTTATTCCAATGCATAAACCAAAAGGCATCACCAAATCTAAGCTCAATAGCAAACTATGTCAGCTTGCCATTCTTTTTCATTTTCATATGGCCATGGGGAGGGATTGTCCCTCAAGTCCCTGCATTTCATACTAACAATATTAAACTAGCGAAAGCCTAAGGAACATTTCTGAGCTGACTTAAGGCCTGGGGAATTAGAAAATGTTTTAACATCGACAATACAGTGGATTTAGCAAATCTCTAGTCAACTGCCTACAGCAGTCCCAGTCCTCCTCCTCGCTTCTTTATCTTCTATTTTTTAAGCAAAATATGATGCTGCATTATCCCCAGATACATCCTGATATTCACAAAATGTATCAGCTCTCTAGCCTGCCTTGTAGAACAGATCCCAGATTTATAACATATCATATTCTCTTTCTCCCCGGCCAAAATTAATGGCCCAGTCCAATGGGCCACTTACAGCAGTCACAGTGGATCTAGCAATCCACTAAACAGTGCCTTGTGACACTGCAAATGTGGCACCACAGAGCCACCGATGGAAAAGGCTGGAAGCTCCATGCGCATGCCAGAAACGCCTGGACACTCCGCCGGTACAATTAAGGTGGCAAGAGGGGGTGGTTCATGGAGGATCGGGGTGGGGGAAGTTCAAAATAGGAGGGGCAGTTCGAGGGTGGGAGAAGGTGGATCTCGCCGGCAGTCATGCATGCTGGCTCCTATCCCCCTTTCCGGGCCCAGACCCACCCCCTTCCTCTCCTCGGACGTATGTCAGCAAAATAGCTGGCATGGATCCAAGAAGACTCACTTGTGACTAGGCAGACTATCGGGGATAGGTAAAAAATATTTACTTTAAAATATTTTTCTTTACCTCTCACTGGACATCTGATCCCTCCCCACCATTGCATGCAGTGTGCACTCCATCAGTGCGGTCGCATGGAGGAAGGGGGTAGGGGACAGGATTGGGCCGTAAGTTACACCCAATCCTGCCTAAGATCTGCTGGAGCGTGAAAAGCACACTGCAGTGGAGCCAAAGCAGAATCAGGGCCGTGCTGGTGAAGTTGGGGCACATCTTGGGGGAAAGGGACATCCGTCCCTTTCCCCCAGTGTCAACCCCAGTGGCCCCAATGAGCCTCTTCGGATGCGTGCCAGCTATTTTGCTGGTGCACATCCGGGGAGGTCATGTAAGGCCAGCCAGGCCCGGGAAGGGTGTTAAGATATCAGCTGAGTGCGCCACCAATATCCCCAACCCCTCTCTATCCAGCCAGTCACCTCCTTCCCCGTCACACCGGCCCTCCCTCCCAAAGCCCAGCGCAGCAGTGGTGTGAGTGTCAGCCGGCAGCAGAGTGAGTGGTGCCAGCACTGCTTACTACCCAGGTGCTGCGAAAGTGCTTTACGGCACCTTCGCAACACCCTAGGCCATTGGTGTGCTTGTTCCACTGGCCTATACATGCACACAATTGCACTGTTAATGATTTCCTTAAGGGAGGGGAAAAGAACACTTTCAGCCCAGTCCAGCCTAAGGCCTCAGCGGCACAATTCAGTCACAAAAGCAGTCTAAGTGCCTTAGGCTGAAGTTAGGACTGAATTGTGCCGTTGAGGCCGAATGTGTGCTGCAATTGTGACAGACATAGGACGGGTTAAGGAAAGTTGACCAATTCCGTCCTAAGTTCGACCTAAGAGCTATTCCGTCCTAAGTTTGGCCTAAAAGTGGGCATGTCGGGGGCGTGTCAGGGGAGTGACGGGGGCGGTTATGAATTTGGGTCGGATTCCAGACACTGGCAAGCTCCGACACGCCCCCTCAAGCACAGCTACGGAACAAAATTTAGGTCGACAAAAAAGGTGGACTCAAATTTGAGGAGACCCATAGGAGCCATTTTACCTTACACACTCCAGCCCTCTCCTGAAAAGTTCTAACACCCTACTCCTGAGTTATGCCTGAGTTAGGACGGAATAGCTGTGGCACAACTCTGGACATGGACACAGATAGTTACCCTATCCTCAGCCAGCCGCACCCAGCCTCTTTCCCACAAAAGCCCAGCCCCAAGCCTCCATTCTCTTTCTCTCTCTCTCTCTCTCTCTCTCTCTCTGAGCACGTGGCGTGGGGTCCTGTCCCCCAGCAGCCACAAAGTGGGACTTTGTTGGTGGAGGGCAAAATTCACAAACACCCCACTTCTCTCTTCTCCTCTCCTCTCTGCCCCCCTCTAGGGCAGAGAGGGCTGTTCAGGCTGTGGCCAAACTGTTTACAGCTGTGCCTGGGCAGCTGCCTCCTTGCAAGCATTTGCTAACCCATGTCTTTCTCCCAGCCTCTCCCCCCCCCCACAGGCAACAACACCAGCAGGTAAGAGCAGGGTCTGGGATGGCATGTGTTATGACTTCTGCCTGTTCATGCCAATATATGTTTGACTTTAGCCTGTTCATGCCTATATGTAGGACTTCTGCCTGTGTAAGCCATACCGTAGGACTTCTGCCTGTGTTTGCCATAATGTTGGACTTCTGCCTTTTCATGCCAATATGTATGACTTCTGCCTGTGTTAGCCTTTATGTAGTACTTCTGCCTGTCAGCACACATATATATGATAGCTGCCTCTTTACCAATGTGTCCTCTGATAGCTGCCCGTTGCCATGTGAGCAGACAAATATGTGTTTGTGTAAATGTGACTTGCCTGTTAACAAAGGTGTGTTTACTAACCCGCAGCCTTGCCCCCATAGGGTCTACAACAGGTCAGTTATGATGTGCTAGCCATGTATGTAGTTGTGCTGTGTTTTCTCTCCTTCACTGTTGTCCTTTGCAGGATCATGCCCTTCTGACGTCCAGGTAAGCTCCTCACACTGTGACAAGCTCATTATACCTAGCAGCTGTGTAATCTGATCTCTCCCTGCAGGCTTTTGCAACCGACACACTGGCTTGTCTTCAATGGCGACTGCTACCACACACCAGCTGACATGTAACCCCCCTTGTTTTTTGTCTCCCCAGGAACGTCCACTACCACCTACCTTCCTGGGAGCACCCCTGGGGCTCCAGGCAGGGTGCCCCACTTTCATCTGCATCGATGCTGCTAGAGGTCAGGGTGCCAGCCCTGCAACCCTCCTCAGCTGCTGCTGCTCCACCTCCCTGGCTGTCTTACTTGCTGTCCCTCCCCTTTCTATGGAGCAGGCTGTGGTTCCACAGGGGAAGAGCCTGCGTCTCCAGGTCCATGGGCCACGTGTGCTGCTGCTGCTTCTGCTGCTTTCAGATTGGCTGCTGTGACTACCCCGGCAACCTCGCCTGGCCATCTCTGCTACCGTTCCAGAACAATAAAGATGCCCCTCGGGCAGAGCCCCCTTGTGCCCAATGTTACACAAGCATTGCCCCACAAACACAGAGACAGCGCCCAGCACACAAGCCCCTGCATGAATCCCATCCAGGGACTGCCACTTCCTTCCCAGGGAGACCACAGCAGGGGGGCTGCCAGACCCTCAGGGCTCAGAGGGGAGTGGGGAGTTGGGGGCCTCTCAGGCAGGCAAACACTGACAGGCGACATGGCGCCCATACTGGATCCGCTCGCGTCCGCCACGTCCGTGAAGAGCCCTTTCGGCAACCGGGACTCTCACCCGCCCATGGTCCGCCCGTCAACGGCGTCCGTTCCGCCCAAGGTCCGTCTGCATAAGAGGCGCCCATTCCTGCATTGCCTTCATCTGTGAAGTGACCCCTGTGTCCCTATTGGTCTCTGTAGACCCCTCTCCCTGTATCCCTCTCCCACCAGCCTTGTTGTCTGTCTGTTTCTGACCCACCCGTGTCCCTCCCCAGCACCACCTGTCCGCCTGTCTGTGTGTCTGCCTCCCCTCCCACTCCCTGATGATGGAAGCTGGCCACCCCCCACCCCGCCGGAGCGCCTGCCGCGAGGCGCCGACGTCGCCCCATCTGGGGGTGTGATGAGCTGCGTGAGCCCTTCCCGCTCGCAGCAGACAGGCCCAAGGCATCTCTCGGTCTTGGCCGGGGCACAGAGCAGAAGGCACGCCGGGATGCCTTCTTTGTGGGCATAGCCACGGCCCTGGTGGCCCAGGGCTTCAGGCAGCGCATAGGCAAGTCATGTCAGAGGCAGTTCCAGCCATCATAAGACCCCCTTGTGTGTGACGTTCCCACCCCCCTCCTTCCCTTCTCTCCCCCGCTCCTCCTCCATGAATCCCACGTGCAGCCTCAACGTGGCATGGGGGTGGCAACACCTGTTGCAGGTAGGAGGGCTGTGGCACTCCCCCCTGCAGCAGGTAGCTAATGCACAGGGTGCCCTGGGGCAGCTGGCACTGGCACGACCTCTGCCCTTCCGCTGACTGTCACACGCCCAGTGCCTGCAGGCCCACCTGTGGCTGCCCATCTGCTGCGAACGCTGCAACAGCTGTGGTAGGTGCACACAGACGAGCTCAGGAGGGGTCTCTTCACTTCCACAAGACTGACACCTCACCACAGGAGCCTGCCTGCCTCTGTGGTAAGTTTTGCCTCGATCCTGGGCTGGTGCTGGCCCACTGCTCTTGCCTCCTGCCTACCTCAGGCATAGTTGCAGCCTAACTCAGCCCTATCTTAGGCCACAGTTACGCCACACTTGGGCCTCAGTTGTGCCTGACTTGTGCTGAGTTGGGCTGGACTGAGCCCTTTGAGGTATTCAGCATTTATACTCCCACTTGGAATACCATATTGGTCTGAGTATAAGACTCACTTTTTTCTCCTAATTTAAGTTTTTAAACTAGGGGTGCGTCTTGTAATCAGGCTGTTGCAATTTAATGCCAGTGATTTAATTACATTTTTTAATAGCGCCAAACTTTAAGGGTGCATCTTATAATCAGGTGCGTCTTATACTCGGGACAATACGGTATATTGTCTTCTCTGAACATTATGTAGGGTGCCACACACATTGCCAAAGTTACACATATTCAGGGTACTTTACTTCATCAATGTCTTCATTATTTTGATCATAACAATAGTTACCAATTTTTTGATACACGTCATATTTAAGCTGGTTGTCCAGAATTAGCATGCCATTTCCCCCTCTTATGTCACTCCATAGCTTTTTTTGTTGTTGTTAAAAAAATGTACTGACGGGCCTTTCTCCAATGTCTGTCATTTTTAGAGTGGCTCCTGATTTGATTGCCTTATGTGGTACAGTAATAATAATTTCATTTCAGTAAAATGAAAAGAAATTAGTCATCAGTATCGCACAGTATGAGACTGCTGGAATTAAAATATTGTATCTGAATTCACGTCTGTGCTACCAAATGATGGGCATAGAAACATTGGAGTGGAGGATAGAGGGTGCTATTAATGTCTGAAATATGTGGCCATTTTCATAGGATCAGAGAAGGGTTGCTTTTGGAAAAAGATGTCAGAGAATACGGAAGAACTGATGGCAATGAAATCTTCACACACAGGTGGCTCTCTTTCCCATTGAGCTGGTTCCCACACTATCTGAAAGAAACATGGTGCGTGAGCACCAGGTTTTGCACACTCCCACCATGCTAACAATGCCACATGTTATATGTCCATATGCAAAAAGCATTCACATAATCCTTCTCCCTTTACCCAAAACTGGGGCGGGGGAGGAGTGAAGTACGACTCTTTCAAATGTAGGGTCAGGTCACATAACAGACTTGGTGGGAATGCATGAGTGAATGCATTACGCTTGCCACCTGATTATGGTGGGACTGCCTAACCCTAACAGAATGATGCACCGGCGGAACGCGTGTTCTGCCGATGTGCACTGTCGTAAAAGCGCCATAAAGTGCTTTGCGACAGTGTGAGATCCGGGAAGCCTTCCCGCTGGTGCAAGCAGCCACAGGGTCACCCGTCAGAGCAGGTGAGCCCTGCACAAGGAGCGGAATGGGGGGGGAGGGTGGGGTGTGTGGATTGGGCCCGGGAGGGGGCAGGATTGGCAGCATCAGCGAGTGCAGTATCCCCTTTCTGGGCCCGATCCGCCTGCATGGATCAATGTGGACTTGCGCCAGCTATAGGGCAGCTATAGAGCTGGCACAAGTCCGAGTTGACCCATTGCACCTGCAGGGGCTTACCCCATGGCGGATCACGCCTGGAGGGGGTGGAATCGGCACCACTGCCGCGTGCTGTATACTATCCCCTCTCCTTGGCCTCTTCCCCTGACACTGGCCTGCTCAGTTCTCTGTCGGCTAAAGAGCTGGCGGAGATTCAAGCCGCCCCATTGCGGTGGCTATGGGGCATGCCCGGGGTAAGTGGACAAATGGACATACGTGGACAAAAGTGGGATACAGCATGGGTCACGCAGCCCACACCGGGAAGGGATAGGATTGGTCTGCTGCCCGTGTCTTTAGACAGTGAAGTCAGTCCTGGGTTGCTTTACAGTATATATCTATACAGTATATGCACAGTTACTTGAAAACTACACTTGCATATATGGCTATCAATACTCACTGTGGTTGTATTTTCCCCTACTATTAAATAACAATCTTCCTTGATTTTTGTTCTCCCCAGGCTAAACATATGCACATCATATCCCCACAAAAGGTAAGATAAGTAGCCGACAAATTTGTCTTTTATAAGACATTGTCGCTCTTTTTAAGAAAATATAATAGCAAGTATGGAGAAGTCTATATGCATGCACAGTATGTGAATCTGCCCCAATACCAGCTTAGAGTTGTATTATTATATTCAGTTTTCCAACCGATATTTGAACGGGGATCAAAAAAATAAATTTCTGAAACAGAAACTTACAGTTTAGAAGGCAAAGCCTCTATCTACATATGCAAATATTCATTTCAACTGCAGTAATTGGCATATGCAAATAGGCAATCAAAGAGATACAAATGTAGCTGAATTTAGTGAATTACGCAACTGCTAAATAGGAGGCAGTTTTCCTCCGCCATTTGCCAAATGGATGATTTTTCCTCATATCTTATTATGCCATATTGATACCATTTTTCTCCACAATTTTTCCCCCACAATTCATGATAAAACCATCCATGGGAGCTTTGCTTAGAAAGATTGACAGTACAGTATTCTTTTTTTTTTCCCTCACATGTGCACCCCTCCCTTCCTCCAAAGCCTAAGTTAACCAAATTAATTATATGTTTATTCTTCATGTAACCATATATCATATCAGATGACGACTCATTCATTTTTGGGTAAAATATTTTGATCTAATCAGATGATCTACTGTAGCTATCAAAGCATACTGCATGACTATTTTGAGATAAAGTTCTTTGGGAACAGTGACAATATGCTGATTTTTTCCCGCTTATGGTGAGAGAAAAGTGGCACTTGCTGAATTCTTCTGCCCAACTATTAAGGAACAGGAGCTGGGGCCTCTTTTGTGTCTTACAGCACCCTATGTAACTAAAGCCTTGGGGCCTAGTGTTTTTTTTTTTTTTACACGACTTGCATTCACTAAAGACTTTAGGCCTGTTTCAATGCTTTCATTTTGCTACTAGTTTACCAGTTACCCAAAAGGTTCCCAGCCACAAAAATGAGCTCAAGGTGAAGCATTTATTTCTAGAAACTCAACAAATGTGGTGGTAATTTACCTTGCTTCTCTCACCTTCGTTCTCAGAATCAATCCTCTCAGCCCTTAGGATTTTCTGTTACTATCATCACCAGATCACACAAGAAGGCATGAAATAGGGCCTATCCATTCCCAAACACATTCAACCCACCACAGGTCAAATGGGAAGATGAGGAGACCCAACTTAGCTTTCCACTTTTGCCCACACAGCTGCTGCTCTCCAGGGGCCTACTCGTAACTTTCTCCTTATCTTCGATTGCATCTGACAGCCCTTCAGGCCAGTAGCCTAGTTCACCTCAGGCATATCTCATCTCCATTTCAAAAAACAAATGGAAAACAGTCGTAGATTTTCCAGGGTATATAAAACTGCCATTGACAAATGGAGATATAAAAAAAAAAAACTAGTCAACATAAGTGATACTCCCTGAATACAAATTACCTATTATTACATCTTGACGCGCCTGGAGAAGACGACTGATCTTTTCTCTCCAACAGAAAAAAAAAACTACTTAAAAATGTAATAAAATCTGATAATTAACATGGATAAGAAGAAGCTGGAATGTGGAAGTTCAGCAGAGAGTCCTGTCACTTATTACAGAGAAGCACACGAAGTGGTACATTATTCTAGCACGAAGCTGCCGTAAACAGGGCCACTGCATTAAGAGAAAGGAAGCATTTGTTCCTTGAAAGGAATATTGGACAATTATTAAATGAGAGGGAGGTGAAGCTGCGTTACAACATTTGTTTCAAAAGTCTTTGCAGAAGAGCAACCGTCGTTCGTATCGGAACATGTTTTCCTCAGCAGAAGGAAATTTCATTTCACATGCTTCCTTATACATTCTCAGTCCTCTCCCTCTTTAAACATTCTTATCTAGCAGCGATAAGATATGCAAATTTTCCAGCAGAAAATCAAGTTTAAGTGTTTTGTGGAATGTAAAAAAAAAAAAACACCACCCAGCAATTTGGTTTGTAAATGAAGAGTGACATTCAACACAAAGGATGGTGTGAGGACTGCAGGGAACCAATTTCCAATGAAGCTTCGCTCTCTTCTTCTTTAATCCAAAGAAATATTTTAACAGATGCCATTTTAACAGACTGGATGTGCCCCTTGCTCTTCAATGCATTATTGTTGTGTTCCACAAACAGAGGTCCAAGAAAGCAAGACTAACCAATTGCAAATAGGCAAGGTGGCAATATTCAGAGGTAATACTTCCCCTTTCTGGACTCCACCTCCCTACCTGAAAAACTGAGACCTTTCTGGCTTGGAGCTTTACACTTCACTTCCTCCTGGTCAGTGCCCATTTTAAATGTTGGTGTGCAGGCGCTGGAGAATGTGAGGCATGAGCTGGCACATCACCCCTGGCGGGAGGTCAGCTGGCTCAGCGCGTCACCTCCACCCCCCCACTGCCACATCATCCCCCCCCGCTGCCGCTTTACCCCCTGGTACTCGCCGCTCGCGCTGGGAGAAGGTGATGTGTCGGGAGAGGGTGATGTGCCCAAGGTCCGTTCGCGTGCTGCGTCTTTTTGGGTGGCTCGGCCTCTTCTAACTAGGCCAGGCAAGGCTGAAAGCGGTGCATGTGCACAACGCTGCTTGAAGCCTTGCCCTCAGAAGGGTTGAACGAAGACGTGATTGGGTCTTTGTTCGGCCCTTCTGAGGGCAAGGCTTCAAGTGGCGTTTTGCGCATGCCACTTTCAGCCTTGCCCAGCCTACTTAGAAGCGGCCGAGCTGCCAAAGAAGACGCGGCTCGCCGAGCAGTTTCGAACACATCACCCTCCCAGCGCATCACCCTCTTGGTGCGTCACCCCCTCCTGGCACGTCCCCCCCATCAACTCCCCCCCCACCATGCCCTAGCAATGACACTGGTGTGAGGTTCCTGGCATGGGAGGAGCAGGTTTTGTAGGAGCTTTAGGGACTCAGACTGTGTGAATACTGCCTCAGTCTGTCTGTCAGAGCTCTTGTTCTGGGAGTTCTTCAGGATCTGGCTTGGTATTGGGAATATAGATTTTTTAGGAATATAGATTTTTTTTTATTTTAAAATTACTCACTACCAATTACTTTACACACCCAAGTGCAAAAAAAAAAAAAACACCATACGTAACATCTCATTTCAAAACTTGCAACACTGTTGAATACAATATGGCTATTTCCTACTACAATACAGTATAATACTCCCAACTACACTGTCTCCAATACAAGGCCAAAAATCATATATGACTTTACGTAATTGCTGGCGTGGTTTCTGGCTTGGTATTGGGGTGTGACATTGTCCAGTGCTTCCTCAAGTTAGGACTCAGAGTCTGGTACAACTCTAAAACCAATGAGATGAAATGAGACCTCCAGCATGACATTCACCATATGCATGAGAATTACTTTAATACAGGGTTTCTGAACCAGTGGTACTAGTACCACCAGTGGTACTTTGGCTGACTGCTGGTGGTACTCAGACCACCGGAACCCCACTCCTACATGGCGCTTTCGTCGGCTCGTTTTCACTCCCAAGAAGCTCCTGTCTTTGGCCGAGCCTCTCAGGAATGTTGAGAAGGGCCCTCCCACACGCCCAGAGCCTCCTACCTGTGTTTTCTGGCCTCCAAAAACCTGAAAACCCAGAAGTAACTGGTGATGATCTCCAACCTTCACCCCTGCTAACTGGGCAAGAGGCACTTTTTCAATTGGTGTTCCTCTTATATTTAGCAGGGGGAGAGTAACTGCCCCCCTTTCACCCCAGCACAGTGTCTTTTCTGGTGGCTGTTTGCTGGTGGTCTTCTGCATCTTTTTTAGATTGTGAGCCCTTTGGGGACAGGGAGCCATTTAATCATTTGTTTTTGTCTGTAAACCGCTTTGTGAACTTTTTGTTGAAAAGCGGTATATAAATACTGTTAATAATAATAATAATAATAATAATAATAATAATAATAATAATAATGTCATCGTCAGTCACTTCTGGTGGTACGCAGCAGGAGAGTAGTGCTGGAGGGAGGTGGTACTCAGCTGGGAAGGGGTTGAGAACCCCTGCTTTAATATGTTTGGAAATGGTGTGTGCAGATGTGTTGACATTCTCAAGCGAAACACTTCCATTATGACCTGTAGTGCTGAGCAGGTTGCCTGTCTCAGGATCTCCCTTTTCTTTTCTCTGAATGTTTGCATGTTTGCATAATAAGTTCTCCTTGGAGAGGCCTAGCTTTCAGAGCAGATGCATAATGCACCAAGATTTTCCATTTCCTGCCATGAGTGATGTTAAAGCGTCCTGAACATTCCCGCCACAGCAGTGCTTTTACTTATCCCTCTGTCTGGCAGGCGTTCTGAGCGCCAGCCCAACCTTCTCATCTTCTGACATTTAAATTGACAATCAATGTGAAAGAAAAGCAACACAGCAGGAATCGACGACTTCAAAAAGTTTTGAAGTTTTCCTAATCTAGCCAAGAGAGTCAAGTGAACTTCAAGTGAGCCAGAAGAATCAGGATGGAAGCTTCTGAATTTTCTTTTCCTAAGCTTTCAGAATTTGGTTTTTATGTCCTGGCGCCTTGGCCGGGCCAAGTTGATTTTATTTATTCTCTTTCCAAGGACAAATGGGATTTGGCTGGGATAGCCTGTGCAAAGTCAGTCAGACCAAGGCCGTCTCTGATCAGCAAGATACACCTTTTTGCTTGAAGGGTTAAAGAGAAGGAATGTTGAAATGCTCTCAAGTGGATTGACATTCTTCAACTGAGACTGTCGCTAGTTTCACAGCAAGGCTAATTTTAAAATTTCATGTTCCACCCTGTACATAAAGGAAAGCATCCTAGTGGGATAATAACTCTTTTAGCAATCAATTGATTGCATATAGTTGCTGTTTTTCCAAGTACAAGCCTCTTTAAGTAGATTGCAAAATAAGAAAATAATAGCCCTCCTACATACAGATCATGTGCATTTTCACGACAACATTGATGTCAGGACAGCTTGTTGTTTGCTTTGATTTCATCGAAGTTGAGGTATGGTAAACGGGGAAATTCTTCAGGGTGGCTCTTCTGTAAGTTATCTAGTCATTATGGCTCCCCATGACCATTACAATATGCATCATTAACCAGAGAGGTCAGGAGAACAGGAGAGCCATTCGAATAGACCAGACCTCAATAACAGACCCTTTGCATTTGTAGTCCAGTAGCGGAGGACGCAATGGAGCAGGGGCCCCCCGGGCAGCATGCGGCGGCAGCAATTTGGCGGCCAAAAAACAGGCCGCATGGCTTGCAGATGTTTTGCCCACCTGCCCGTCCAGGCTCCTACAATCTTTTCCTGGCATCGTTCCTGCTTTGGGGGGGGGGGGCGTTTTCCTGGCCGTAATGTTGCCAGGGTGACATCGCTAGCAGGGCTGGGCTAGTGACATCACGAGGGTGTGTGCAGCAGCGGCTAGCTATGTCACTGTTTTACTGGCAGGAAGTAAAAACAAGACGTTTATGAAGGCCCCTGGTAGGCTTTTTCTAGGTTGTGTTCACGATGGACGCACAAATTGTGCAGGCCTCAGAGAAACACCAGTAAATTTGCCACAGGAAGCTGCCAGACAGCCAAGCACTTACCCCAGCTAAAGCTATGAAAAAACTGATACCAGAGAAAACTCTTTTCAGGTGGCCTGTGATAATATCAATATGCCCTTACTATCCAAGGCCATGATCTGAAGGCACCTGAAGCAGCTGTCTTACTGAAGTTAAGCAGATTGGAGTCTGGTCAGTGCATAGATAGGAGACTGCCTGGGAGCTCCATGTACACCGTCATGACTTCCACAATAGCAGAAATACAATGCCTATCTAGCTCAGATTGAACCACCATGGACCATGCAGTCTATTTTGATGGGTTGTGCAAATGAACAAAATGCCTCTGAAGTACAGTATGAGAAATCCTATAAAACATGGTGGCTCCATTACAAAAGACCAGAGGTTGAAAACGATGCAAACTTTTCTTCTTCCTCATGTCCGAGAGCAAAAACCATCCTAAACAATCGGTAGCTCACTGAACAACAAGAAGGTCAACCTTGTGCCCCATTGGGTAGACTTATACCACTTATGCTGTCATACCCTTGGTGGATGGCAACATGTCTTTAAAAATTCCAAGTCTTGGAGAAACTGGTAATGTTGATGCAATTGTCCCATTGATACCCTAATTCACATGAAATTGAGGAAGTAAGAAAGAGCTTTATTACCTGATCCTCACCATATTTCCCTAAATGTCCCACTGATTTCACTGGCACTTCCAAAGAAATATGTTTATGATGATATTAATGCAACGAACAGCTGATCTTAAAAGTTACAGCTTCAGCTTGGAAGTCACTGAAGAGTATTTCCATGTGGAGATATAAGTGGGTCGGGAGTTGGAGTTAGACCTGGATAATCCAGGTTCAAATCCCCGTTCACCCATTAAGTTGCCTGGGTGACCTTGGGCCAGTCACTATATCTCTCAGTCTCGCCTACCTCACAGGGTTGTTGTGAGGACATAAAGAGGGGAGGAGCCATGTACTCCACCCTGAGTTCATTGGAGGAAGGGTGGTGTAAAAAAATGTGAAAAAATACGTAAATAAAGTTTGAAAGCTCAGACAATCCACTTCTGTGTTCCACCCATGCAGTTACCGGTACATGGCAAGCAGCCACCTGTGTACTGAAGTTGGCCAAAGCAGACAAAAAGGGTTTTTTTTCCTGACCAGCTTGTCTAGTTTGCATAGCCGTTCTGCATGTTGCAGTGGAAAGCAAGCTGTTCCCATTTTAAATTTTGTCTTCTCCATAGAAAGCAGCAGCATCTGTAGGGAATAAGGTAGGTTTATTGTTCCCAAAGAGGGACTTTGAGAGGGAACTCACTTCTAGAACGCCCAAAAGAATCCACATTTGAGAGAAATGAGATATTTCAGATGAGAAATCAAAATTCCACTATGGATCCCATCTAATTTCCCATCCCACCTGGTTTTGCAGTTCCAATTTAATTTGGCCTGGTTGCTGACTAGTACAAATGGATTTTCTGTATACCATTATTTTAGCTTGCATTTCTGGAATTTCTAAAGACCACTACAATGACAGCAGGTGGTTTGATTGTTTTAAAAAGGCTCATTTATCTTTACTTTAAATCTCACACGGGAATCTCATGGGAACCTTTGGATATGAAACACTTTTGAATGGCCACTGTAGCTGGTTTTTAAAAATTGATCTCTTACTATGTGCACTAGAGATAGTGCACATATACCTGTATATCCAGGCTTACCAGATCGCCGACCGGGACGTTCCTTTTTGCCCTTAAGGGCGGCGGGGGGGAGGGACGATAGGAGATGGAGCGCGCTCCGTCTCCTATCGCCCCTCCCCCCCGCCCTTAAGGGCAAAAAGGAACGTTCCGGTCAGCGATCTGGTAAACCTGTGTATATCCCTTTGAACAAAAAAAATGTCATTTTGTCTTGAGGGGCTGGCTGGGGGAGGTATTTTGGATAGCTGACTTGGGACAAAAAGCTGCCTCTCTGGTCAATCCAACAAGGTGGGAGGAAAGCCTTGCCATTTTCATTGCTATCAGTTTCCTAAAACTAACTGAAAAAATACATAATGCATGTTTTAGGTTATTTTAAGTATTTTTTTTAATGTAACTACCTGCATATATGCCTTTTTGAACAAAAATAGTGCCTGAAACTGACCAACACTCCAGTTAAACCTGACCCAGTTGAGGATTTCTAGTATGACTATGATAAAACCTCCTAGTCAGTTTCAAGATGGTCAGTTGCAATCAACCCCACTGGAAACCTAAGCAATTCATTCCTAGTCAAGTCTGCAGGTATTGTTATCTATTTATTTATTTACAGTATTTTACCCCGCCTTGCTTGGGGCCAAAACTACATACTATGTGATTCACCTGTTTGACCTTGGCATACTTGATTGTTCTTCTTTAAATAGCAGCCATAGGGGTGCAATCTGTATTGGAACCATGGTGTAAGGGAGGGGTTGCTTTAGCCCTTTGCCTCCAATGCAATCCCAGACCCAGTCCCCCATGGATGGTTGCTGTTTGCCCTGCGAGGGAAGCTCCCATTGAGGCCAATCTCAGATCCACCGAAGTTCCAGAAAGTGGTGGGGCAGCAGCACCAACCATACACCCTTTTGCGTGTTGCCTGGATTTTGCTAGCGCAACACTTCCTTCTCCTTGCAACGGCTACTGTGCTAGTGCTGACTGCTTGGTTGGACAACTCCTCTGCTGCCTTAGCAGTCATCCCATGGATCTATTTCTTGCTCAGCTTCCTATTCTCACAGATGAAATGGAGAATTCCCAGTGACGCATCTCAGTGTGGTTGGAAATGGGACATTCACATACATACCGGTAATCCCAACTTCTGGATGGGCTGCTGTGCTGGTTTATTGTAACAAAAAACAACGAAGTCCCTTACAGGCTAACAGTGCAATACTATACACATCTACTCAGAAGTAAGAAGCCCCATTGAGTTACTCCCAGGTAAGTACAATAGGATGGCAGCCTAATACTGTATTTCTTCAATTCTAAGACGCATGTTTTTTCCCAATTAAGCATTTCAAAAAATGGGGTGCGTCTTAGAATCGAAGGTCTCCAAAAAGCACCCCAAAATTCTATCTTCTTACTTACTGGGGCTTGGGGGAGCTTCAGGGAGACCTGCGTGACCCTCTGCAGGCCTCCCCGATCTTCAGTTCAGCAAAAAATTGTGATTTTCAGCCATTTCCGGTTTTCGCGAAAACCAGAAATGCCCAAAAATCGCTGTTTTTCGCCGAACTGAAGATCAGGGAGGCCTGCAGAGGGTTGCACAGGCCTCCCTGAAGCTCCCCCAAGCCCAGGTAACAAAGGAAATGGCACTTTCTGGCAGTGCACTCAGTCATCCTCAGCTGCAGCACTGGACATGCTGGGGAGAGTTGGTGCTGAGCAGGTAGATTCAATGAAGGGAGGTGAGTCTTACAATCGATGGATTATTTTTCCCTGCTGGTGGTACTGAAAGTAAAGGTGCGCCTTAGAATCGATGGTGCCTTAGACTCGAAGAAATAAGTGTATAGTAGTATCTGCTTTTGTGGACTAAAGTTCACTTCAGCGGATGCATGAAGTGCTGTCCTCCGCTGGCTATGAAGTGGGCTCTTGTCTATTAACCCTTATGTTAAGGTAAAGGTATCCCCTGCTCGAAAGCCAGTCTTGTCCGACTCTAGGGTGCAGTGCTCATCTCCGTTCCTAGCCGAAGAGCCAACGCTGTCCAAAGACGCTTCCGTGGTCATGTGGCCGGCGTGACTAACGGAACACTGCTACCTTCCCACCTCAGCGGTACCTATTTATCTACTTGCAATTTCTTGCTTTCGAACTGCTAGGTTGGCAGGAACTGGGACAGGAGACGGGAGCTCACTTCGTCACACGGCACATGAGTCTCGAACTGCTGTCTTAACGACCTTCCGGTCTGCAATTCAGCGTCTTAACCATTAAGCCACCGTGACCCCTTAACCCTTATGTTACAATAAAGGTATCAGCTTTTGAGGCGTTACACTCTGTTGATCATACATATGCCCAGTAATTTGATCTTTCCCAGACTATGTACTATGTAGTGTAATTTGAGAGAACAGCCAGTGCACCATCCAAGCCATAAAAAATCATTAAATAAATAATGCCTGCAAGATTCTGAGCTTTTCACTTTGTCAAATCACCTGATCCAATTGATTGATTAATTAAAATCGGCAACATACGTTCACCTTATGCTCTCATAGTTAATTCCTTGAAGTGTGAGACTGAAATGTGTCTGCAGTTTTAATTTGTAAAAAAAAAACACTTGTATTAGATGTTCAGAAATCCTAACAGCAAGTCAGTATTATCCCTACACAGATAGAGAGATGAGGCTGGAGAAAATACTGACTTGCCTAAGGTTTCTCTAACCGCTCCCATTGCTCTGCAGGTTTAACCTACTAGCATCTGGGCAGATTAACATACAAACTTCTCCGCATCCCCATTATACTACATCACAAACAGAGAGCAGGCGAATACAAATAATAGCTTAGTTTAAAAAAAGATCCACAGGGAGTTTAGTATATCCATATTTCCTGGTTTAGTCAGGAGACAATAACTCAAATTAAGTGCCCCAATTTACCAAGGGAGGATCTGCATGCAGAAGTAGTTTCAGTTTGGGAAAATATCTTTTGCAGTCCCTGTTCACATGGTGGATGGGCTCATACATTTCTATTTGCACTGTAATGAGAAGGGGAACATGAATCTCCAATCACTGCCTTGGATTGCATGCAAATTGTTGTACAAAAATATACCTGGACTGGGGTCAAGTTCTACAAGGCTGGCATGGTTTAGGAACAGTACTTCAATGGTTTACATTAATATGCAAGTGAAGCAGTCACCACCATACCTAAGGATCAACAATTTTCTCTGGCCAGTGGATCTGACCTCTGCATACTGCTAGATAGACTGGAGTTGACCCTACAGTGAAAGTACAACTTAAAAACATACCCTGTTCAGAAATACAATCAGATATGACTACATGGCTCTCATACTTCACCTAGGAGAGGATCCCTTTGTCAGACTTTCTTTTTTTTTTTAGCTCAGTATAGGCTACCTGCAGAAATAGTTAAACTATACATGATAATAGATATGCTTTTTATTGTATCTTACAACCTTATTCAGCACCAGGTACTGATTTATGGTAGAATCTCTCATTCTAGTTACTACAATTAACTACAGTTTTGACACACACACACACACACACACACACACACACACACACACACACACACACACACACACACACACACACATTCAAACAGAAGTTTGGCACCACTAGTACTCGGACTGTTGGACTGCTAGAACTCCACTCTGACATGGCACTTTTAGTGGCATGTTTTTGCTCCCGAGAGACTCCTGCCTTTGGCCGAGACTCTCAGGAATGCTGAGAAGGGCCCTCCCACACACCCAGAGCCTCCTACCTATGTTTTCTGAACTCCAAAAACCCTCAAACCTGGAAATAGCTGGTGATGATGTCATTGCCAATCACTTCTGGTGGTACTCGGCAGGAGAGCGGTGCCAGAGGTGGTACTCGGCCAGGAAGGTGTTGAGAATCCTTGGGCTAGATCCAAAGATAAGTTTGCAACCAGGCAGACAGCAAAGGTATGAATTTTTGCCCTGGATCTTTCTAAGGACCCTTGGTTGGTGAATACCTTGTTCTTGGTTAAGCACAGGAACTTCCCAGGAAGCTCTGCTGTTTTCACAATACAAAGTGCATTGCACTATCATTACCTATTTATGCAATATAAAATAAGACAGGTTTGCTGTATGGGTTTAAGGAATCCATAGCCCTCGTGCAGTCAGGATGCTTGATTCCGAGTTCACTGAAAGCCCCACATAGGTATTTTGATCCAAACCTCCAACCATCTACCTGTCTACACAGTCTGCAGCTTCTGAGTTAACTTTTCAGTATATTAGCCCCACAACCACACAGCACTGCAGAAGAAGACAATTCAAGAAGCTGGACAACTGTAATTCAGATAAGTGAGTTTTTACTGGATATCATGGCCATTTCTATTTTTCTTGTGCATCATGTGAAACATTATTTTTTTTAAAAAAGCCTTATCTATACAAAGACTCTTGCCCCCTGAAAATAATCCCTGTGGTAGTTATATGTCTTCGAGGTAAACTTCTGCAAACTCTCTCAAAGCCCCGACTGTCCTTGGTCGTGATGACAGCAACATGACAGGCATGCATGTTGTTTTACTTCATGTCCGTCACTCTTTAATGAAAAACTAAGTTCTGTATATACAGTGGCTCTGAAGCAATTATGTGATTCCTATCAGAAATTCTCATCAGCTCAGGAAACTTTTGATGTACTAAAACAAAGCAGTTGTGCAAGAGGTTGGTTTCTTCAATACTAAAAAAAAAAAACCAGTGAATTCAAAATATTGGAAATTATGTTCTCCTTATAGATGGGGCATCATACTTCATATTTCTTTCAATTACCCATGCCAGATGGCATGGTCTCCCCCCCCCCGTTCCCCCACTTGCAGAAGCTGCCTCCATGCATTTTCCAGGGATTCCCCATCCAATGCAACCACCCACACACAGGTGTGGCTTTTCAGGTGTGATCATATGATAGAGCTGCTCTAGGGAGGAAAGGCTGAGAAGATAGTAGTACAAGCACAATTGCACTTGCACAAGGTATATTTTCTAAGCCTTTCCTCCCTAGACCAGCTTGAGAATCCACTAGGTTCTTTTGTTTACATTTCAGACTCAAGGTACTGCCACGGGCAATCAATATCTGCTTCTGTATATCAAGGGTGATCAATAAGTAAAGTCATCAAATTAGTTTTCACTTGGGTTAATATGAAACCTTTTCATTTAATGAAACGTGGTTCTCGTACATGCGGAAATTTTACGAATTTCAGCATGCTGATCCCTTATTTAGTCTTTTGCATTTTGTCTTAAGCCATCTTGGTTCCTGTTTTGAGGACTGTTAACATTGTCCCCTATTTAATCACTTTCAACTTCAGACCTACAGCTTCATTAACTGTGGCGGCACCACATTTTACTGCCGGGTGAATTATTTCAATTTCAGAAGTATTCATTAGATGAGAGTATACAATATCATTTTCATTTGCAGGTCTTCTTATTGCAACCGTTCAGTGACTCTCGCACACTGCAGATGCACTAGGTCATGACAGTACATTTTTACTTTCATATATCTGGACATGTTTCTAAAAAGTGTCCCTAATGTTATCATACTCGAGCTTATGTTCATGAAATATAGCACCATCTCTGCAATCTCTGAGTAAATGTTCCCCATTATTACTATTCAGATTTTCTGCTATGTTGGGAATTGATTCGCTTGGCTGGAGTTGTTCCATGATTTCGTTTCTTATTTGCTAGATTTTGATTGATATTTCCTGCAGAGTATTACATTTTTTCCTATCAGCTATGTTTTTTTTCCTTTAAAGTTCTACACTGAATATTTTTGACTTTAATGTTAAAAGATACACTATCACCAACTAGGGAGCTGTTCTTCCTGACAACTCAGGAAGAACAACTGCATGGATACACCACCCCCAGTTAATGAGTGTGATATAGCCATGCAGTCGAATAACATGGCAGAATCCTGGCATTGTAGAGTGGACTGTACCACTATGAACGGCAAATGGGGAATGCCATTTTTTAACTGGTTGTCACAGGGTGCAGAAACTCTCAATCCAATGGTATCTCATCATGCTTCAGATTTACTAGCCATTACCAACGAAGAAGACAAGGAGCTGCTGCTAATGTGGCAGCCGCTCATTCTCCATATTGTCTACGTAGTTCTGCCCTTTGACTGAATTGTGCCTCCAGGTATATTTTTAATGCAATAGTTTCCACATGTACGCGCATGATTGCAACTGAACAGTGTGCCTGGACATCGTTACGTTAAAGGGAACAAAACAGATCTGCCACAGATGTTTTCATTTAACATTTGAGAACCTCCTGTGGGACAAGAAGATTTAATTTTCTGGTCATCTGTCTGTTTAATAAGGAGCATGTTATATTGCTGAATACCCTCTCTGTTCTCCGTAATACTGCTCCTGGAAGAGGCGTACAAATGAAATGGGGATTTAAATGAGTACAGTACTTCTGCTATTGTTCAGAACAAAGGAGCAATATATAGGTCTGTAAGCTTCATGTTTCGTTTTCAAAATATATAGCAAATGAAAAGCAAAACATGTAATGTGACAGATGTACATTTGGTAAGGATTTGTTCGTTCAACTTTATATTAAAATAGCTTTCATTCCATCACAGCTTCACAGGATTGAGGCAAAGTTTAGAATTGTAGATTTTTGAACACATACACACACACACACACACACACACACACACACACACACACACACACACACACACAGAGAGACATAAATAACTGACAATAAAAGTCAGTTATACTTTTAAACAATCAACCTTGTACAAAGTCAAAATGTTTCTGCATATTTGCACCTGCAAAGACCACCTTTTCGACTACATTTCTCTCAGCACTGGTTAGCAGAAGGTTTTTGTTTTTGTTTTTTTTCCCCAGATTAAACCAATGGCCCATTCCAATGAGCAGTAGATACTAGAATAAGCAATGGGGTAGACTTGAAACCCCCTTCCCCTTTTCCACAAATGCAGCAGACAAGATTTCGGTCTCAGAATTAACTTCTACAACAGCAAAAATAATACAATGAACTTTCTTATAGACACAAGTGTGGAAATCATACTTTTTAGAAACACATCTTAAAGTGAAATTTGCAAATGCAAATCTTGGGATGAAATTTTAGCAATAAATGTTCAATCGAATGGATGTGTGTGATTGTTTTTTTAAAAAAGTGGATGATTGAGGCAGCCATTTTCTGGGAATAGTATTAGTACCAGTGGCGTCGCTAGCCCTAAATTTATAGGGGGCACCCCTCGAATTGGCGCCTCCTCCCTTTTGTCACATTTGTACTCCTTGGTGCCGCTGAAGGCGGCGCCGCACTCGGGAAGAGGGGCGCCAAATCCTCGATTTATTTATTTATTTTCCCCCCCTGCTGGGCGCACGCTCGGGGAGGGGGGCGACAAATCCTCATTTTATTTATTTATTTTCTCCCCTCCCATGCTGGACACGGGGCGAGGTGAAGAAGCACTGTGCCGCAGCGAGGCCGGGGCTCGGGGGTTGGGTTGGCAGGCAAAGAACTTACTGGGGCAAAGCGTTCGGTTTCTTTCCCTAGAAATACAATCGTTTCATGATCAAGAAATAAGAACAACGCAGGAACGCTGCTGCAAGAAGCCTACCACTTACCGCAGATCAATGAATTTAAAGCCGAGCAAGCAAATTTGAAAGGGCAGGGCGACTTTTTGTTTCCATTCGTGTCAGGACACATACATAGAAGAGTAGGGCAGGCAGGCAGGCAGCACTCCCCGCCCCAGCCCGCGACCTGTGCTCCCTCGCGCGAGCGGAGCTTGCTGCTGACTTGCTGACTCGCTCGCCTGTGATTCAGAGACGGGGACGAGCGACGGGCGAGCGAGCAGCGAGGGGCAGCACGGCTGGGACAAGTGGCAAATACGCCGGTGCTTGGATGGGAGCTGTTAAGCCTGTAAAATGAAGCCATTTCTGACTTCAGGCCAGGATTTAGACCGCCCTGTGTGCGTCAAAGATGAAGAGCCCATCCCGGGGTTTCTTATAAGCAGAAAGGCCGAGGGGGATTCCAAAGGTCTGGAGAGCCGGCTGTGTGTGTGCGCGCGCCTCGGGGCAGGAGACAGGCTCCACCACAAGCCCTGCGCGCTTAGGTCCTCCTGTGTTCTTCAACTACGCGTAAAAGTGCCTGGTGGTGTTGTTGTTCTGATGATGGGCGTCTTTACGAGAAAGACTCCCTCCCCCACTTTCTTTCAGAAGTCAATCATATGCGGGCAATCCCCACTCTGCACACCCACATTCCCTACGGTAGGGAAGGAATTGTGTTCCTGAAATGTAGCGCCGAGGTGAGCGCGCGCGATGGAAGGGGCTGGGTTCAGACTGAACCACATTTGGTTTGCACTCTTTCTCAGTTTTCCATTTCATGTTGGTGTTCTTTGCTAAATCTGTAGATGCCTATTTCTTCTCCACAATAGTAATACCTTCATTCATTCCGGAGGAGCTCAGAAGCGCCTTTCTTTCGGCTCCAGCTGGAGAAGTACAATGTCTCTTAAAAGGGCAATGTCTCTTCAAAGGGCAAACTGGCCTGGAGGCTTGGCGTCTTAAGGCTGATTCACACTAGCCCTTTCCGTGCGCGTTTTGGCTTAACGTTTGGTCTTTTCGTGCGTTTTTCATGCTTGCGTCAGACGCAGCATGAGCTTACGACGCAGCCAGGAGAGATGGTTTCGGTTTATCTTTTTGCTGCGCTCGCGTTTAAGCTAGCGTTTATGCTCCCGGTGCTAGGCAGCCCACCAATCAGAGAAGCGCATTTCTCTTCACCCAATCACAGCTGCGCTTTCTTCAAGAAGGCGGGCAAACGTTCAGAGAACTGCTAGACGCACGTACAGATGCTAGAGTAGAGCAAACGTGCACGGAAGGGCTAGTGTGAATCAGCCTTAGCCATTTAAGAGGCATTGCCCTTAAGAGATGTTGTACTTCTCTCCAGCCAAAACAGCGCCGCGGAAATAAAAAAAAAATCTCGGACCTTTTGACGCCCCTTTGGTGCTTCCCAGAAGCAGCGCCTGGGGCCCAGGGGTACAGGACCCCACATCATACGCCGCCGCTGAATAGTACATCAGATTTTGGACCCAATCCTTTTTTTTCATATATATTTATATTTTATTGATATATTAAAACATAAAAACAATACATATTTCATAAAGTTATAGCAAGCGCGAAGCAATACATCCTACTAGCATACTATTCGCTATTTTCTACATATAATTTCCAACTAAGCCAAAACAACACCCACATTCTATTCATTAAATCCGCATATCATCACATCATTCCTCTCTCTCTCTCTTAAAAAGTCAATAAATGGTTTCCAATTATTCACGAAAAAGTTAACTGACTTTTCCTTAATTAAAATTGTAAGTTTATCCATTTCAGCATAGTCCAAAACTTTCAGCCACCAATCTTCCAGCGAAGGTATCTCCGAATTCTTCCAATATTGTGCATATAAAATTCTTGCCGCAGCTATCATATATAAAAACAAAGTTTGAAATTTTTCGCCTACATGATCCTCCCACATACCCAACAAAAATGTTTCCGGTTTCATTTGAACCTTAATCTTTAAAATCAACTTAATCTGTTTATGAATCTGAGTCCAGTACTTCTTTGCTTGGGGGCATGTCCACCACATATGGTAAAAAGTTCCTTCTTGCTTTTTACATTTCCAACATCTATTCGTCACCTTCTCATACATTTTTGCTAATTTGCTTGGGGTTATATACCATCTATATATCATTTTATACATATTTTCTTTAATATTAACATTTAACGTAAATGTCAACTGTTTTAACCATAGTTGTTCCCATTGGTCCATTAAAATAACATGACCTACATTTTTCGCCCAATGAATCGTACATTCTTTAACCTGTTCTTCTTCTGTTTCAAACTTCAAAAGCAATTTATACATTTTTGAAATTATCTGGTCTTCAGATTTTAATTGTACCTCCAATATTGATTCTTCTTCTACAAATCCATATGCCTTCTTGTCCACTTTAAATCTCTCCAAAATTTGAGCATATACAAACCATTGGCAATTAAAGTCTTCTTCCATTAGTTTTTCTGTTGACTTCATTGTACAGTCTCCTTGTGAAAAAATTAATAAATTTCTGTACAGTAGTCCTTTCTCTTTTGGCACGCTACTTCCACCAAAGTGTGCTTCATATAGTGCAACCCATAATGGTATTTTCTCATAAAACCTCATTTTATATCTATTCCAAATTCTCCATAATGCATGTCTAACATAATGATTTTTAAATTCTAAATTTGCTTTATCATACCACAAATACCCATGCCAACCAAATCTCAAGTCAGAGCCTTCTAACTCCAATAATCTTCTATTTTGTAAATACACCCACTCTTTCAACCACACAAAACAACATGCTGCATAATATACTTTCAAATCCGGTAGTCCTAATCCTCCTCTCTCTTTTGCATCTTGAAGAATCTTATATTTCACCCTTGGTTTTTTCCCTTGCCAAATAAATTTAGAAATGTATTTCTGCCATTCTTTAAATGGTGCATCAGATATAATCACTGGTATCGTTTGAAATAAGAACATCATTTTTGGCAATACATTCATCTTAATCACCGATATCCTTCCTAGTAAAGACAATTTCAATCTTTCCCATCTTAACAGATCTTTCTTAATTTCATTCCATACTTTAACATAATTATTTTGAAATAATGTACAATTCATACTCGTCAATACAATTCCAAGATATTTAACTTTTTTTTCCACCTTAAATCCTGTTTTATTCATCAGTTTCAGTTGATCTTGAATCTTCATATTTTTAGTCACTATTTTTGTCTTGACAGATTTTGGACCCAATCCTAATAGTGTGCTATGCCAGCAGAATGTGTGTTCCGCCAGCATAGCGTGCTTTGCAGCTGTGGCAAATGCGACTCTGCTAGAGAGCACAGCCTGTCCGCCACCAGAAGCAGCGAGCAGCCAGGACTGTGCAGCATCGGATGCCAGACGCCCGCCACTTCAGGAAGGGAGGGAGTGCAACGTGGTGGGGATGGGCGGAACAGGGTGGCGACGAGGGAAGAGAGAAGGGTGGTTCAGGCCCAGGAAGGGGGCGGGTTTGGTGGCAGCCACCTTCCCGGGCCAGATCCGCCTTCCCAGGTCAACGAGGACTTGTGCCAGCAATATCCTTGGTGCAGGTACAAGTTGACCCACCAGGTCCACAGTGGCTTATCCCAGGGCAAGGGAACAAATGTTTCCTTATCCTGAGGAGGCCTCCAAAGTCCCAAACTCCCCTGTGGGGTTCAGCAGATGCCACATTGGCACTTCTGCATCGCCATGCATGGGCTGTTAATGTTCGATTTTCAAATCCAAATACAAAAGGTCAAATTAGCAGATGTAAGTATAAATTACTCAAAGAGGCAACAGTTGAGCCAGAGTTAAGAACCTGAAGCATTTTTAAATGCACATGTTTAATGATTATACTGACACTGAAATGCAATAGAATAGATCATGTCATTTGAAATCAATGTTGGAATTTTGAAGGGGATATTTACACATTTTTTACTGCTAAATTTAAATCTATTAGGAACTCTAATTCAATCATAAAAGCCTTTACGGGTGACTGCATGTATCAGCATAATGGAATGGATATCCATGCTCTCCAGGCTGGTTCACACATACATGTACAATACATCATTTGATAACTCAGAATTTGATAACTGGTACATTAATGTTTGAACTGACTGAAAAATCTTGCGTATGAGATGGTGTGAAGACAAGTTAAAGCTCCAGCTGTGATTTTTGATCTACAATGGTTCAGTCCTACATGCAAGTCGCCATTCAGATGCTGCAGCTATTGAGCAACGACCAGATACGTGTGAATGAGCCCAGTGTTTAAATAAGTAAATCATATAATCAGCCCTATGTTTTTCGGCAGTGTGTTTTCACTGCACTTAGTAAACCCCATTGTAAGGTCTCACGTGCTGGCACAAGTCCTAGCAGTGAGGAACCCAACTGAACATGTGAAATATGCACAAGACAATGGCAATGTCTAGAGAATGTGTTTTGAACTTCCCGTCTCAGAAATCACTGTTGTGGATTCCAAGACATATTTTGCAGGCTGAACACATCAGCATTCTTCACAGTTGTCCTAGAGATCGAGAGACCCTAGATCTGTAAAGTTGTACACAGTTTCTCTCTGAACCAATAACATTAGTTCTTTCAAACACAGATCGAGTCACTACTGTGAATCTCAATCAACCATACATCATTGTAAAGCCATCAGATGCCTTCCTGTACTGCCTAATAACCCATGAAGAAGCTATTCTGAGCACCTTTGGAAAAACTGTCTTGCTTAAAAATCTCTTACATATTTCATAAAGAATTTCCAAAGTTCTCACAAAGAACTTTGCCAGAAATAGCCCAGGTCCACTCTTCCCCTAGATTTAAATTGCTACTGATCATTGGAATTTCTCCCTTTTATAATTCTGGAAATAAAAGCCATTTACCTAAGAGCTATCAGTGGGACAATGGTAAAAGAAACAGAAGAGTATGCATAATGTCCATCCCTGGACTTACCCCCTGGGGGGGGGGGGTTTGCTGGAAAAGACTCGCAGTGAGGCCAGCAGATGGATGCTTGCAAGCCTGAAAGCAAGCTGAGCAGGCACTTGCCTGGGCTTGCCTCCAGCTCACATAAGTGAGCACTCAGGGGAAGCATCTGGCAGAGCATGGAGGCGACAGGAAGGGGAGGGGGAAGGCCAGCTGATGGGGAAGCTACAAATGAGCCTGCCTGCTATGAAGGGTTTTGGGGGAAGGAGCTGAGGGAAGTAAGGAGGCAAGGAGGCCCGGCTTGCTGGGCATACACCACAACCTCCCTCACGCTGGGAGGCCTATTGAATCCCCAGGGTGGAGAAGGAGATGGGGCTCCTCAACCTTCTTCCCACCCCAGCTCTGACTGTTCCCTGGAAGAACAGGTACTGAGGCTGAAACTCAAATATTTTGGCCACCTAATGCGAAGAGAGAACTCTCTGGAGAAGACTCTGATGCTGGGAAAGATTGAAGGCAAAAGGAGAAGGGGAAGGCAAAGGATGAGATGGTTAGACAGCATCACCGATGCAACGAACATGAAAATGAGTGAACTCAGGAAGATAGTGGAGGACAGGAAGGCCTGGCGGGATGTGGTTCATGGGATCACGAAGGGTCGGACACGACTTAACGACTGAACAACAACAAGGGTTTTGTATGCCCCACAGTGGTTTACCGTTCCCACGTAATTACACAGTCCTGAAGGGGGGTCACTCCCTTAGTGTCTCGGACTTCTTGCTGCAGTACCTCGGGGCTGTGCTATCCCCTGCAAGCGGTGGGGCGGCAGCAACGTGCCCCCTCTTACACATAATATATATCAAGCCATGTGATGTGTGTACATTGCCTCTTAGTAATTCCATCCTGATGTAAATTGCAGTGATGGCCCGGCCGGTTATAGGGTTTTTTTTCGTCTACTAGTAGTTCCTTAATACATCCATGCCAATGTTGCAGCAAACAGCACATTTTGGCACTCTTGCGAGATGGACCTCAATTGCGGTCCAATTTCATTTGAAGGAAGTGGGGGCTGTATTGATGAAATAGTTTGAGATTTGGAAAACAAAGGTGAAACAATCAATGGTACTGTCAAAAGTAATCCAATGACATAGTAAGACCAGGCCTTGCCAAATTCTGAGCAGAAAACTCTGCTTTTCTGTCAATGGAACTACAGTATTTTTGCATGGAAACTTTCATGGCCAGCAATTATGAACAAGGACTTGGGTATCACGGGAACATAGCCATGTATATAAAATAAACTGTCTTGAATAAAAACAAAATTACCAAACGAAAGACACAAGCAGTTTCGTAATTTTATTTTTATTCAAGTCAATTTATTTTATATACATGGCTATGTTGCCCGTGATACCCAAGTCCTTGTTCGGAACTACAGTACTTCCCTCACAGAGGCGTAGTAGCAGTGAGTGCCGCCTGGAGCACTCGCTGCTGCGCCGCCCCAAAGGGGTGGCGCCGCTCCGGGAGGGGCGCCGCTCCGGGGGGGCGCCGCTCTGGGGGGGGACCCGGCTTCCGTGGGTGCTCCGAGGCCTTCTCCCCCAGCCGGGGCGAGGTGCCGCCTGGAGCCGCTGCTCCGCTCGCTCCAGTCTATCCACGCCTCTGTTTCCCCCATATCCACTGGGGAAATGTTCCAGGCCCCTCCGTGGATACTTGAAACCAGAGGCGTGGAAAGACTGGAGCGAGCGGAGCAGCGTCTCCAGGCGGCACCGCGGCGCCGGGCAGCACTGCTCCGCTCGCTCCAGTCTTTCCACGGAGCGAGGGAGCACGCACGCCCGCCCATCCATCCGGTGACGCGGGCGGGCGCTCCAAGGCCTTCTCCCCTGGCCTCGGAGCCGGAGAAAGCCCCGGAGCGTCCACCCCGACGTTACGTAAATGTTCTGCGCATGTGCAAAAAAGGCTAAATAGTGCGCCGCCTTCAGAAAGCCCTGTCCGTCAGTGTCAGGGTGGACGCTCCGCGGCTTTCTCCGGCTCCAAGGCCGGGGGAGAAGGCCTCGGAGCACCCGGTAAGCCGGGCTGCCCCCCCCCGGAGCAGGGCCGCCCCCTACAGGGGGCAGCGCCGCCCCTTTGGGGCGGCGTATCAGGTCCGGTGCTCCAGGCAGCATCCGCTCCTGATACGCCTCTGCTTGAAACCATGGATAGGAGCAAACACCCACTCCATGGTTTCCTGAGGGCCCCCCGCCCTGCCTCCCCTTTGGGCAGGCATGCCCCCCCCCACAGCTCTTATTTTTCTTTCAACAAGCTTTGTTTCTTCCTTAAAACAAATAGAGAAGCAGCCTCCAATGCAGGCAAGTAGAACGAGAGTAAGTCCCAGAGAGGCTCTGCAAGGTTTCTGTTAAACTTGCAGAGCCTCTCTAGGACTTAGTCTTGTTCTACTTGCCTGGAGTAAGCAGCCCGAGGCTACTTGAAGAAATGAAGCTTACTGGGGAAAATGTAAAAGCCTGGGGAGGAGGGGTGGTCCCCACAATCCGTAGATAATTGAAACCATGGATAGCGAATCCATGGATACAGGGGCCCACCTGTACATGCTTTTCATCGTCTTCTATTTTAAATGCCTCCGCATGTACACAACTCTTCTTACCAGTGATCATGACTTCTCATTTCTGACCAAAATCTGCCTCTCTCCCAGTAGGAATTAGGCTCAATCTGGAGATTATGCAAAGTCTGTAGAGAAAAAGAATGCTTGAACAGCCTACATAAAATATTATCTGTTTCAAAACAGCATATTGCTCTGAGAGGCTTACAAAACATGTGACTGATGACAACTGAAAAGTAAATGTAACAAGAAAGGATTAAAAACAATGAAGGGCAGAAATGAAACAAAGAAAATGATTCTAAAAAAGCTTGGGCGAACAAGAGTATGCCCTCACCACTAGCCAACCCTCCTTGTCAATAACCCCCCCTTCACAAGCAATACCCCCCCCCCAGCTTTGGGAAAGGAAAGAGAGCCAGTAAAGGGGGAAAAGCTACATCATTTTCTACTGGGGAAATGGGATTGTAATTTTCCCTGCCTCCCAATTCAATTCAAGATGTCGAGAAAACTACAAATCCGTGATCCCTGATGGAAATGATGCTCCTAAAAATGCTCAAGGGTATCATTTACAGTTAAGTAGAGACCAGAAAAGATTCTCCTGTATCTAGAGAGCCTTCCCCATTACTGTCCTCCTTCATAAAGGAGGAGGGGTTACCACCCCTGTTAACTGGGCAAGAGGCACTTTTTCAATTGGTGCTCCTCTTATGCTTAGCAGGGGGAGAGTAACTGCCCCCTTTTCACCCCAGCACAGTGTCTTTTCTGGTGGCTGTTTGCTGGTGGTGTTCTGCATCTTTTTTAGATTGTGAGCCCTTTTGGGACAGGGAGGCATTTAATCATTTGATTTTGTCTGTAAACCGCTTTGTGAAGTTTTTGTTAAAAAGCGGTATATAAATACTGTTACTACTACTACTACTACTACTACTACTACTACTACTACTACTACTAATAATAATAATAATAATAATAATAATAATAATAATAAGTCTTTATTTGCTTAGGAAGTGGGTAGAGAGGGACCACCATGAACAGTGACAGAGCACATGCATTGCATGTTGAAGTCCTAGGTTCAATCCCTGGCACCTCCAGGTAAAGAATCAAGCAACAAGTGATAAGAACTACTGCATCTCTGCCTGAGATTATGGTGAGCTGCTGGCAACCAGAGTAGACAACATTGGGTTGGGTGGACCAATAGTAGACAGCTGTTTTATATGTTCACATACCTGGTGCAATGGGCTGGCTAGTGGTGGAAGTGAACCCCAATTCAATCCAAATTCAAAGTGGTCTGGGCCTGGCTCAAAATGTGGTGTGCCTTTTAGAGCTGGGGGAGTTTATATTGCACTGCCCAGTTGGAAGTTAACCCCATCATTACTTAAAACTCTCTGAAGCTCTGTGCCTTTGTGGCCCAATCTTCTGGATTTTTTGGGGTAGTGGGAGGAGGGTCTCACTGTTGCAAAAGGCTCAGAGATGGAGTGCAGAGCACACTGCCACCAGGCCAGTCCAAGCTGCTGCCGCTAAGTCTGTGTCAGCCTCAGTAAATTGGTGGGGGGCATGTTATGGGTGGGGAGGGGGGCAGGGGAAGTTTCAGGGAGTATCGGGGGAGGGCAGGGGTGTTTCTGGGGAGGGAGGGGGTGGATCCCAGAGGCAGCAACTTGCACCAGGATCCTATACGCAAAATCCCACCTTGGAATACCCCCTGGCTCTCCTTAGACGTACGCAAGAAAAATGACTGGCATGGGTCCGAGGAGACCCATAGGCAGTCTGTAGGCTTATGCTGAGGTGAGTAAAAATGTTTTTACTCACCTCGGTTTGCCTTCAGGTCACTCCCTCCACCACAGCATGTAGCACGCACATTTTGGGTGCGGCTGCATGCTATAGCGTGGGGGAGTGAGTGGGATTGGGGTGTTTGTGGCTGAATGTCACTGCAGTTTTAAACAACTTAGAAATGGACGGCATAAATGCCTTTATGCTGCTACATCACACTGCCACTGTAGGTTCCCCTTTTTCTCACAAAACCTTGATGCCAGGCACAACAGAGACTATTTCAACATTGCCATCTGTCTCCTTGGCAGACTTCAGAGTCAGAGAGTGGTTTTCAATTTTGCTGGTAACTTAGACTTTTGCCTCTAGATGCCTGGTGCCATGGGCTGCTGAAGGGTTGTAATGCCCTCACAAATGGCATTTTCCTTTCTGTGTGATTTGGTATCTCAGCCATCTGAGCAGCTTCATCGATTGAAGAATACACTTCTGCATGACACGCCAAAACAAATAAAAAATGCAATAATTTGGGTTGGGCAGAAGCCTGTTATACTAAAGCTAGGAAACATCCTTAATTCATGATGTTGAAACATAGCTATGATGACACTGGCATTTTCTTCACTAGAAGAGGTCAGAGAATGTCTGGAGATAATGGAAGGCTGTGTAAGCTGTAGCTTTGGGTGTTCTGCTCCCTACGTCCCTGAATGGGAAACTCTATAAAGTTCCAGGGCTAACCCGACAGTTTATTCGCTGCCTTTGGATGAGAGAGCACTAGATGATTATGGTGTCTGATGTTTGTATAATTTACACATACAAGCATATATATACATGCTTAATTTACACATGGTCAATATTTTATTTCTCATTGATTCAATGCATGCGGAAGACATGCATCGAAACGTGTGTACATGGTGCTAGGTGCGCTAGGTGCCCGTGTGGAGAGAAAAGTAAGGACCAGACCAGCAGAAGCGTAGCTAAGTGGCTCCCCAGTGATGTCACCGCCGGAAGTGACGCCACTGCCACTACACATCGACTCAGAGGCCAGGGCTGGCAGGAGGGCCAAAACAATTGCCCTCTCCGCCGCTGCCGCCCGCTCTCCCCCTTGGCGAAACAGCGCGATTCATGCCCCCGCCGCCCGTTTTGTTGCCCCCCCGCGTGCTACTAGGGGCCCCCTGCCACCCCTCCAGCCACTGTTTCTGCAGACCAGTAATGTAGCTGTTTACAGGACCATTGGCAAAAGGCCACACATCCACAGGTCAGGAAGAGCACACTTTTAATTGAACCATGTAATTGCCCCCCATGCCCCAATGACATTACTCCAGATCAGTGTTTCTCAATGTGTGCTCCTTGGAGCACTGGGGCTCCGTGAGACCACTGTTTGGAGTGGAAAGTGCTCTGGAGATTAACATGTTTGAGAACCGCTGCTCTAGAAGAAGCATCAGACGCAAACTAAGAATTTTGCCACGGAGCATAAGTTAATGTCTAGGACCTACACACACACACACACACACACACACACACACACACACACACACACACACACACACACACACAGAGAGAGAGAGAGAGAGAGAGAGAGAGAGAGAGAGAGAGAGAGAGAGAGAGAGAGAGTTAAATAAGACATTTTTCACATTTAAAATGTTTTAATACTTTTTTATTTTTAAATGATTAATTAGCTAATTAATTAATTGATTAATCCAATCAATTAGCAATTAATTAGCAGGGGTTATTTCAGAAAATTGGACTGTGATAGGGGGTCTAGGTCATTGTCTTTCCCAAGGACTACCTGAGAGACGGTATGTAGTTCATGTTACATGGGCAGCCCAATCCTAACTAAATCCCCATGTGGCGATGCAGCAGTTCTGGAGCAGCCTCCTTTGTAGCCCGCTGGAGATTTTTGGCTTCTGGAGTTCTCCTTTGGGTAAACCCCAGCAGCCACTATGGGTCAACACGGACTTGCGCCAGCTCAATCATTAGCGCAAGTCTGCGTTGACCCAGGAAGACGGATCAGTCTTGGAAAGGAGGGGGTCAGGATTCGGCATGCACCGAATGAACCCACTCCCCTTCCTGGCCCAATCCACTCTCTCCCCAGCCCCATCATCACTCCATTATGCCCACCCTCTGCCCCATTCAACCTTCTCCCCACCTTCCTCCAACCCCTTGCGCCAGCTTTTTTGGGCTGGCAAATCTTTGGCCATTCACTGGCACATGGGAGCTGCTTTGGCCTCCCCACCAGCAGCACATGCCAGCGGAGGCTGCTTTGCGACTGCTGTAAAGCAGCTTTCATCGGCACAACACTAGTTATGCTGGCAGCCATGGGATGTAGGATTGGGCCGTATACTACAATCCTACGGAAATTTACTTGGGAGTAGGCGCAGTTGAATATAGTGGGGCAGTTCTTAGGAAACACACATAGGTTAGCACTCTAGTATCCCTTTCAAATGTATTTGGGGTATTATTTTCAGCCCGGTTTTCCATTTTTATACATTTATTTTAAAACTATCACAACTTGCTCTAAGACCTTGGGATGAAATGAGCTAGTTCTGTAAAGGAAATATGATAAGTCTCAAAGTAGAAATAGGTGGGAGGAAAAGAAACCACTCTTACAACACAATCCTATGCATGTCAAGTAAGCCCCATTGAGTTCAATGGGATTTATTCCTATTTAAGTTTGTACAGTATAGGACTGCAGCCTTAATGAAGGAATGTAAAATTGTAGGGGCAGGTTGTTATTGTGTTAACGGGGTGTGGCTATGGCATCATGTTGAGATCCTGCACTTTAAAATGTGCTACTACACCACTACTCTCATCACAGAACCCAGAACTTTGAAGAGAAAACTGTACATCACACATATACAAAAGAAAAGCATAAATTATTGAGTCATGTCATGAATATGTATTTGAGGATTTAAAAATATGTATTATTAATCAAGCCAAAGCATATCTGTTGATTAATGAGCAAAAGTGGATCAAAACCCAATTCCCTGTACAATAAAAGCCAGCCTGATGGGGAGACAGATAAACTGTATTAAAAAGTAAATATTATTAGCTCAGGGTGCTTTGACTTCACCCAAGCTATTTTTAAACATCCGTAACTTGGAAATTGGAATTTGCTTTTTAATCTTTCAACATATCTGATCCATATTTGCTATTACTCTTCTGCAATAACCCATTTTAAACAAGACAATTGTACACACAAGGGCAATCCATCTGCAACTTCTGTAGCCTGATAACATGAAAAATGAAAAGACGATTTCTTTGACATTTTAATAAATTGCTCCTGGAGTTGAGATTGTGGATATTTATGTTTTTTGTTGATAGGCTAGATATTAGGAAATAATTTTCCATTATTTTCCACTTGAGAGAGGCAATCTTCACATTATTTATGAATAAGAAAACACTAAATATGCATGGAAGACCTTATCCTGCAATGTCTAAATATATGTATTTTTAAAGTATGTTGGGAGGGTGACAAAATTAATCTTATGACTAAAAGATTGCACAACCAAGGCCCTTACAGAAAAATGTAACACTATATTCTGTGTGTTAACATTTGTACCGCATATTAAAATGTCCAAAGAATACAGCATTTAACTTAGATCTGTGTTTCTCAAACTATGTGATGTGGCGGACCAACAAGTTTTTGTTTTCAATGGGCCAGGGACTGGTTCCATATATGTGCCATATTATTACTTTTGTTTATTTCTATTAACTGAGGAGTGGCAGCTAATGGTTCGCAGACCAGCACCGGTCCACGGACCACCAGTTTGAGTAGCATTGAATTAGATCATTCACAGCCCAATCCTATTCAAAGTCCCGTGCTCGAATGCAGTGGCGCCGGGGCAGGAGCCCTCTAACGCCTCCCCCCCCCAAGCCTCAGTAGAGCTTCCACTTGCATTTGGGAGCTACTTCTGTTTTTTGGCAAAACTGGAAGTAGCTTCCAAGTGCATTTGAAAGCTCTTCTGAGGTGTGGGGGGGTCGTAGAGGGGGCTGCGAGCCCCCCCAAACTACAGGAGGGCCGGCACCCCCTCCAGTAAGTGAAAAAAACTTTTTTCTACAATAGCAGGACCCTGGAAGTGCCATTACCGACATCACCACTGAGTCCACGATGACTTACAGGTTCCCTTATTCGCCTGTAAGAGTTTGAGAAGCACTGCTCTAAGCAATGATCTGGGTTGATCTGTGAAAAGAGTTGTCAGTCTGCCTCTCAACCCCAATATACAGTCACCTGCCTTCTGCTTGAATCTGTACAAAAGAGTGGTTTGAACACAGTATGCAATTTGATAAATTCAGCCTAAATTCATCCCTTCAATTCATATTGTGTGGCTGGGGGTTCATCCTTTGTGAGACAGATGGCTTGCTTTAAATAGTTCAGGATGATCAGATGATGTTTCATCAATAGGCGCTAATGACAGGAAATGTTCTCCTGATAAACTGGAAATCTGTCCGCACTGCCTTTGGAATGTGACACCCCACAGTGCTCAAGGGATGGGAAAAGAAACAGTTTGGCGCCAGGTCGTATAGTCTGCATTTGGAAAGAATGGGACAGGAGACAGAGAGAGCTCAGAGCTGTGATCTGCTGAATGTGTGAATCAACCTCATGGTGCAGGGGCTCTTTCTAGTAAGCACCGTCCAAATTAACCCATGACCTACAAGTTCAACTTTCGTTCCACATGGAGTCTTCTGGGGGAAAAAAATGCTTTTATTTGATGGCACTTCACAAGGCTGGGCATAGCGGTGACTCAGCTGAACTGTGTGAAATGTCTTCACGTTGCATGGAGATGTTCCACGAGACTGTGGTGATTCACCCAGCGATCTGCTACAAATGTTACACCTTAACCTTGTTAACATGTAACAAAAGGGCGTACTAAGAACACGTGGGGTGAGTTGTGAGCGCATGCTGGCAAACCCTACCTCCACGCCAATGTACCTCTGCTGATGTGCTCCTAAACCCTTGCCTTCACTCTTCCTGCAGAGAGTGTTTCGCTGCATCCAGAGTTTCCAGCCATGTTTGTCACTGCAAACACTCTCCACGGGGAGAGGGGAAGGCAGGACGTTTGCAGGGCTCTTGCTGCCCTCCGTACATTTTCTGTGCACCCTTCTGTAATGTTCGAACAGGACTCTTCTCACATGAAGCACTATCATGTGGAAGCATGACCAGATCCCCTGTGCAGTAAGCATCAGTAGAATAGGCTCTTGAGATCTGATGAGTCAGTATGCACAGATGTGGACTGAAACACTTCCCCATCCCTGAATATACATAGATTTCTATGTTTTCTAAATATGCATAGTTTATACATAGTTTAGAATATACATAGTTTTCTAAAAACACTTCCCCATCCCTGAATATACATAGATTTCTATGTTTTCTAAATATGCATAGTTTATACATAGTTTAGAATATACATAGTTTTCTAAAAACACTTCCCCATCCCTGAATATACATAGTTTTCCTACATTAATACATTTCAATAAATTTGTGGACCTCAGTTTTGTTTCACTCAAAATTCAGAGGCAATTTTTAGAATATCCATACTTTCCAGGTGAAATTACTGTCCGGCATTTCATGAGTGATGATGAGAGGGGTGGGGTTAGCTCTGCTATGATGTTTTATCAGAATCTTTTGAATACTCTGAGAGATGGGGGGGGGGGTTGAATGGTCATTTGTGGCCCACATCACGTGTGAAATCCAGGGTAATTGCTTCTATTTCCCCTCCTATGTATTTTATGCCTTTTGGTATGTGTTTTATTGCTATTTCTTCAACACTGCAATCTTCTGTGTACTTACATGAAAGTAAGTTCTTTTGAATTATGTAGTTTACTTCTGAGTAAACATGCAGGCTGTAAATGTGTATGCATGTCACTTCCCCCCCCCCCTCTTTCAAAACAATATGAATGTAAGGACAGGACACAATATAATTATTGCATTGTATTATTCAGCCTCAAAATTGGGGGGGGGGGAATGAAGGATGCTGCATAGCACAAAAGGAGGGTGTGGGAAACAAAATAACATAGTAAGAGTTATGGAAAAATGAAAAAGTAGGGGGTGGGGATGTAGATGTGGAGGAAGATGACAAGATTTGTGACTGTAGCTTGCTTTATAATCATCATACCTCCATGGTCTATTTTTCTTGATGGCAATTACTTCCCACTCAGAGACTAAGGCAGAGAGGGTGGATCAGAAACATATAATGCATGTATACTTATTTTGAATACCGCCCCCAGTAGCCTCTGCATAAATGGGGTATTCCAAGAGCTCTCTCTATGGCACTTTCAGAGCGAGGATAAGAAGAGAACCTCCTGGATCAAGACCGATAACTCCTGGAGCTTGCTGCCATTTTATTCCTAAAGAAAAGGACCAAGTCTGTTTAATGGTAATGCAATTGTGCCGAGCAATATATTAATCCCTCACTGATTGTAATTTCCTTGATTAAGTTTTAGCACTCAGGCAATTCTTTCATACCACATCTACTATTTGCTTAATGAATAATACATTCTCTTGTAAAATATATCTTCTGTGTCACACCTTAGCCCAATAGAAAGGTTAATGCAGCATTTTATAATGCCGAGACTGTGACAGAAAAAAGGGGGGAAGGAGGGAAAAAATGCTCTTCCAGCAAGCGGAAATGTCAACACATCTCTAATAAGGCACAAAATGAAGTGTTATCAACTGCTGACTACGAAGGAAGATTTTTCTGAATTAAGCACCAGGACAAACAATAGCTAACGGTACACATTAAAAAATAATAATAAGTTAATGCAACTTTTGATTGAGGAATTCTTCTATATCTGCTACTTTCTACAGCGCATTCCCTTTTCTGCAGGGGATTGATTCTGTTTTCTCGCTTGATGGAGTATATTAATACGTGTAAGGATTTGGCCTCACCCCTAGAAAGGATCAACCAGCCTCAGCTTCAGTGCTCCTGCTTATCTTAATTGGAATTATTAGGAGGCATTAACATCACTATTGGTAAGTGAAGCACAGCTGGAAAGGAAACTCAGCCTTACCCCTTGCTTGTTCAGGCTGCAGTTAGTGACTGAATAATAGATGTTAGCATTTACATAGCACTTCGGAGTGTTCAAAGAGCTTCGCATACATTCTCTCAGCAAGTCTTACAACAAACCTGTGCAGTCGGTCAGCATTATCCTCTCCCCAGATGATGCCGCTGATGCTGAGAGATGGTGGCTTGCTTAGTGAAGTCATGGTTTTGGCAAGGTCAGAACCTTGTTGATGCATTACGCCTGTTCTCATACCATAGTCAGATCACCAGGGATTCACTCTGTGCATCAACCATAGACTATGTATCATATATACATATCACATATGTATATGGCTTCCATTGCACACCAACATCAGCATAACACTCAACACACTGCAATAAGAGTGATGATAGATGCAAACACAGCAGGTCAGGGTTGTCTCATAGACTATATTATTGTACCTATATGAACTCCAGCTATTCTCCGTTTCAGCAGTTTCCAAATGGTGCCCTGGCCACACATAAGTTTGTCAGAAGAGAACTGCTAGTGTGGGCTGAGAAATATATGCATTTCATTAACGGTGAGTCCATCATCACCTGCACCAGTGGTGTAGAGGCATGAGGAGAGGTTATCAATCTCGTAACTTGACTTTTAGTCTCTCTGCTGAGGCTTTGCTGGACCTTTTAAGGGAGGGGTCGTAGAGCATTGGGAGAGCTCCGACTTTGTGTATACTACATCGCAGGTTCAATCCCTGGCATTTTCAGGTAGGGCAGGGAAAGAACCCTGGAGAACTGCTACCAGTTGGTGTAGCCCATTCTGAGCTAGAGTGATCAATGATCTGATTCAGTCTAAGGCAGCCTCATACGAGTACCCATCCATACGTTAAATTACCATCGGCATCATCTTCGCATGATTTACTGCTCTGGCCTTGCCTACTTCCAAACAGCCTTCACTATGAGCTGATAATATTGTTGCTTCTCTGTTTCAGCATTCAGTCACTTCTTAAAGAGATACAGCAAAACAGCCTACCAGCAGAGGAAGTTGATGAGTCTCCATGTTACCTTTATAGTGTTCCAATTCAGAGGCATACCCAGAACAATGACTAAGGCAGAAAAAACAGGGAGAGCTCCCTTGAGGATAGGTAGTGCTTATTCTTACACTCTAACAAACCGATCCTACGCTTACGATCCTACACTAACAGATCAATCGGTCTGGGAGCTTACAGCGGTGGATCACCTGATCTGCTGCTGAAAGTGCCACTGTGGCATTTCAAAGCTGTGGCGCCATCGTGCGCTTGAGGGTCACTTGTGCAAATGGTCAGAGGCCCCAAGTGTGCTCCAGCAGCCACCGCAGAGCAGGTAAGGTGGAGGTGGGAGCAGGTTGTAGGCAGTTTTGGGGATGATCAGGGTGGGGAGTGAGGCAGGTAGAAGGTGGGAGGGGATGGATCTCGGCAGCAGCACACGACACAATTCTATCCCCCTTTTCTAGCCTGGACCCACCCCCTGAGGTTCCTAGGACTTATGACAGCTAAATAGCTGGCACAGATCCAAGGAGACCAATTGGTACCAGACTGTCTGGTCATCCTCCACCATTGGATGCAGAGCGTACTCCATGGGTGCTACTGCATCACCCAACTTTGTGGGGGATGGGATTGGCTCTGGCTTTGCCTACTTCCCAAAAGCCTTCACTATGAGCTTAGAGCCTTAGAGCTTCACTATGAACCTTAGAGTCAACATTTGTGGGAGGAAGAGTCAAGAGTGCCACCAATGTTCATTCAGAAAGAAAATGTGCTTTAGCTATCAGACATTGTTGTAAGTTCTAGTCTATCTCCATCACACCCACAGGACCTGAATACACATCAGTTTAGTTGTGGCTTAATAGCTGAGTTCCAGACTAATGAAATCCAATGGATATCACCCCCATCCCCTTCCCTTGCAAGCTTTTCCTGATGGTGTTAGCACATACTGGCATCTGGTCACCTGGGGCTATCCTTTTTTTATATTGAGTGGGGTCAGAGACTGGCTGCCGGCCAATAAGATCATTATTTTAATGGCTCCTCATATTCAGCTCTTTGTGTTTCAGGATTTCGTGACAAAACAATTGATTCAGACTGGCACCATCTCAAAGACATTGTTCACTATTCCTTTCCTACACATTCATATAAGTGAATAAACAAATGGCAGTTATGCAAATGATGCTAGCTTGCATATATGTATTATTTTCTGCACATTTATTGTTGTACTGTTTGAGTCCCAAAATATAGACAATAAAAATGTGTTCCCCAAACCCAGAACATGTAAGCAATGTTCAAATAATGGAGGTGGGGAGGGAATCTGGCCCCTCTATCTTTTGTGAACTTCCTTAGCTACTGTTTTATTGGGGCCATGATTTGGTTAAAATTGATGGAGGTCAGGAGTGGGGTTTCGTGAATCTCCTTTACAGCCTGCTACTTTCCCCCATCATTTATGTGCTGTTGAGCAGCACATCACAGACAAGTAACCCTTATGCGCAATATGTCCCCAGGTGCCTTTGCAAAGCTTCTCCAACTTGTAAATTGCATGTGGTAAAATATGTACAGCAACAAATGCCTAAGCATTTCCATTCTTAACATGCCTACTCTATGTATGCCTGCTCTGTGTATGTCTACTCAGGGGTAAATCCCACTACCATGGAACGTGCTCCAGGAAAATGTGTATGGGACTGAGGCTGGACAGCTCAATCCTATCCTTGAGATATGCCAGCATATGTCCACATATATTGGCGCAACAATGACCCCGCCAGCACAGAATTCCATCCACTGATGGACATGCCAAGGATGCTGGCACACTACCAGAAAAAAAACATGCCAACATGAAGAGGACAAATAGGGTGCAACATGGGAGGGAGGGGTGAGAAAGAATCCATATATGCCATATCCTAGCCCATTCTTCAGATGACGGACACACCCCAATGCCAGAAAACCACTACGGCAATGACAGAGCTGGCATAGGAAGGAATAAACCCATAGGAAAACATGGGGAAGGGAAAAACACCAGAAAATTGCACCTTTCCCTCTTCTGGTGGATAGGATTGGCACCCCAGCCAGTGTCTATGGAGCATTGAATATAGACTACATTTGGCAGCCAATTGCAGCCCATTAACCACAGTACTAATTCACCTGCCAGGGAGAATTCAGATGATCAGACACATGGCATGGAGCTATACCTCTCTGGTTTCTCAAAGGGAAACTTTGGTGATGGGAGCCATGGTGAAAGGGTGCTTGGTACACAGAGGGAGCGCTTTACCTAAACAACTTGTTTTCCCTCACAACATATATGGTAAGATATTTTGTTAACACTTATCTTCTCTTAATTCCTATTGCAGGGATTCTGCCCCAGGAGGGCTCCCCACACAAACACCCAACCGGAACATCTACATCATCACTTCAACAGGAGAAGCAAGCACAATGCACCCCACATAGGTAAGGAAGGGAGAGGAGGAAATCAATACTGTATTGATGCTGCACTCTTGTTCCATTCCTCTACCACCACCACCCACTTTGATACTGACCCTTCAGGATTGTCAAATATATCTTTGCTACAAAATATGATGAATAACCATCCATTTCTTTTGCAACAGCTAAGAGCAGGGAGTGTCTGCTCCCTTGTGGTGAATGCCAAGGACTCCAACCATTGCTCCTGCTGGCTAAACACTCATCTGAAGCCCTTTTATTTTTCAGGACTGCACCACTGCCATGGGTGTGTGTGAACATTTGTCCTCTGCAGAGTTCTACTGCAGCCCCCACCAGAAGAGGGAAAGGTAATGTCCCAAGCCACCATGCTCTTACCCCGAAGAGGACACCACTGTGATGGCCCCACTCTCCCTCACAAACACTGATATGCATCTCAATCCAGAGAACAGGGGTGACTGATGCTGTGGTCAACTCCTCTCTCTTTCAAACTTTTTCTACCCAGGTTTGTGTTAGGTGGTTGGTTTAGATAAAGCAGGATTCAAAAAGAAGGGGAAAAAAACCCTCTGGTACTTGATAAACAATCTATGAGAGTGTCTTCAGAGAAATCAGAGTGAAAATTTCTGTTTCTGTTTTGGTAGTTAGTTATAAATGCACACATGAATGATGACTGTTACCGTAGTTACTCACTAGCATTCTGTAAAATCTTAATCTCAGCTGCACCCCGGAATGTGGAAGGCAGGCTACTGGTCTGAGGGCCACTTGTTGCCTCCCCCCTCGTGTTCCCCTTTGGCACCAGCAATGCATGGTTCAGCATCTATTATCCCAGCACTAGAGCAGGAAAACTCTTAAAGTATACATTCACGGCACATTTGTTTCATGCAAAGCCTTCATGCAATCCCACCCTCAACTTTAACCACTACTTTTCCAGCACCTCTGATAAAAGCAAAAGAGGCCAATGTCTCCAATATCTGGTATCACCTAGCCCAGGTGTATTAGAAGCGACATCATTACCGCTGCCACTCAGTTAATAGAAGGCCAACCCTGTATTCTCTTTCCCGCCAATGATCTAATGTAGTAAGCCAACTCTGCCCTGTGAAATTGCATTTCATACTTTTCCTACTAGATCTGTATTATGCCAGCTGCTTTCCTCACAGTAATAGGCTCTTGAGGGAGATGATTGGTTTAATAACCTAGCTGGGCACTGCAGTTTTGAATGGCTGCGCACAGAAATTGAAGCCAAAACCACCTTTAAAGAAAATGCTATTTATACTGAATTCAATAAATGGGTCCCTGTGATTGCCTTTAGTGCCAGAGGTGCAACATGTATACTGTTTAGAATTTGTTCAGAAGGTAGAAATGAACAAGGCGGGTCATTCATAAAAAATATTATGAATGCTATAAGAGATCATCTATATATATTTTAGGTGTGTTTTTTTTCAAGACTTGCATTAGCCCATGACAAATGCAGTCGCTTATGCTTTGGAATCAAGTGTACACATACAAACGATTGAGAGTTTGTGCATAGCAAGCCTTCACATACTATTTGTTTGGATCCACATACGCAGACTTACAGCGCAATCCTAACCAACTTTCCGGCATCGGTGTAGCTGTGCCAACAGAGCACACACTGTATTTTGCAATGCAGGGGCAGTAGGGTGTTTCATATTATAGGGTTAAAATAAAAATATTACATTTTGTTGACTTTGCTCATTCCCTCATTGATATAAAAAGGATAGCTGACAAATTTAAGGAAGATTGGGTAATATTTAGAGGTTGCACACTTTTAATATATAATATATAGTATATAGGGCTAAACAAGAAACAAGATCTCCAATGATTATTATTTTTATTCTCAAATCCATCCAACGATACTAAACTTCAAACAAGACTTAGATGAAACTTCTTAAATAACATTCTTGTTATCTACATTAGTTAAATTTGTAAGATGCAACTCCTGTTTTCTCCAGGAATTTAATTCAAACTCCAGGCTTGAATAAAAACACAACAAAGGTAATGGGGTGGCCGGGGGGGGGGGGAGACCGCAGAGGGGGATACAGTGAAAGGAAAACATGCATTGACCCGATGTGAAGACGAGGCAGTTTTTCCGGGTCCTTTTTTTTGGGCCTAAATTTCCCGCCTTGTAAGCGAGTATATACGGTAGTACAACTACATGCTACAGTTCTCTAGCAAAAAAAGCTGAACAACCCTACAAAAATGACAAAAGTGTGCAACCTCTAAATATTATTCAATTTGTCTAAAATTTGGCATAAGTATCACTTAGAATAGATGAACAGAACCAAGCGGATGAGCAAACTGACATGAAAATAGGAACTTTGGAAAATTGAAACACCCTAAGGGGCAGTCATGGAGGCCTCTTCAAGGTGAGGGAACCTTTGTTCCCTTACCTCGGGGCTGCACTGCAGCTGCACCAGCGCAGGAAAGTTGGCTAGGATTGTGCTGTTAGACCTTGTGAAGCTTTTAAATGTAGAAGTATCACTGACACAATCACACAAGAATCGTCCCTACTCCTATGAAAACGTTTTGCTTTTTCCAATCATGTTCCAAGCAGAAACCTCACATTACCCTTCAAAATATGCTTCTGTGGCATTCAGGAACCGCCTTGGGATGTGTTGAGACCACATGGTTCCCAGAGACGTTTTGCTGCTTGCTTCAAAGCTGTTTGGCTGTTCTCAGAATTTCTTGGAATGTTGCCCAGGAGCAGAAGCTTCCCAATTTACCTCAAGGTTTGCTTTAGGTGAAATTCAGTGGCAGTTCTGGTCGTCCCCTCTTCCCTCCTCAACCTCACTGAAGAAGGGTTTGGGTGGTGGAAAGGGAGGGAAAGAGAACTTCCCAGAAAATGAGCAGGATAAAACAGCTCCTCTCCAAAGGTTTGAACATATTTTAGCTTATCAAGGCTGTCACACAATTCACCCAGCCGCTATTCCATTCAGCTGGCTGGAACATGGGTTTGATGGAGTTTTGTGTGTGTGTGTGGGGGGGTCCCCCTTCCACCCTTGATTGTGCCAGAATGCTTTAATTAGGAGATTACTAGTTTGTTTATTCTTTTGCTTCTCCTACAGCCAAACAGTTAATTTTTTTTCTAGCGATGATAATCCTCCCTCCTTTCCTCTTATGCAAATCATTCCAATTGCCTTCCTCAGCTGTGATTATAAAACTGGTTTTCGAGATGGTCAGGCAGGGGCAGGCTGCATGTTTTTCAATAGCTGCATTCTGCTTTCTCTGTAGAAACTGGTTAACGGCTTTAAGAGGAGCACGTTAAAACAAAAGAAAAGAAAAGAAAAGAAGCAGTCAGCTTGGAACAAGGGGTACAGTGTAGGAGGAACAGTGCTAAACGAAAGCCCAGCCATCCAGTGCACAAATTAGGGCAGTGGTTCCCAAACTGGGAGGTGTGGCTCCCAGGGGAGCCATGGAAACCAGCCAGGGTAGCCACGGAGTGCCACGGAATCCTCTCGAAAAACAGTGCAATACCAATTGGCACACATCAGCATAATGTAATGGGGAGCCGCGGCCACTGGTCGCCAACGGTCAAAGGAGCCGCAGGTCAAAAAAGTTTTGGAAAAACTGAATTAGGGGATATTATTGAAATATTTCTCTGAAACAAATTTTCTGTTTTAGCTACTAATGGGAATTATGCCAGCAGGTATTTGGGCAGTATGGTACCAATAATGACTCCAAGTTCTATTTGTTCTCTTGCATATCAATGTACTGGAAACTAGTTGTCCTTATTTTCTGCTGTTACATAAGCACTTTATAGTATTGAGATAAGATGCTGCAAATGTTAGCAAAACCTGTTGCCCTCCTCCTCACCATTTTAGAAATTCCCAGATGCCCTGTTCCCCAATGCTAAATCTTAAGCACCTGGGAGTTATTACATTGCTGGCAAACCTAACTGGATAGCAGATAGGAAAGAGCTGTTCATCACCACTGCCGCTGTAGGTGGGTGCATGAAAAAAAACTCACATCAGTCTGCTGTCTGGTTCCCGGGGATCATGAAGGGATCAATTATGCACGCACACACCTTTTGCCCCAGGTTTCCCCCCCCAAAAAAAATTTGGAGTTACCACTACTCACTGAGCTGACCCTGCAAGCACCTTCTTTAACTTGTTCTTTCTCAGGGAAATGGATTCCTTTTGCTTTGACTCATGAAGCATCATGTGTCTTGCCTATTCCTTTCAAAAACTGCTCGTCATAATACAAGTGCAACAATGCTTGTTTCCATATTCTGACCAAACTTAGAATTCCAAAGATGTTTCTCATGGGGGAAGACAGACAGACAGACAGACAGACAGACAGACAGACAGACAGACAGACAGACACACACACACACACACACACACACACACACACACACACACACACACACACACACACTTTTGCTTTAGGCACAATGGCAACTGCAGCTCTAAGGACGCTTGTTATGCTAACACCACTTTGTAAGTGTCCCATTCCCTGTCTCACTCCTTTACAAAGGCCACAATATGCTTCTTTTGAGTGTTAGATGCTGGCCCTTTTTGTTTTGAGGTATTACACATGATCACACACAGCTCTTATTTTAATGTGTCAGCAATATTTCAGTTGTTAAATGAAATATCCGTAACTACTCTTCTCCCTTCCCGCTAAGCAGAGAGAGAGAGAGAGAGAGAGAGAGAGCGAGAGAGAGCATTTCCCCTCGTTTGTTATTCACAGAATGGATGGTGCGCATAAAAGAAATCGTCCTTTTAACTCGTACAGTTTCCCTAGCAGTGAGCTTTCTCACTGCCCATAGATTTTTATTCACTCAATAAAAGGAGGGATTCTAGCTCTAAAACATTTTTTATTTGTATGCATCTTTCACATTCATACACAGGAAACACTTTTATCAGCCTAACGTATTCAAACAACCAGGCAGTGTTCCTGCAGAACAGTTTCATATTTAATGCTTGATAGCGTTCTTATGTGATAGCAACACTATCAACAAAGCAATTCCATTTTTACATTTTGCTGAAACGTGTTACAGAGGTCGGGGTATAAGTTACTTTATCAACAGTACAATTGATGGACAAGAAGAACAAAAAAACACCAAACCATTACATATAGGGTTCTTTTCTTCCTAATGATGAAATTCAGAAGTCAGTGGGGAGCATCCAGTAAGCATGAGGATGCATTCACACAACCAGTTTACCTACCATGTTTATACAACAGCGTTATTGCAGCTCTCCACATTGACATGTAACCAGGACTCCCCCCCCCCAAAAAAAACACCAGGGATTACTGTTGTCAGGAGTAATACAAGTCAGTGTTACTTAGGAAATGAGGGACACGACCACAGGGAAGTATGTGTTCAGCAATTACCCCATAGTCTCAGCAATGCATGAACCCGACCTAACCACAATCCAGATCAAGTTAAGCAGCTATAACCCCAGCTCTCTAAGAGTTTGCTTACACAAGCCCAGCTCTAAGAGCTTGCTTCACTCACAACCCAATCAAAGCCCTGTGTTAACTGAAGCACAGGTGTGATCAGCAATCAAGAAGCATCTAGTCACACGTTTTACTGGAGTTTGTTACTGGAGTTTGGAACGACTTTGGCTCACTTTTATTACCCATGCAATTAATCTGTTCATGTGAGCAACACCACATGTAAACTGGTAGATCACAGACAGTGAGTGTGCCAGTTTGCTGAGTGCCCCTGGGGCAAGGTCCTGCAGTGGCCCCCATGGCACCCCCACCTGTTCTCTGATGCTACACTGGGTGCTACCGCTACCATTAGTTCTGAAGGCACAGGGGTCGGCCCAGCCAGCCTGACCCTCTAATGGGCACGGGCCCTTGGTCAGTGCTCAAACTGGTCAGTCCCTGGCATCATGCCTACTCACCAATTGCAGCCTCGGCGAATTCTGTAATTGCTATTTCAGAGACATGGAGATCACAAAACGTGTTACACTGCTCAGGAGAGAAGGTGACTCTGACGAATGAAAAAGTAGCCCAAACACATTGGGTGTTAACCAACACAGAAACACACAGCTGAACTCTCTAGTCCCATTCTTTTCAGTGGTATAAAAATGCGCCCAATTTTCTCCATATTACACCCTTGAGAATAACTATCACAGTAAACAATTAACACAGCACACAACACAAGATTGATTTGTGGAATTCATCCCACAACATCCATCCCACAACATGCTCATTCACTTTTTTTCTTTTTTTCTTTTAAGGATCAGACAAATCATGGAAGGTAGGTTCAGAGGCGTGGAAAGAGTGGAGCAACCGGAGCAGTGGCTCCAGGTGGCTCCACGGCTCGGGCGGCATTCCTTAATGGATATTGGCCATGACAAGTCAAACGGAGCCTCTCTGATTAGAGGTCGTATATTTCTGATTGTTGGATAATGGGGACAAACAACAGAACATGGCCATTATGTCATGCCCTGCTTGTGAGCTTCCCACAGCATCTGGCTGGCAAACACAATGCAGGACTAGATGTATCCTTGGTCTAATCTAGCAAGGCAGTTATTATGTTCTTATATTCCTCCTATCATTACCCAGTATTTTGGCATACTGTAGCAGCTCTACCAGTGTGAACAGCAAGATAGGATGTTCTCATTCAGCTATCATTTTATGAACTCATTGGTGGTCTTATGGCGCAATCCTGTCTAGTCTTAGACCAGTGGAGCAACCGCCCCGCCAGTTTAGGGTGTCGCAAATGAGCCGTAAGGCACGTCTGTGGCACCAGGTGAGTAGGCAGTGCTGGTAACAAGGCTGGCGCTGCTCTACTTGCCGCAGGAGTGGAATGCCCATTGGGGATGGTACGTTCCCCACCAGGCAGCGGAGGGATGTGGTGAGGGTGGAACGGGGCATTCCAAGAGGGGGGAAATTGGTTGGCTGGGCCTGGGAAGAGATCGTCAGCCAAGGCTACGCCAAAATCCTAACCCCCTTCCCAGGCCTGGCCACTCTACACAGGGCTCTTGGACTTGCACCAGCAAAATAGCTGGTGCACCTCTGAATAGCCCATTGGGGCAACTGGGGCTTTACCTGAGGGAAGGGAACAAATGCTAGTTTGTGCCTCTGCCTGTTTTGTGCCTGGATGTGGCGGAGGCTGCACTGGCGGAGGCTGCATCGCAGGGTTCAAAGTTAGACAGGATTGGACTGTTAATCAAGCCACCGCCATCTTCCAGCCTCAGCCTCCTATCCGCAATGAAAGGATAACTGTAACATTCTCATTTATTGGGCTGCGGTATGCATGACTGAAATCATGTATGTGAAGTACTTCGAATACTTAAAAGCACTCCTGTACATAGTATTACTATATTCTGTCAATTGATATCATGTGCATCCCTTTCAACGGGTGTGCGTGGGCAGAGTTTTCCCGCCTGATTTCTTTTTAGGCTGTCTAGAAGTTGATTTGAGAACTCCTCTTATTCCAGTCTTGACTCCAGAGTTTGTTTTTGTTTCTTATGAACAGTACACACTGTGAGGATGAAACAGGCTCTGAAGCCACTTCATCTCCACTACACACCCGGTTCTCTCTCTAATCTCTCCTCAACCCTCTCTCCACTTCTAGTTCTTTGTTCTTATGCTCACAGCCAATCAAATCCCCCAGCTATTTATGCCCAGAAGTCTGCAGCAGGGATTTAATTTTGAAATTTATTTCATCCTTTTCCATCACTGAAATGTCAGTGGAAATCTTTCATTGGGGTTTGTTTGTTTGCTTAATGGAATAGTCTCTCTCTCTCTCTCTCTCTCTCTCTCTCACACACACACACACACACACACACACACACACACACACACACACACACACACTCAAGCCCCCAAAACTCGACTGCATACAGAGATTTTAATAAACAATGACTGTGACAACATAGATGTAGATCAAATTAATTATCGGAGGCAAACAACAGCGAGAGGAGGATATGCTTTACTTATGAAAATGGTCAGATTTTATAGTGGATGAGTCATTTTCGTTTCATTAAACGTTGAGAATGTTTTTAACGAGACAGTGTGACCACTTGCCTCTACAGGACATTTATGATGAGCTGCCTTGTACTGAGTCAGACTGCTTGTGCAACTAGCCAACACTGACCGCACCTCTCTAAGGTTTCACACAGGTGTTTTTCTTAGTCCTCCCTCAAGACACCCAGGACCAGGAGTGAACTGGAGACTTCTGCAGGCAAAACATGTGCTCTAGCAGCAAGCCTATCTCTAATGTGGCCTCATATCACAAAAGGGTGCTTTTAATCCATGCAGCAGCCAACACATGTACAGCATAGGTATACAGGTGAGCTGTGGCCCAAATGGAAACTTTGCTGATGTCCAGGCACTGAACACATCAGGGCGCAAGTTAAGAACCCTTTAAATATGACATCCATCAGGCACCAAGAATCACCTTACCTGCATGGGTAAGTCTAATTTTACATGCTCAGCATCGTGCTAACTTTGGGGACGAGTGACAGGGACTGGCTGCTGACCACCCAAGATGATTGCTCAAGACACCAAACACCATTTTAATCAAGGTGCTGGAAAGGAACTGCATGGTTTCCCCACTTCTGAAAAGTCTGGTGCCTGTTCTGAAACTTCGCAGCCACAGAAGTAGTGAGGTGGTTCATCCAGCCCTTGAAGACAGGCAGTTGGACAACTCAGCCGGTCTTCTGACACTGGCCTGCATGGCTCTGGAAGACAGGGAAAAGTTTCCCCATTTTGCTGACTGTTCACTGAGCATGTGATCAGTCTCAGAAGAATGGTGGTGGTATCAGGGGACTTTTCACTCTCCGCAGTCCCCCAAATTCATCCCAGTATCGGCTCGGTGATATTTTAACTTAGCTAAAAAGACTACAGGTATACAGAAAGATTACAGGTATACAACTGAGGGATGGTTTCTTTTTTCTTCTCTTCCCTCCCTGTATTCAATATAAGAGCCTAATCAACTGTTGATGCTTCAAGTAATTGTCTGTACAATCAACCTGTCTCCTGCAGTCCCCTTTTACACTCCAGTTCCTGAGAACCGTCATTCTTCATTGATCGTGACATTAATTACACCAGAGCTAGGTGTTGCAAATACATGCATATGTCCTGCTACCATTAACACATTTAACTCTCTACATGCTCTGATTGAATTAGAATTCAATAGACACAGAGCATGCACAAGTCCTGATTCATGTCAAGAGATTCTGACAGATTGTCAGATTGGCTCTCGTGGGCTGGCTCATGTGGACCAATGAGGGAGTTTAGGTTTGAGGAGAACCTGCTTCCAGGAGGAATGTTCTGAGTCAGCTGGGGCTGCAGAGAGGAGTCCTGGTCTTGTTTTTTGTTCTGTTCTGTTCTTTTTAGGAGAGCAGAAAAGAGGAACAGATACTTTCTGCTGCTTAATTGTTGATGAAGATCAGAAGCCACCTACTACTAGATTGTAGTTTTGGAGCATAATGATATATATTGCCTTCCTAGGGTTACCATATTACACAGATCATTGAGTTTCCCCCAAATTTTAGCAATTCTACCATCTGCCCATTTTGCCCATTAGCTGGCCTGGATAGCGCACCCCCCCCCCCTTCTCTCCTAGGTGCTCTGGAAACTATGAGCCAAAACATGGAGGTCGTAATCAGCCCCATGGTCTGAGAAATAAGCCTGCCCCTACCTTTCATTTTGTTAGCCCCTGAGAGAGAAGGCAGAACTCAAACTGAAAGATCTGTGAAGCAGTGGTTGCCTGCTTTCATTCCCTTGTGTGCACACACAGTCCATAGACACAGGAAAAGGCTACAGGGAAATTTCAACTGTCTGCGGATATAACTTCCTGGTTCCTTTCTAAAGGTACTGCTGCTGTTGCTTTCTCCCCTGGGGAAGAAGTGAGAACAGAATACACTGGAGAAATCCAGCATTTTAGCAGAGCTGTGCCTGGGCACCAGTGTCTTGTTTCCCCCCTTCTTCTTCCCCCATCAGCACCAGACAGAATTCCATGATCTTATTTTTAAATAGATTAACAGCGCAATCCTATGTAAGGATCTGACTGGTGGCCCATGGCCGCCCACCGGATCCTGAGCACCAGTGGCCAGGCTGCCGCCGGGCCGGAGGTCTACTCAGGGAAGGGAACGCTCGTCCCCTTCCCCAAGTGTAAATGGCAGCCGGCCCAAAATCCTTGCGGAAATAGGAGGAGGCCGTGTAATGGCCCAGCCACTCGGCGGGGGTCAGGATATGGCCGAAGCCATCACCTGCCCCCTCCCGGGCCGGCTGGGCCAATGGACCCCCTCCCCCGCCTGCCAGATGGGTCTGTGCTGGCCTTCCCTACACGTGAGTAGTTGCAAACGTGCTTTACTACTTCCGGCGACATTTGCGACTACTTCCGTGTTTTGCGACTACTTCCGGTGATGGAACGCTCGTTACGTCATCGGTTAGTTACGGAGGATTGCGCCATTAAAAAAGTATTTAGAGAAGTGCAATATGCATATTAAACTTTTAAATGTTTAACTAAAAAGAAACAAACCGAAATCCCCTTAAAAATAGGCCTACATTTAAGAGAGTGCAAGCTTCAGGCTTAGTCACTATGTTCTCTATGTATGGAAGACCAAAACAAACTAGAAAAAGCATCCATAGAAGCTGTAAAGTATCTGTGATTTAAGTTTACAGATTTCTGGTCTGACCAATGAGAAGCTGCCTTGTTACGACCAGAGTTTTGCTTGGGCTCTCCTGAGGAGCTCAGCTGAAGAGAAACAGCAATAGCACAGTTTGTGCTAACATGTGTACTTTGCTTTGATGCTTTCTAGAACAAAATAATTTAAAAGAGAAATATCACACGCTGTCATGTGAGCTTCCAAGCTCATCCAGTCTTTCAGCTGTCTGAAGTAAGCCTGTGGATAAAAACCCCACATTCCCCCTCACCTCCTAAATTCTTTCCCCCTGCCTCTAATCCTAACCCCCAACCCCAAAGTACAATGTATGGGGACAGAAGTGAATGAACACCCTGCGGGAGGGGGGGGCTGGAGCAAAACATGTCCCCCCATGATGTCACCACCGCAAGTGACATCACCGCTGCCACCTCCTCAAAGGGCTTCCCAGGCGCAGGGCGGGCAAGCCGAACCTTTGCACCACCACCTGCCCACGTTTCATGCTGCCACTGCCGATCCCACTGCCCATGCGTCCCCCGCCGCTTTGTCCCCCCCCCGGTATTCCACCCAGGGTCCCCCCGGTGACGCTTCTGTATGGGGAAGAATAAATATTTAGGTTCTAGAAGTAGATAGGGAAATTTTGCATAAAATAGAATACTATATCAGAATAAGCCTCCAGCTGAAACTTGCCCAAACCACAGCTAGTTCCCGTACTGCATTACTGTATTTCTTCAATTCTAAGACGCATGTTTTTTCCCAATTAAGCATTTCAAAAAATGGGGTGCGTCTTAGAATCGAAGGTCTCCAAAAAGCACCCCAAAATGCTATATTCTTAATTACTGGGGCTTGGGGGAGCTTCAGGGAGACCTGTGCGACCCTCTCCAGCCTCCCCGATCTTCTGTTCAGCAAAAAATTGTGATTTTCAGCCATTTCCGGTTTTCGCGAAAACCAGAAATGCCCAAAAATCGCTGTTTTTCACCGAACTGAAGATCAGGGAGGCCTGCAGAGGGTTGCACAGGCCTCCCTGAAGCTCCCCCAAGCCCAGGTAACGAAGGAAATGGCACTTTCTGGCAGTGCACTCAGTCATCCTCAGCTGCGGGAGACATGCTGGGGAGAGTTGGTGCTGAGCGGGTAGATTCAATGAAGGGAGGTGAGTCTTACAATCGATGGATTTTTTTTCCCCTGCTGGTGGTACTGAAAGTAAAGGTGCGCCTTAGAATCGATGGCGCCTTAGACTCGAAGAAATACGGTATTTCATTAAAACATTATCAACACATTGCTCAACAGCTTGATACAAAAAGACCCATAGGAAATAGTCAAATTATGTTTTCGCTCCTTTCTGCAGTCATTACTGTTAGCAACATTCCTACATGCATACTGAGATTTTAAGTAGGATCTGAGATCTTAAGTTGAGAATTTACTTTTGTATGTGGCAGTACAGAAAAGCATGGTTGGGAGTTCCACGTCATCACCCAGATGCTCTTCTTAATTGGAATGAATTAAAACACAATGAAAGATTTCATAATTCTGAAGAAACTGCAAAGCAATGTTCCACCCCCCACACACACACACACACCATTCACTGATTATCTGAGGCTTTGGCAGTGGCATTGCTGGAGGGGGTGCGGCACCGTACGTGGTGGAAAGACACTGCACCACGCCTTGCAAACCAGTGTAACGCGGCCCCTCCCACTCGCTCCTGGAGCCATTCCAGCAACAAAGGCAACGCCCAGTGCCAGTATGGCTCCAAGGGCGAGTGGGAGGGGCTGTGTTACAGCAGATTGCAAGGCGTAGTGCAGCGCCTTGCACCACTTACGGTATTGCACCCCCTCCCACAACGCCACTGGGTTTGGGGCCATTCTCGCTCTCACCATTTTTTAAAGAGACCTGAATATAAATGCTAGCAGATTCAAGTGAGAGAGAGAGAGAGAGAGAGAGAGAGAGACTCATTTTGTATTCAAACCATCTGAGGTTTCAAGACAACTCATTTTCAGTAGATTCAGATTCAGCAAGTTCAGTGGGAACAAAACAAGGTAATTTGGGAGGAGAAACGATGGCCAGAGTGTGACTTGTAACAGGAAACATATATGCTGGACATTGAAGAGGAGGGAGAAGCAATTTTTGTATGCTGAACGTTGACTGGAAGTGACACTGCAACTGGTCCAAAGCTCCGGTTAACGTATTTCCACTGGCACTTGGCAGAAGATTTGCCCTAGGGGCAAATTTCATCCTAACAGAATGATTTCAAGGGAAATCCTACGAAGAAAGGAACATGAAGAGCTGCCTAGTCCCATTACTTGTGGGGAACTACTGGCACTTCATGCAAGAACAGCAAATGAAATGTCATTTGGTACATCATTCTAGTGGTACTATTCTTGAGCAGAGGGTCAAGAGAAGGCGGAAACTCAGGTGAGCTAATGAAGCTGGAGCTACAACGCACGTGTTCGCATTCCGTATGTGTCTGGTGTCCCGCCCCCAGGTTAAAACATCTGGCTCTGATTGGCTGAGCGAAACACAAATGCGGGCAAAGTCAAGCTGGACTCCACTTTGCCTCTGTTTGCATTTCGTTCAGCCAATCAGAGCCCGTTGTTTGAACCTGGGGGCGGGACACCAGACGCATATGGAACGTGAACGCATGTAGTGTAGCTCCAGCTTGAAAGTGGCACAATAGGAGAAAGACTCCTGAAATTGACCCTTGTTTGACAGTCGTTTGTGGGTGTAAGTACTGATGTCCTACCTATCATCTCTTTTTCTTGCTCCCTCTCTGGTCCAAACCACACATTATTAGAGGTGAACGAGCTGGGTGAGGTTTGCCTCTCAATGATTTGAAAATGATCTGATATTTTATCCAAAAATATTTTTGGGGGGAGGGGGAGAAGCATAGCTGGGGGGGGTGGCACGGTAGATGCTGCACAGCAGTGCAAAGTAGCCCCTCCCACTCACCGCTGGAGCCATTTCGGCAGCAAAGGCAGTGTTGACTTTGATTTATGAGGAAATTTATCATTGATTTATGGAGGAAAGGTCCATCACAGGTTACAAGCCATGATGGGGATAAGCAACCTCCTGGTCTTAGTAATAGGCTCTCTCTTAATGCCAGGTGCAAGGAAGTGGTGACAGGATACAGGTCCCTTGATGTCCCGTGTGCTCTCTGAGGCATCTGTTGGGGCCACTGTGAGATACAGGAAGCTGGACTAGATGGGGATTTGGTCTGATCCAGCAAGGCTGTTCTTATGAAGTCACAGGGGTCCTGATAGGAATCTTCCCCTAATAATAAGTTATTATTAAGACTGCTAAATAATTCTTGAATTTACTGGAGCATGCTCTTGTTGTCTTGGGTGAAAGACAGGGTGAAAACTTAAAATCGTTTTTGACTGCTAAATAAATTAGGCTTTTTGAGATATGGGTTAAGAGCTGCACTGAAATGAAATATTAGCATATGACAAGGATAGTACATCTGTTGAGACAGCATTTGAGAAAAGACAACAACACTGACATACTTTATCAAGGAAAAGCAAAAGTTAGAATGTTAAAAAAAATCTGGACTGTCAATCAATTTTATCATTACACTTTCATTACTGACAGTTTAGTATACGATGTGAAAAAAAGTCCTTCTGAAGCTGATGACAAATGTTGCCTAATGCAAATTTAAGAACGCTTGGAAAGATCACAGATTATAATGAATACCAATATCTAGAAATGCAAAATGATGAAGGCTGACCTCCACCATTGATTGACATACAATGGTGTTACTAATGATTGTTCGAACAAGGGAAAGGATTTGCCAGCTATGCGTTTTGCACCAAAATTATGATCTCTTAACGATGCATGTATTTTTCCAATGGATGCCTTGTTCTGCCATAATTCTCAGCTTTGATAGTACAGTATAAGGATATTTCTGTATAGCCTTATAATCATCCTTTCTGCTATGTAGGGGGCAGCCCAATCCTGTCTAGGACCGCCACAGCGTGCAAGATCTAGGATCAGGCCAGCACCGGCACAGGTGGAGGCCTCCTCAGGGTAAAAGAGACTTTGTCCCTTTACCCGAAGTAACGGCCCAGCCGTCACAATGGGTCTTCTTGGATATGTGCTGGCAAAATGACCGGTGAAAATCCAAGAGGCCCGTGTAAGGCCGAACAGGCCTGGGAAGGGAGAAAGAATTCAGCGGAGCGTGCTGCCGAGGATCCCTCCCCCTTCTCAGGCCCGGCCACCTAATTCCCCCCTCCCATTCCGCCCTCCCCATGCCCCTCTGCTGCCTGGTGCACACCTTACCTGCGTCCACTGGCAGTGGCCCCCATACGGCAGGGAGCGAGTGGCGCCAGCCTTGCCATTGGTGCAGCTTACACCCAGGGTGTTAAAAGCATTCCTTATGGCATGTTTGCAACACCCTGAAGGGGTGCAGCAGCAGATGCGCCACTCCAACATTATTACACAGGATTGCGCTGTTTAGTAGCATAAGAAAAAAACTGGACCATACAATCTTTTTTTGCCAATAATCAAGATGTCAACCCTGATCAGAACCTAGAATGTTCAAAACATCAGGCAATGGCAGGACAATGTCTAAAGACGATCCTGCATCTCTCATTACAAAAATAATGCCTATTAGCATTTAATGTGCTTTTAATTGGCCCAAATAGATTTAATTGTTTAGCTGATTCTTTGGTGCATAATTAAATGCACTTCAGGGAATCGCAATAAAACTGACAAACTCCCAGTGCCAGCTTCGCAAGCACTCAGGTCTGAGGCTGTAAATTCTCAGGACTTATTGCCCGATCTAGAAAGGAGATAAGGCACTGCGGATAAATCCTGAAGACCGCCACAAAACCAGAGTCAGCTGTCAGAAGCGATGCGCTTCCAGCATCGGCGACTCAGAGTAATGCCTTTTGGTTTCTGGTGCACGGTCATGAATTATTTCTGCTGTGTTGCTCTGTCATCTTTTGCACACAGTAAGGGCTGAGCAGATTCTTGTGGGTACAAAACAGTAGGCCGGCATCTGTGATGAAGCTCCCTAGGGACTCTCAGCAAGTACGCAGCGAGCTCAAACACATGGTGCTAGTCCTAAGGGCAGGCGGAAGCCCACACTGCATAACTGGAGAAGGAAAAAAAGTTGCTCAAATAAAAATTAAGTGCTGACTTGGTCTCTCTAAAGTACTGCATCTACTAATTGCCAAGCACTAGATAAAATCAGTAACTCTGCATTCCAGTGGTACATTATAGCTTGGTAGTAAAACAGTTCCTCTCCCTCTTTCTCAGTTTTAAATCACATTTATCTACTCAACCTGAATTTTAAGAAGGGGGCTATGAGTTGCTTATGAAAAATCCTGAATCTAAAAAAGATTTGGAATGTAACCTACCAGTCCCTTTGTATAGGAAGGGCCACTTCTGTCCATAAATGTAGTACAACACTACAGTTTGCAAGGCAATTGCTAGGACGTATCTAATTTATGGATTCTATTTGAATCCTAGCTTCCAAGGTCCTCTCATTGGCATCTGAGCCCCACAACAACCCTGTGGGTCAGATAGGCAGAAAGACAGCAAACGAACCAGTGAGCTTCACAGCTATAGAGGGATTTGAACATGGAATTTACACAGTAAAAGCCAACATTTCAGCATCTTTTCCTCTCTGTCTTGTAGCCCTTACTCTGAAGTATATTATTGTAATGCAATGGTTCCCAAACATTTTAGTGCCACTACCCTCTTTTTGAAATGACAGTCTATATCAGGACCCACCTAACACCTAGGGCCGGAAGTGATATCAATTAAGCAGGAAGTTACATCGTTAAGCTAGTGATGACCAGAAATAAGCACTTTGTTGTAATTGTTCTCATTCATTCAGGTAAGTATTCATTTTGGTACAAATAAAGAAAATTAAACTGATTCCAAAATGTCTCAGATATTGAATTGGGGCCATTCAGTTCAATTTGTATTCATTTCTAAATGGTCTCTATGAGAGTTAAATAGACTGAACAGCATATGAGTCATTCAGTTTGGAAACTGTTCATTACCCCTAACCCTTTTTGTAATTGGGAGCGGTATCCCACTATCAGGAGGCAGGGAAGATACACAGACATGTAGGCCAGGAGCTAGTAAGTGAGGAAGATGGTCCCCTATATAGCTTCATAAAAAGTTTTTAAAAATACATTTTTACTGGCAACGTTTAAGGAGAAAACTGCTGAGGCTCATTTAGCACAGCAGCACCATCTTCCTACCTCCCACCACCATTCCTTGTTCATTACCCCTATTCGTTTTGTAATTCATGGGGGGGGGGTTACCTTGACGCACAGCAGAACGGTGGGTCTCTTCTTTTCTTAACAGAGCTATTTTTGTTCTTCTCCAAGCAGGAAGAAAGAAAGGTGAAGGAGCTTATGGGAGCTGTAGGCTTTGTGAGGAGTACAGTACTGTACTTGTGAGGAGTACAGTTCCTTCACCTTTCTTTCTTCCTCTTTAGAGAAAAAAAGAAAAATTAGCTCTGTGTGTCAAGGTAGCTTCTCTGGGTTTGCAACCCACCAGAAATCGGCTGGGGACCCACTGGTGGGTCGTGACTCACAGTTTGGGAACCACTGTTCTAATGTATCCATTGGGTTAGTAGTACAGCTTGTTGGTTTCAGATTCAACCACTCCGTTATAGTTTATATATGGAATACTTTAGAGTTCTTCAGTGGAGCTTGCCAATCTAAATCCATTGATTACGAGTAGGACCTGTAACCCATCTGCATCTGCTTTGTATGCAGAAAGTCCCTAGTCAATCACCAGCTCCAAGGTAGGACAGAGAAAGTTCCTGTTTGAAACCCTGCAGACTCACTGCCCGTCAGAGTTAACAATACTGAGCTAGGTGGACTAGTGGTCTGACTCAGTATACAGCAGCTTCCTATGCCTCTTTACTGCCACAGAATTAACAGACCCACAATGTATCTGCTTTCAAATAATCCTGTTCAAGCTATTGACCTGTCATTGACCTGTCCCATATTTTTAAACAGCACAACTCCACAATACACAGTCAATTCCCCTCATTTCAGAGTATTGTAGTGCTCCAGAATTTCACGCAAGACAACCAAGAGTGTCTGTCATTGACTTCGTTTCTGAAATACTATTTGGTAACCAAGTCACAACACTGCCTCACTCCCTAAGGAAAGTATTCTTAACTTTCCTTAGCAATTGGTTGCTCAGTTACCTTTTCCATCACAAGGACGCACTTATCTCAAAAATGTAGTGCCCACACGTTATTTCCAGAGTTTACTCCACCACAGTCTACCACATGAAAATGGCAGGTACCCCAGAAAACGTGCATTCCTGTCAATAGTAGAACAAATTGAGAATGACAGAAAATCCGCCCAGTACGTGATAAGGACAGGGTGCACATGAAGGGTCACTTTTCAATAGTAGTTTTTTTTTTTCCCAATTTAGTATCAGCTGACAGAAATTGTTTCGAATTTCTATGGTTTTGTATTTTATCATTGGGTACAAATAATTCAATGTCTGCTTTGCCCTTCACCACTATGCACAGTGACGTGATAAATACAGTATGAGAGAATGATATACTACAGTACTATGGACACCATTTATAAAACCATACTGATAATGAGACAAACGCTTATGACCCTCTGCCACTGAAGCCATGCTTTATCAATCTATCCCGAGAGGGCAGGACATATTTTGCCCACCTCCTCACACAACTGCACCATAGTATAGGAAGCCATAGAATGAGGTAGAATGCTATCGGGTGAACTTTGGCCAGTCACCATCTCTCAGTCAAGCCCTACTTCACAGGGTTGTTGCGAGGACAAAAAGAGGGCGAGGGGCCACTTATACTACCCTAAGCTCCTGGGTAGAAGGAAAGTATATAAATGTGAAAAAAATACATAAAATAATGCCTGGTAGAAAGGAGCAGGCCCACCCTAAAGTTAAGATTCATCCAGTTAGAGCCAAATCAGTATCGCGCTGCTAATGCGAAAGTGCATCTGCCTCTGCATCAGCTACTTGCTCAGAGGACGGCTTCCATATACAGAGCTCCCTTGAAGGATTGGGGCAAATAAGTGGATGTCCGCACAATCCTGAGGATTGCGACAGTGACGGAATGCCTTAAAGCACGTTCGTGACTACTCTAGAGCAAGGGAGGCCGGCGCAGAGGCTGGCCTCCCTTGCTCCATCACAGGAATGCCCAAGCGGCCGCCGGAGGAGGCAGGTAAGGATCCGGCGGGGGCAGTTCAGCAGATGAGGGAAGGAGGTCATTGGCCTAGCCCGCCCTGGAGGGGGCGGGGGATGACCTCGGCCATATTCCTGTCCTTGCCGTGCCGGCTAGGCCATTACACGGCCTCCTCCGACTTCTGCCAGCTATTTAGCTGGTGGAAATCCAAGGAGGCTGATAGGGCCAGCCTGGAGTTACACCCGGGGAAGGGGAGGAGCATCCCGTTCCCTGAGTAGACCTCCGGCTCGGCAGTAGAATTGCCGCCAGGGCTCAGGATCCGGCGGGCAGCCATGGGCCGCTGGCCAGATCCTTACACAGGATTGCGCTGTGTGTGTGTTTGGAAATGGTACGTTGAGCCTTCATTGGTGGGACAATGAGTTTTCCCATCATTCAAAATCACAAGTCATCACAGCTGGTAAAATATCCTGTGCTAACACAGGATAGTAATTGATAAACAGAATATCAGTAATATTACTAATAGTAATTGATAAACAGAAGCATGTAAGGTGGTTTTGTAATGATCAGAGGCAGATAATGGTCAGAGCCAGGATGGTGTAGTGGTTTGGGAGTCGGAGTTAGACCTGGAAGATCCAGGTTTAAATTCCCACTCAGCCATGAAGCTTCCTGGGTGACCTTGGGCCAGTCACTATCTCTCAGCCCCACCTATCTCACAGGGTTGTTGTGAGGACAAAAAGGAGGGGAGGAAATATGTACACCACTCTGAGCTCCTTGGAGGAAGGGTGGTATAAAATGTGAATAAATAAATAAATAAATAAATAAATAAATAAATAAATATTGGACAACCCTCTTCCTACAGTGTAAAATGGAACAGTTTTGAAGGGTTTAATGTTTTTTTTTTGGGGGGGGAGTTATTTACATTTTAACATTTTCATTCAAGGATGTTTTCCTATTCTTTACCACTGAAAGGGGAAATCCTATTTTTAAAAGTCAGACAGTGCCCCCTTTTTTCCGTGGTTTCGTAGCCAGCGGATTTGACTAACTGCGGGTTCCAAACTCACAGAAAAAGCCACTTCTGTTTTTTCCCCGAGAAACTGGAAGTGTCCTTCAGAAGCCCCCGAGAGGCCTTCTGAGACTCAGGAAGTTCATACACACGCGCAGAAAGCTTTCATTACCCATGGATCTCGTTATCTGTGGGGGATCCTGGAACAGGTCCCCACGGATAACGAAGGCAAACTGTATAAGAGTTGGCTGGGCAGCAATGCTAGTCCTCCTGTAGCAATGCTTATTTGATCAGCTGCCATACATACTTATCACTGCCGCAAAAGTCTGACTACCATTTTGCAGCTAGTCAAACAAATACAAATGACTTCTTCTGACTGACAGTCTCACAGCCCATTCCAACCCAAGTGCTAAGCAGCCCAAGTCAGACCTAAAGTCAGCCTAAGTCGTTTAGGTCGAAGTTAGGTCTGGAATGCAACCATTTAGGGCGAAGTTAGGTCAAAGTTAGGTTGAAGTTACAACCAACGGACTAAGAACAGCCCATTCCAACCCAAGGGCTAAGCAGCACAAGTCAGACCTAAAGTTGACCTAAAAGTGGGCGGAACATGGGCAGACCGTGGGTGTAATGGGGGCGGCAACCAATTAACGTTGGATTCCAGACCCTGGCAAGCACAGACACGCCCCCTCCAACACAAATGCTGACACAAAATTTAGGTCGACCAAAAAGGTGGACCCAAATTTGAGGAGACCCATAGGAGCCATTTTACCTTACCTAAGCCAGCCCTCTCCTGAAAATTTCTAACACCCTACTCCTGAGTTAGGTCAGAGTTAGGACGGAGTTGGGCCTGCTAGGTCTGGAAACCGACAGAGTTATGCTTAAGATAGGGAGCCTATCAGCACCCAGCCCCACCCAGCCTCATTCCCACAAAAGCCCAGCCCCAGACCTCCAGTCACTCTCTCTCTCTGAGCACGTGGCGTGGGGTTCTGTTCCTCACAGCCACAAAGTGGGACTTTGTCGGTGGAGGGCAAAATTCACAAACACCCCACTTCTCTTTTTTCCTCTCTGCCTCCCTCTAGGGCAGAGAGGGCTGTTCTGGCTGTGGCCAACCTGTTTACAGCTGTGCCTGGGCAGCTGCCTCCATGAAAGTGTTTGCTAACCCATGTCTTTCTCCCAGGCCCTCTTCCCCCCCCCCCACAGGCAACAATACCAGCAGGTAAGAGCAGGGTTTGTGCTGACATGTGGTCTGACTGCTGCCTCTTTGCATTTAGAAATATAGGAAGGATACATGCCTCTTTACCAGTGTGTTGTCTCATAGCTGTCTGCATAGCCTGCCATGACATGCCTCTCTACCAATGTGTTGTCTCATAGCTGCCTGCATAGCCTGCCATGACATGCCTCTCTACCAATGTCTTGTCTCATAGCTGCCTGCTTTGCCTACTATGATATATAGGATACATGCCTCTTTACCACTGTTGTGTCTGATTGCTGCCTGTAGTCATGTGAGCAGACAATGCCACAAGTGTGGAACTGTTAGCCTTATGTAGACACCAGCTGTTCTTCCCCCCCCCTTTTCTCTACAGGGTCTACTGACAGGTCAGTTTGCCATGGTAGTGACCCCCAAGTTGTGTTGTTGTCTCTCTCTTTGACCCTTTCCCCTTACAGGATCATGCTCTCCTTACACCCAGGTAAGCAGCTCAGACCATGCTATGTGTGTCACACCTCTCAGCTGTGTTTTATTTCTCTCCTTGCAGGCTTTTGCAACCGACACACTGGCTCCTCTTCAATGGTGACTGCTTCCACATACCAGCTGACATGTAACTCCCCCTTGTTTTTTGTCTCCCCAGGAACGTCCACTATCACCTACCTTCCTGGGAGCACCCCTGGGGCTGCAGTCTGGTTGCCCCACTGTCATCTGCCTCGATGCTGCCAGAGGTCAGGGAGCCAGCCCTGCAACCCTCTGCAGCTGCCGGTGCTGCTGCTGCTCCACCTCCCTGGCTGTCCTATTTGCTGTCCCTCCCCTTTCTATGGAGCAGGCTGTGGTTCCACAGGGGAAGAGCCTGCATCTCCAGGTCCATGGGGCAGGGCTGCTGCTGCTGCTGCTGCTGCTTTCAGATTGGCTGCTGTGACTACCCCTGGCAGCCTCGCCTGGCCATCTCTGCTAACGTTCCAGAACAATAAAGACGCCCCTCGGGCAGAGCCCCAGTGAAACATATGTGCCCAGTGTTTACACAAGCATTGCCCCCCACACACAGACAGCCCCCAGCACTGAAGCCCCTACATGAGTCCCATCCAGGGACTGCCACGGCCTTCCCTGGGAGAACCCAGCAGGGGCGCTGCGAGACCCCCATGGCACAGAGGGGAGGGGGGAGTCAGGGGGGCCTCTCAGACAGGCAAACAGTGACAGCCAGGGCATCTGCCCGTAATGCAGGCGCCTCCGTCGAAGGTCTGCCCGTAATGCAGGCGCCTCCGTCGAAGGTCCGCCCGTAATGAAGGTGCCTCCGTCGAAGGTCCGCCCGTAATGAAGGCGCTTCCGTCGAAGGTCCACCTGTAATGCAGGCGCCTCTGTTGAAGGTCTGCCCGTAATGAAGGCGCTTCCGTCGAAAGTCCGCCCGTAATGCAGGCGCCTCCGTCGAAGATCCGCCCGTAATGCAGCCACTTCCGTCCAAAGTCTGTCTGCATAAGAAGCGCCTGTTTATGCATCACCTTCATCTGCGGAGCGCCCCCTGTGTCCCTATCGGTCTCTGCAGACCCCTCTCTCGGAATCTGTCTCCCACCAGCCTTGTTGTCTGTCTGTCTGTCTCTGACCCACCCATGCCCCTCCCCAGCTCCCCCTGTCTGCCTGCCTGTGTGTCTGCCTCCCCTCCCACTCCCTGATGATGGCTGCTGGCCACCCCCCACCCTGCCAGAGCGCCTGCCACGAGGCGCCGTCGTCGCCCCATCTGGGGGTGTGATGAGCTGCGTGAGCCCTTCACGCTTGCAGCAGACAAGCCCAAGGCATCTCTCGGTCTTGGCCGGGGCACAGAGCAGCAGGCACGCCGGGATGCCTTCTTTGTGGGCATTGCCCCGGCCCTGGAGGTCCAGGGCTTCAGGCAGCGCACGGGCGAGTCATGTCAGAGGCAGTTCCAGTCCTCATGAGACCCCCCTTGTGTGTGACGTTCCCACCCCCTCCCCTTCCCTTCCCTCCCCCACTCACCCCCCAGTGCAGCCTCAACGTGGCTTGGGGATGGCATCGCCTTCTGCAGGAGGGAGGGGATGGCCACTCTCCCCTGCAGCAGGTGGCTGATGCACAGGGTGCCCTGTGGCGGCTGGGCTCAGGCACCTCGCTCACCTGTCACCTGCCCTGCGCTCACCACATGACTGGCGCAACCCCCCTGCCTGCGGTCAGCCCCTTTGCGACCGGGCTGCAACATACCCTGCAGCAGCTGCCATGGATGGACGCTGACACATGCAGACAGAGGCCTGCACATGCCTGAGCCAGACAAGGAGCCTGGAGAAGAGCCTGCCTGCCTGGGAGGTAAGTGTTGCCTGGATCCTGGGGTGGTGCTGGGCCACAGAAACTGCAGCCTGCCTAACTCAGGCATAACTCTGACCTACCTCAGGCATAACTTCTGCCTAACTTAGGCTGCACTTAGGCCACACTTATGCCTGACTTGGAGAGGAGTTGGGTTGGAATGGGCTGTCAGACTTGTTACAAAGGGAGTCCACCAGCAGAATTTTGTCCCCTTACTTGTTCTGCTAATAAAAGTCCCCCGCATCTGTTATGCTGCATTGTGTACAGCCCTTACATTGGAAGATCCTTAAGACCCTCAAGACAGCCAAACAGCGCACAATTTGGAAAAAAAAAGCTATTGTTAAGTGGCACAATTTTCTCTTTTTGCTTAGCACCAAAGACGAACACACACACTTGTAGGTAGCTAGACAGTCACATGAATGAAAGCTTCCCCACCTTCCTTTTGTGACATAAAAGATAGATTACACACTTGGATAACCAGGAATTGTAGACAACCTCCTTGCTTGGATTCTTAGTGAAAGTTCAATAGTTGATTTCATTTGTGTGTGCATATGTGCACGCATGCGTACATCGTCCCGCTGTGCACTCCCTAGTGCCTTGACCCAATTGAAAGCAACCATTTCAATCACAGCAACGAGTTATCACATTAAAAAAAAAATCTGCCTGGCATAAGAGACTGCAGTCTAGCTATTAGAATTTTTAGTAGCAGAGATTAATAATGAGTGTTCTTGCAGCTTTATATTAGGCCCAAGAGTCCAGTGTCATCTATTTTTTACAAAAGAAATGATGCAAAACAGTAGGAACATGAAGTGAGGTCAGAAAAGGCCCAAGTCAGTCATAGTTTGGGTCATTCATTCCACACAAGGAAAACAATTAAACAGAAAGCAAAAACATTCTACATAGCGGTATATTTTTTGCCTATTGAACTAACAGCTGCATTATACTTGTTATGAATGATGGGCATTATATCATAGCAACTGTGCTTAGGATTCCACTGTATAACATTTTAATATCCAATATTATACAATAATGTGGTCACTACTCCATGATCATAAGAACCTAAGATGAGCCCTGCTGGATCAGGCCAAATGCCCATCTAGTCCAGCTTCCTGTATCTCACGGTGGCCCCACCAGATGCCTCAGGGAGCACACAAGACAACAAGATATCTGTATCCTGTTGCCACGTCTCATTTGCATCTGGCATTCAGAGATAGGCCACCTCTAAAACCTGGACATTACATACAGTCATCATGGCATAACCTGTGATAGGGACAGGGAGCCCTTTATTGATTTATTTTGCTATGTAAACTGCTTTGTGAACCACTTCTTGTTGAAAATAAAATACAACAACAACAACAACAACAACAACAACAACAACAACAACAACAATAACAATAATAATAATAATAATAATAATAATAATAATAATAATAATAGTTACTAGTTCTCTGCCTCCCCTTACTTAGGTTCATCTTTCATACTACTTTTCCTGCACCCTTCCTTCAGGCACTTTGCCTGTGAGCTCACAGGCTTTCCACCTCACTACCTACTGGGACCTCTTTCCAGTCCACTGCGTGTCCCATAAAGGCCTTAGGGCCTAGGTGAAGTTTTAACCCATTTTGCTTCCCCTCATAGAAGCTGGACTGCAAACACTGGCTTATTCCAAAAGTGTTATTCCCTGAGCCATTGGTCATAAATACTCCACCAGCTCAGCCTCTCAGTGTCAGAGGCATAAGTTACCATCTTTTCAGTGCAACACAATACAGATGAGATGATTGATTGACAATATTTATAATAAGTCATACTTCCAGCCTGAAAGCTGTGAGATACTTCCGGGGAAAGCCAGATAAGTAAACACAGTAAAGGTATGATTTTACTGAATAACTTGGGTGCCAACAACTATTTAGAGTGAGACCTAGCAGTGGCTTTCATTGCTACCAAATCAGGCCTAGCTGGTGTGGAGGTTTTGAGCAGGGCCGGCCTTGCCATGAAGCAAACTGAAATGGTTGCACGGAGTGGTACCGTTTGTGGGGCAGGGAAGAGACGAGCCCCCTGCTCATTTGTCTGCTGCCCTCTCCAGGCTGCCACTACATTGGGGGGTCTGATCCTTTTCTGACTTGCTGGCACAAAGTTGGAATAGGATTTCAGCAGCAGCAGCCCCCTTCTTCTTCCAACAATGCTGGGGGGGGGGAGAGAAGGGAGGGAAGCTGCAGCTGCCCCAAATCACTTCACCCTGTCTACATGGTGCTTAGGAAGTGGTATGGACCAGGGAGGCTGCATGCCATGCTCTCTGTAAGTAAGGGGAAGGGGTGGGGGTCACCCTCTTGTTCACCTGCCCACCTTTCCTTCCCCCTCATCCACGCGGGCATGCATGAGCGTGTGTGTACAGAAGCGACATTTGGCGGGAGAATCAGGCACCACCCATGGTTTGAACCCCAAATAAAACATGGGTTGGAACTTCTCCAGATTCTATCATATTAGAGCTACTGGGGGAAACATGAAATAGCTCTCTAAACATTGCAAAAGGTGCATGAAGCAATGTACAAACTTAAGAAAAAAAACTAAATACAAATTCTAACACACACGCACGCACGCACGCACGCACGCACACACACACACACACACACACACACACAAAATATAAATCTAGTAAGGTATGTTAGGGGTGGATGAATGGGTTTCCCTATTTCTGTTTCTCTCAAACTTTGCATAGGTTCCTTTGATTTCCATTCTGTTCTCTTTCACTAAGAAAACTATTTGTTTTTCTCCATCACTGGAAAATCTTAATATGTATTTTTTTATGTTCATGTATTTCTTACCCAAACAGCTGATGCAATAATATGTTGCAAAGTACATATTAAAATACTAATTTTTTGGCAAACATATGGAAAGCACAGAATCCACAGATATATTTTTATAAGATACCAACAGATATTCTGGGGAGTGGAAGGGGTCTAGAACCATGCATCCCATCAGGAATTTCAGCAAGAAAGGAATGAATTAATATCCCTAAATACAGTTATAAACAAAATCTATTAGACATATAGACATATATATAGGAAATGACAGCGAAATAATTGCACTCCCAGATAATCTCAGTAGCCCACCGTCTCCTGAATGCAGGAGCTCATCCAGTGCCAAAAGCTTTAAAAAAAAACAGGAATGTTATGAACTTACTGGCAGAATGGCACCAGGGAAGAAGCCAGGCAGGTCCCCTATGGGAAGGCTTCCATAGTGTTGGTGCAGCAGTAGAGGATAAACTCCCGTGTCATATCACGGGATTATAAAATCACCATCTTCGAAGGATAATATTGAAATAGGCCAATGTTGGCTCTGTTGTCCTACAGATGCACTCTTGTTTGATTGCACTAACGCAAGTACCTGAGTCTGGCTGCTGATGCCTTTTCTATAATATGCTTAGGGCAGATTCAGATGTTCCTGTCTTTCTTCATGCCAGTTTCTTCCGACAGCCCAAGGCTGAGCTTCAGATCACAGCTCCTGGCTGTGGAAAATTTCCATTATCTCAGAGACATCTTTCACAGTTTCTGAAACCTCTGATGTTGCCAGCCTGTTCTCATGAGCAACTGGCTTATGTTTTATGCCTTTGTTTACAAGGATGCCCACTCGGGGGCCGCCTGAATGATTTATGCCCAAGAAGAACATAACACGTGAAATGATACTTAGCAGGGAGGTTAATCCAGACCTTGAGGGAGGAGGAACGGACAATAGCAACAATTGCAGGCTGTAATTTGAGCATCCCTTGAAATTCTTGAGCTTCATTAACAGGGACCCATGGCCACTCAGCAAATCTCCATGTCATAAAACACCTCCCACAGGCCTCCACATGAATCCTCTGCAGTTGCCTAGAGATGCATCTGGTCCAAGCAGCTACAAGATGAGGGAAATACAAAAGGCACATAAGAGCCCTTTTGAAAGTTTGGAGATTAATGGGTTGTTGTGGAGAACAGCACTTACTGTACTTGAGCTCAAGTAGTGGGTAATTTCCTCCAGGAGAAGAAATAAGTGGACAAAAGATCTATGATTAATAATTATGCTAATCTAGATTTACTTATACAAATGTACTCTCCCTGCACAGGGGTTTTCAGCAGAGCGGGGAATTAAGAGCAATGCAGGATAACTTGAGTTTGCATGCAAAAACTGACAGCAGAGAAAGCTCTCTGTTCATGCTTTCAGCCTATCTTCCGTCATATTGATGCACAGAGTACCACTCCATGGATAATCTTCATCCTTCATCCTAAAAAGATCCCCTGGCCCCATCTACAGAGGATAATGAATCCATTTTAGAGACTATTTTTCAAAGTATGGAAGATTTTTTTTCTCTCTCTCTAAGTTGCTGTTTCATCACCCAGCTGACCTGTACCAATAAACAGGTCCCTGTTTAGATTGTTCTGCAATTCTTCAACTTTTTTTTACAGTTGGATTGTTTTTAAATGCAATCTCACAAGGATGAATGCTTTTCTTTGTAAACATGAGCTCTGCGATGTAGTGTAAGGATCATGTTTCTGTACGATAAGATTGAAGTCTAGAGACATTTCTCCCGGTTTTGGGGAAAGTAGGCTGTGCAATCCACCAGGCATGGATGGTGCAGAAGAAGGCAATCAAAAGGATCTAGAGACCCTTCTTTGCAAGGAAAGGTTACCATGGTTGGAACTCATTCATTTAGAAGAAAGGCAACTAAGGGGGATCATGATTGAAGCTTTCAAAATTATGTATTGTGTAGAGAAAGTGGCTAGAGGTAGACGTTTTTCTCCCTCTCTCACAGAACTGGAACTCTGGTCATCCAGTGAAATTGATCCATGGGAGATTGAGGGTGGGCAAAAGGAGGTGCTTCTTCACACACCACATAATTAGACTGTGGAATTCATTGCCATAGGGGTGGCCAACCTTTCAACATGAATGCTGGCCCTTTAAATGGTTGTATAGCTGAGGGCATTTCAGCAGGTGCAGCTGCTTTAGCAGCACCATCAACACTTGCAGCTGTCAAGGTTCTGTCTTCTACACAACTCTTAAGAACACAGAAGCCCTAATGGTGGAAGGTTGGCCACCCCTGCCGTAGGATATGGTGATGCCCACTAGCTCGGATGGCTGTAAAAGGTCATTGGACAGAGTCATAGCGGACAGATCTATCGATGTCTACAAGTCATGAGGGTTGAATGATATCTACAGATTGAGAGGAAGTGTGCCTGGATACCAGCTGCAGGAGAGCATTTACAGGAGAGGGTTATGCCTTCATTCCCTGCTTGTGGGCTTCCCGGGGCACACCTGGTTGATCACTGTGGGAAACATAAAGCTGGAGTAGATGGGTCTTCTTGCACCCAATTGAGCAGGACTCTTTCTATATTCTGGTACACAATCTTCAGTTATGTAGGTGAGGTTTGTTTGTGTGCATACAGCTCCTGTACAAAGCCCACTTCAGTAACCTGAGGTAACCTGAGGTTGCATGCCATCAGCGCTTGGTGGGTTGCCCCTACAGAGTCCAATTTAACAAGGACCCTCTGAATCAAGACATGGATGAAAGAGGAAGGGCAATGCAAAGTCGCATCGAGAAAGCTGGGTACAGGTGTATGAACTCCTCAGCATCCTCTTCTTGCCCGATTATTTTTAGGTGCATCTGGATGACGGCAGGTAACAGAACGCCGACAGTCTCTCTGGTCTCCTTCCAGTCACCATCACACGGTTGTGCTACTTGTTTTGACTGTGCTTACTGCCCAATTTGATCTTATGCAAAATTCTAGGTGAACATGGAAGATTCTGCTTGGAAACTCCTGTGGTCTTTTCTTTTCTTTTTTTGGAGAAGACCACAGGAATTTAACCGGTTCTCACACATTCTTAACTGCACAATCCTTAACCAACTTTCTAGCGCCAACAAATGTTCTCTCACCTTGAAGAGGCCTCCATGACTGCCCCTGCACTGGAAAATGCAGTGTGCGCCCTGTTGGCACGGCTACACCGGCGCTGGAAAGTTGGTTAGGATTGCGCTGTAAGTTGCCGTCAAATCTGAGCCTGAGGCGAAATTCAAAGCAAACATTGAGGTCCCTGCATTGCAAGGGATAATGGGTAGTTTCTCAGAGAGGCCTGTCTTCCATTACGTCTTCTCACTGATAAATTTCCTGAACACAGTGTGAAAACTACTGATCAGCATTAATGAAACAACGCCATTAACACGCCATTCTTAATTGGAAAACCTGTCACTCGGGCATTGAGGAAAAGGTCCAAAGTTGTCTCTCCTTAATCAAACAATGCCTCCAGTATTTACAGAAAACAGAACTAGAGGGTTAACAGCCAGGATATGCCATCAGTAACACAAACTAGTAGCAGCTGTAGAAACAAGCAGTGCCCCCCCCCCCGAACAAGTACACAGTGTATGCTAAGAGGCCTGCCAAAAGCTACACGCTGCTGTTAGAAAATTATCTTTCTCAGCTGGTAGCAGCTGTGGGAGGGGAAGAGGAATTGGACCTTTTTCTGCCATATGAAGGAAGACAGAAAAGGAAATGAAATATGACAAAGTGAGCAAATGGCAACTTCCCAAGTCATTTGAAGTCACATTTTAAAATAGTCCAAATACTACAAATATTTATCCTTTCATTTTTTAAAAGAGAGACTACAGTTTGGGGAGTGCAATCCCGCTGCGTCGCTTTTACCATGAGTTTCTGATTGAGAAACATCAGCCATACTATATTACACTTCCCTTGTCCTAGAGCTTATAGCTATATATACTTGAATCCAGTGAATGTATACTTTTGCGATCCAGATGGATGTGAACTAGTGGAAGAATGGCGCTGAACCGAGAAAGCAATGGGCCCACATCCTTCCAGAGCATTTCCTGACCTAATCCTTTGTCAGGAATAGGAAATACACAAGGCCCCATCCACATAATTCTAGTTGGTTATGCTGTAGTTTAGGGAATTCTCTCCTTGACTTACAAATATGTTCTTGGAGATTGTGTACCATAGGTAAAGGTAAAGGTGACCCCTGACAATTAAGTCCAGTCGTGTCCGACTCTAGGGTGTGGTGCTCATCCCCATTTCAAAGCCGAAGAGCCAGCGTTGTCCGAAGACGCCTCCGTGGTCATGTGGCCGGCATGACTCTCTTGCCACAGCGCGTAGCATGCAGCTGGAACATGGAGCGCTGTTTAACTTCCCGCAAGCGGTACCTATTTATCTACCCACATTAACATGCTTTGGAACTGCTAGGTTCTTGGAGATTGTGTACCATAGTGGCTAAGGAAATTGAGGGCCCAATCCTATCCAACGTTCCAGCACCGATGCAGCCTTGCCAATGGGGCATGTGTTGCATCCTGCAATGGGGAGGGCAGTCACATTGGCCTCCTCAAGGAAGGGAACATTTGTTTGCTCCCTTCCCTTGGGCGGCATTGTGGCTGCATCAGCGCTGGAAAATTGGATACTATTGGGCCCTGAATCAGGAAGTTCTTCAGGTCAACCCTTGTTTCTACCCTGAACTGACTATATGGTATTTGGAAAGCCTCTCTGTTTCCTACCTCAACCTTGGGGCAGCAATATTGGCCTACGTTGCAGGGTAGTCACAGATGTTATTGAGTTAATGTATGTGACATATATTGAATAGGTACTAAATAAATGCTAAATTTTATTACTGTATTTATATTGTAAAGTAAAGGTAAATGTTTCCCTTGCTCGAGAGCTAGTCGTTACCGACTCTAGGGGCGGTGCTCATCTCCGTTTCAAAGCTGAAGAGCCAGTGCTGTCCAAAGACGCTTCCATGGACATGTGGCCGGCATGACTCAATGCCAAGGAACACTGTTACCTTCCCATCGAGGCAGTACCTATTAATCTACTTACAGTTTTTTGCTTTCAAACTGCTAGGTTGGCAGGAGCTGGGGCCGAAGACAGTAGCTCACACCATCACGCAGCACACGGGGCTTGAATCACATTTTTGTGTGATCAAATTTCTAAAGGAAGTGGTGGGTGGGTGGGTGGGTGGGTGTATAAGTGAAGTGGAATGAAGTAGAAGGTCATATTCATGAGTGTGTAAGAGCGCACGCACACAGTCATATATGTGTGCGCGCACATGAAATATCCAATTCAGCACAGTTGGTCCATCCAGCAAGAGTGAAGTTGGCTTAGGTTATCCTGTGGATAGTCTGAGGGATTTCTATCCATGCCCTTCCTTTTAATGCTAGAGTGCCATGGTGAGAGAGCACCAGAAACTCCCATGCAAAGTTGTATCCTAGGTTGTCAAGAATGCACAGATATGGAGTGTGGTTGGTTTCATTCTCAAAGCGACACAATTTATGAGATGTGTGTTAATGAAATAATGCAGGCCAAAGCACACAATAAAGTTTAAATGCATGTGCTGGCCTGGGTTTTAATCTTCTTTTAAAAAAGATTGTGCAGGGGCAGTGGTGCCTGGAATGGAAATTTCAAGGGGGGTTGAGGGGCTTTAAGACTTTGCTCTCCCCATTATTCTGATGGTGTGCCCCCCTTCCAGAAGCTTTTTAAAAATTAAAATCAAACATGGGTGTTTTTTTTTTTTTGGCACAGTATTGAGATCAGAACCACCACAGGAGGTAAAGTCTTAGAGACCCCCTACCCCTATTGTGGTTCCACCCAATTTTGGACAGCTCCCCCTCCATGGGGGGGGTTGTTAAGAAGAAAAAAGTCATACCAGCATTTACATTTTAAGTACAGGTTGAGTAGCCCTTACCCGGACTGCTTGGGACGGGAAGTTGTCTGGATTATGGATTTGTCTGGATTTTGGAATATTTGCATAAATATAATGAGATATCTTGGGGATAGGATCCAAGTCGAAACACGAAATTCATGTATGTGTCATATACACCTTATACACTTAGCCTGAAGGTAATTTTATACAATATTTTTTAATAATTTTGTGCCCCAGCATGCCTTGTGCTATGCCAGTATGGTGCTGGAAAAAGATTTTTTTTAAAAAAGTCATAACCCCCCAAATGTCTGGATTTTGGAATACTCTGGATTTCAGATGTCCGGATAATCTACCTGCATCATGTGTTTTGACCCTGCAGCATGTGTATGGTGGGCATCTTGAGAAGCTACCGAAGACATACTTTTATCTGTACTGTATATGCCAATTGGTTTCTGTTCATTATAGTGCAATAAAAACAATGGACTGCTTTTATTTTCTGGTTTTCTCTAACGTTCCCATCCCCTTCCATTTTCCCTTAAACCTATGTATTGGAATATGGAACGCCTTCTGGATACCAGTTACATAAAGAAATTTGCAAGCTGATCTTCATGGCAGATGAGTACTCGGAGCCAAAAAGAATTTGCTAAGCTTGTCAGCTTCTGTGAATGTTAAATGTTAAGACATAGCTGCTGGTAGAAATGATGGGAAGAAATCTCAAAGGGGAGAAAGAGAGATTTATAAAAGTCTCTCCAGCATGTTTGATTCTTTTGTTAATCCTGTCACTTACTTAAGTACATGATGATGCTTGATTTATTTTGTTTGAACATTTGGGATCATACAGCAGAGGTGTACAGTTATAGAGAGTACATTTATTAATGTGTGCGTGTGAAATAGCCTCCAGGAAAGTATTCTGTACCATGTTGGTACTTTCCAATGCAACAAATATTACTTTACAAAATAGTTAACAAGTCTGAATTATTGTTTTCACACAAAATAATGAACAGTACGTTTACTGGGTAATTACAGTTTAGTAACAGCTTTGGTTTCTTAGGAGGAAGGGCTAGGATTAAAATAATAATCTGGAGAGTAAATCCAAAATTAACCAGTAAATGATGCTGAGCCAAAATTCATCACCCCCCACTTATATGATGGCTTTCCCCTAAATAATGCCATTTCAGTTTAATTCGGGAAGAATTAATGGCAACTTTGCATTTAAAAATCAAACATATTTGTTTGTTCATGTCCCCAACCACTTGTACTGTGCATATGCCCCCAAAACATAAAAGCAAGTTAAACATTTTCAATGGAAGTCATCCAGAAACACATTCTCAATATTTCATAGCGTTTTTGATCAGTGCCCAAAGAAAGGGAAGAAAAACTTGTAAAAACAGAACCTAATTGCAGGCTAGTGCTATGAACTGCTTCACCAGGGTGAGTTGTAGCGCACGATAAATAGCATCACGTGGTTTAGGAAGGAATGTTTAAATGCCTCCCATATGAACATCTACCTGTATATACAAAACTAGCATGCCAAGGAGGAGTGCTGTAGACCAGTGGTTCCCAATCCAGGAGGCGTGGCTCCCAGGGGAGCCGCGGAAAACAGGCAGGGGAGCCACGGAGTGCCACAGAATCCTCTTGGAAAACAGTGCAATGCCAAATTGGCAGGCTGCATCAACATAATGTAATGGGGAGCCGCAGCCAGTGGTCACCAATGGTCAAGGGAACCACAGGTCGAAAACATTTGGGAAGCACTGCTGTAGACAAAGCCTTTCTCTGACCTACTTGTTATGTGCATATAGGGAGATTTTGATTTTTAATATGAGGAGCATATAAAGATTCACTCCCCTTCAGTTTTAAGTCATACAGTCCAACAACAGAGACATCACATGAGAGTTGTTTAGCTTGGTTATGGATATTTTCAAATGTAGCCCAATAATTATAGCCTCACAGACTGTGAGGTTGCACCAGCACTGCAGGGTGATCCAATGTATTTCTCAGGTGTCGCATGGTGCCATGGGGAGCAGCACTACTGGCACCCCCTGCAGAAACAGGCATGGGTTGTGGCAGCAGCCAGGCTACGGTGTGATTAGGAATGATTCACTAAGGGCACAATCCTGACCTAAAATAGGACTGCAGAATGAGCATTCCGCCGCCCTAAGCCGTCGCGAAAGTGCCGTAAAGCACTTTCACGACAACTCGGGAGCAGGGAAGGCCATTGTAAGGCCAGCCTGCCCTGCTCTGCCGCCCGGACCATCTCCCGCCCGCCGCCCAAACCAGGTGAGGATCCAGTGGAGGGGGGGTGGTCTGGGAGAAAATGACGGGGGCCGATAGGCCCAGCCGATCGGGGAGGGGGTGGGGATCGGCCTCGACCGAATCTTGACCCCCACTGATCGGCTGAGCCGTTACACGGCCTCCTCTGACTTCAGCCAGCAAAATAGCTGGCGGAAATCCGAGGAGGTCTATCGGCTCCAGCCATGGTTATACTCGGGGAAGGGGACGAGCATCCCCTTCCCCGAATAGACTTTCCGCCATGGGATGCCTGCTGCAGGCTGCCCTCGGCGGAGATCAGGATCCGGCAGGTGGCCTTGTCTGCCCAACGGATCTTTAGAGCAGGATTGGGCTGCCCAAGGCTATTTATGGAAGGCTAACGTGAAGCCATCTAATCTAAAGCATAGGAAGGAGGACAGGGTGCAGCAAGAACAGGACAGGCCCATGACTAGAGATGACTCACTTTAACTGCTTCTTCAAGGGTGCTGAATTCAGCATGGAGCCATTCAGCACAACCCGGCATTCCTAAAATTGCATTAAGGACTTTTTATAATGGGACCGCTGGCATCAGAGCAGATGTTCCATTTGCTTCGCATAAGATCAGTGCTCCCTTTGCAAAATGGAGAGGTGCTGGGAATCTACGATGGCTCATCAAGAAGCTCTTGTCCCTACGTCTAGGTGCAGTGCTCGTATCAGGTTGCAAAAAGCCCTTGGGCAAAGCCCGGCACTGTGTCCCATGGTGCTCCCCCATCCCTTGATGGCGCATTGGGCATGACCACATATACCAATACTGAAGATTCAGAAGTTGGCCCAGCCAGGTGGGCCACCTGATCAGTGGGGGGCTTTGGCCAGTGCTTGAGCTGGCTGACCCTTGATACGCTCCCAACCTGGATGTGTCAGCACTGGTTGTGGTGAGCCACTAAACGCCCTCTACATATACACCAGAAGTGGCCTTTTTGATGTGATCTCTTTAGAGCCTTGGGGAGTGTCAAGGTGGGTTCCCCTTTTTCACTCTGTCACAACACTGGTAAAGGGTTTTTTGGTTTATTACGGATTACTGAAAAGGCTATATGCAAGTAAAAGGCAGTTCAACTCAGAAGATACATGCAAAAGACTAACTGTATAAAAACAACAAATACTAGCTTTCCTAGGAAATGCTGATTCTAAACTCACCCAACCTATGAATCTCACTAAGAGCAACTGGCTGGCCCAATCTGTAACACTACATCTGACAAAGCAGACCTTCAGATCAGAGGTGAAGGCAGGGCCATTCAGAGGAATTTTATAAAGGGATACTACATATGAATTTGGCTCCTGGGCCCCACTTTTTGCTCCAGGGCCCTCTTTTTGACCCATGTTTCGCCCTGGGCCCAGGTACAAATTACCCCCTTAACCCCTCAGGCCCTGGGTAAAGGTGAGAAGTGTAGCCAAGCTCACACCAGCCTCTCTCCCCAAATGGAGAGCCCTTTTTATACCTTATAAATAGGCGTACCAGATCTCCAACCAGGACAGAGTGCTAGACCTTTAGGAGAAGGAATGTGGGCAGGTGTAGCTTGTTAAACCTTAGAGCACAATCCTAGGCATGTCTACTCATTGTGTTCAGTGGGGCTTGCTTCTGAGTAGACATGCCTAGGATTGTGCTCTAAGGTTTAACCAGCTACACCTGCCCACATTCCTTCTCCTAAAAGTCTAGCACTCTGTCCCGGTTGGAGATCTGGTAAGCCTACTTATAAACCACTCTCACCACACCCATCCCAACCAAGACACAGCTGTTCTCACTTCCCAATTAGGATGATCCTGGCCAAAGCCTAATACAGTCACCTGTTCTTCACAGGGAGGCCTGCAGAGGCAGCAGGACCCGTCAGGGAGCTGACAAGACAACCAGGTATGTTGAAAAACGTGTTTTGGGGTTGGTGGTGGATGCGATCCTGGAGCACCATCGCTGACGTTCGGGCTGGCCACCCCCCCCTTAAAGGTAAATTGGACACTTACAGAAAAAGTGGTGGTTCATGATGACCCACCACTTTGAGAAACCCTGGCTTAGAGTTTACTTAAACAAGTGAGTTTCTCTACTTCTCTGCACAAATGCTTTAATAATATAACTTCTTCCCACAGAATATAAGATTTGGTTAAAATGAATTTTTTTTCATGCTGTGTGATAATTTCAGTTTGTCTCTGGCATCTCTATATTTGCATTTCCCGGTTGGAAAGGAAATTGCTTTTTTTGTATTTGATGCTGTTAAATAACTTTGTAAAAGGAATCAATTAGCTCTCCTGTGTGCTAATTAATCCACTGTTTTATCAGAAGGATTGCTGACAAGAGAAAGAGTTCAGGTTATCAGAGCTATTTTGTGCTCAGGAAGATGACTTTATAAGTTTTTTTTTTAATATCTTGCTAGAGAATTACAGTAATACTCTCTGACACTTCATAAATGCTCACTGAAATCCATCAGAAGGCAGAATACAATAAATGAGTTCTTACTGGTCAGCACTCCTAAGGATAACTGGCTAAAATGCTGAGTACATTAAAGTTTATTTTCTTTCCAATTCGTTCTCACTGTGCTTGAAAATCTACATGGGATTGAAAATGTTGGTTTGCTAGCAGAAGCAAAAAATTGCACTTAGTGACATGGGTACTATTATTATAATTGGAATGCGGAGATCCAAAGGGCTGTCCCCGGTGTTTTGACATCAACTGGGGATTTTCTGGCCCCCTTTCCTTTTGCAGCCTCTGGGCTCCTCAAACTCCTCCTGAGGATCAGAGGATTCACCAGAGAGCTGTCTACAATGTGACCCAGGGTGATGCAGCCAGGGACAAGAAATTGGCAGTGCCCTCTGTGCGCACAGATGTGTTTTATGCTGGCACAGAGAACTCTTTGGATCCTGGCCAATATTATTTGCCACATTTTGTCGTTCTTGAATAAAAACAATATTTGCAGAAAGCTATTTTGTTTAAATGAAGCCAGTGGGTGGCACATTGGGTTAAACCACTGAACCATGAGCTGTCGATCGAAAGGTCAGCAGTTCGAATCCGTGATGGGGTGACCTCTCGTTGCTTGGCCAGCTCCTGCCAACCTAGCAGTTCCAAAGCATGTTAATGTGGGTAGATAAATAGGTACCGCTTGCAGGAAGGTAAACAGCGCTCCGTGTTCCAGCCGCATGCTACGCGTTGCGGCAAGGAGAGTCATGCCGGCCACATAACCACGGAGGCGTCTTCGGACAACGCTGGCTCTTCGGCTTTGAAATGGGGATGAGCACCACACCCTAGAGTCGGACACAACTGCACTTAATTGTCAGGGGTCACCTTTACCTTATTTTGTTTAAAGGTTTCAAAAAACCAACTTTCAGTTTCTCTTGAACTTGGTCTTGCACTCCATATTAAATGAGATTTTCAGGGCTTTAAAACTAAATACAGAGGGCTCTCAGATTTGGAGATGATCCATGTTACTAGGAGATGATCAGCACGTTACACAGTTAGACTGAAATATCCTTTTTATGTTACAAAAGATCCACTTTTCCATGGTTTGGCCAGCAGTGCTACTGCAATGTTGAAAGGCCAGATGTCACATGGGCAATCATATGAATCCATTCTGAAAGCTTGTCACCCAGGCACAGGGGTGTTGCGACACCCCCACGGGAGCCGTCTCCACTGACACTCCCCATGTGACATCACATGACCTGCCCCTGGGGGCGTGACATCACATTTGCTGTGTAGCCGCCGAATTTCGGCAGCAATGCAGCAAAAAAGCACCCCCCCCCAGTTTTTGGGCCACTTTTAGGCTGTTTGCAGTGCAGCAGGATCCCTGCAAATGGCCTAAAAGCAGGGGAACAACAGCCAGGGGAATGCTTTTTGGGCGCGGCACAGCCGAATTCGGCGGCACCATAGCAAAAAAGCACCCCCCCGGTGGTTTTTAGGCCTCTTTTAGGCCGTTTGCAGGGCTCCTCCACCTAAAAGTGGCCGAAAAACCTTTGGGGTGTGTTTGCTTTTTTGTCGTGGAGCTGCTGAATTGCCACCGGCAATTTGGCAAACAACAACAACAACAACAACAAAACACCGAGTGTCATCTCCTGCAGCCAGGGCCCCCTCCCCCTAACGACGCTTCTGCCCAGGCAAGATGGTTATTGGATAGGGAGGACTTGGCCTTCAAATGTGGGATGAAGCCATCAACAATCAGCTCTCACTCTGCCGTGGTAATATATAGAAGTGGCAGAATTCTGGACTGTACCACGTCACACTGCAGATAGGGTGTCATCTTTTTTTAATGCTTTCCCATGTGTAGAATGATCTCAAGCACATCACTGAGAAAAATTGGGAACATGACGTTTCAAAATCTATCTTACTAAATGCTGGGAGATTTAAATTCTCCCAGGGAAGGGGAAATATTAAATGAAAAGAAAAGGACTCTCTCGCCTGATCTCCAAAGTCGTACAGTCCAGAATTCTGCCAGCTCATTCTATTATCTCATTCTCCATAATGTCTAGTCTGGAAAAACCCACCTGGCATGAGTAGCTTCCCACCCAGATGGATGAGATTTAATTTCATCTAGGGCTTAGTCCCAATAGCTGTTTTGACTGCCAGGCCCTCAGCCTTTGAACATATGAAGTAATTATAAAAGGAGAGAATGCCTTTCCTTCACCATTTACCAGTAACCATTTACCAGTAACCAGAGCCTGAGGTCTTCCAGGGCATACGTTGTTACTCTCAGGCAACAATAAGCAACACTGAGTTCCATTTCTTATCTCAAAGATTAAAGCTGTAATGGACTCCAATCTGCTTCTTTCAGATCTTGGAGAGATAGATTACAACCTCCATGTATTTTTGTTGTTGGTTTTTGTTTATATACGCTTACTTGAACAAGAGAGAGAGAATTTTAGATTTCCCTGAGGCATCTGTTGGGGCCACTGTGTGATACAAGAAGCTGGACTAGATGGGCCTTTGGCCTGATCCAGCAGGGCTCTTCTTATGTTCTTATGTTATGTTCTTAGAAGAGAAGGATGGGGCTCGGAATGGCAAGAAATGGCTGCTGTAATGTTGAAAGGCCAGACTCCACAAGGACAATCATATTAGGTCCTTCTTGAGGCAGAAGAGCTAGGCTGTTCATACCTGTCTTAAGCAACTGTCCAGATCAGCCCATTATGTGATCCCTCCCTAGCCCCCAAACGTTTGGGCAGCCAGTGGGAGCAGCAAAAGTCATTGGAAGCACACAGGGGGGCACAAATGTCAGTGGAATCTACATTTGTCTTCTATTCTATTGAGATTGCTACCTTTTCAGCCAGTACTATTATGTGTCTGTCACAGCAGCTTGATCTGCAGAAGTTAGCAGGGAGTGATGTTTATGGCCATGCCGTGAACACCTTCACCTGCTGATTTCGACAAATGAAGCTGCTGTTAAAGGCGTCACAGCCTTTCAACTGGGTAGGTTATTTCCAGTCTGTCGACAACCTATTTACTATTGCTCTCTGGCATGGTAGCTTCCACAAGTTTCCTGGCTTCACCTGCTGGCCTGGTAGGATTCTGCTTAGTGAGGAATCAGCTGCCAGGAACCACCTGCATCCACTTGCATTGCAGATGCTGTGGAACAAGCGGCATCAGATTAACAGCTAGCAGGACTCGGTCATTGTAACGGAACCAGCATTACTCTATTTTCTGTTGCAGTGAGGCCAGATGTGAAGAAACAGGCCATGGCTCCAACGAGCAGCCAATTCTTCCTCCAATCCTCTAGACCAGTCGTGATCAGTCGTTTCCCACTGGAAAACTTTGACGCAAGCTACAGACCAAAATCAATGACCGCTGTTTCCCTTTGCCAGGTGAACAGCAAATTCTTCCGCCTCTATCCACTGCAATGTTCTGTGGCTTTAGACTTGCCAGATAATTAGGGGTCTTTTGTAGCACATCCCATCATTCCTTGGTGGCCCAGGTATTTCCTGCCAAGCCCTTTGCAACTGCTTGTCTAGTTTCAGTCTACCATGACATGAATACAGATAACTTGGTTTCATTTTGCTGAAGCTGTCTTTCTGATGAACAAACACAGATTGAATTGGCATGCGCATTTGGAATCAAGGCTTGCTTTGAAGAGGAGTAGGGCTGAGACGCAGAAGTGACTGGAAAAGGGACATCGTGTATCACAAGCGAAGAAAGTTTTGTCTTTGGTTTTTAAACAGCAATAAAAATACATCAAAGCAAAATGCAAATGCCTGCTATGAAAGGCCTAAGCAACAATGGGGGAGCCTGCCAGACCTCACAGGGCAGGGGCAACCACTAAGAAAGGCAGCCATCGTCCACACTTCTAAAGGAGGAGGCACCTGCAAGCATCTTATAGGGTGAGTGTAGTGTCAGTCCAAGGGGAGTTCCGGGGAAAATGGCAGCCCTTAACTGGCAACTCCTGGGAGGAATACTATTGTCACAGGTGAGTGTCATCCCCACCCCCTAAAATCACTGAGATGCCCCCGTTTCAGGGCTGTGAAATAGAGGGTGGAGGATTTTGGGATATCATGCATCTGAACAAGACCAGCAAAATGATACAAGCATGGTTTAATTAGAAGTATCAAGGAAGCCTTAAAAAACAAGAATGTTTGCTTTTTAAAAGCAGAATCTTTCCTAAATGAAGAAAAGAGAACAAACTCTGGCAAACACATGCGAGTTGATGATAATGCAAGCAAAGGAGGAATCCAAGGTCAAAACTGGTAACATCATAGTCATAGTAATAATAAACCTCCAATGAACATTTCTTAAAACACACAAGGACCAGGAAAAGAGCCAGAGGAGCAATAGGATCTTGAGATGGTGTGAAATTCTGCATCTTGTATTGGCTAATCCAGAGCCACTTGTGATATTGGGCCACAAATTACCATAGGCAGAAATTCAACTGGTGAAGCTTATTCCATCACTACTTCTAATTACTTAGGAGTAACTGTGCCTGCTGAATTAAAGGCACGGGACCCCTTTGGGGGAACGGAAGGGGGCCATACTGTGTGGTTTTCAATCAGCATATTCTGAGCAGTTCTATTTTACCTTAAAGCTCCAACTTCACAGTGTATGAATTGTGAACTGCAGCCTCTGACTCCTTAACAAAGACCTACAAGGCACAGATTCATCTGTGAAGATGGAGCTGTAGATGATGAGATTTTGATAGCTCTCTTTATGAACATTCAGAGCTTGACTCCCAATTCGCAAAGCAAAGCAAAGCAAAGCAAAAAACAAAAACAAAAAACTAGACTGAATGAGTTTTATGCTTGTGATATCTGTGTCGCTTTTATTGGCTTGATGGGTTGTTCTCAATTTCCAAAACTGAATCTGGAATAAAGTGTGGCTTTCTTTTCTTTTTTTAAGTCCATCAGTTGCCCAATGTGTTTTCAAAGTCTCTCTTTATTCCCCGCTACAAATTAATGTATGCACAGCAACAATCACATGACTAACTTTTAATAAAGCCCAAACCTACACTTGTATATCCTACATATGTATCATTCAATTGTATCATTCAATATGTATGATTCAATTGTATCATTGTAGTCATGTGATTAGCACCCCCTCCCCCCCAAAAAAAACCCACAATAGGTCACCTTGCCATTGAGGAGCATGTTGACGTGAACAGCTGTCACTTACAACCCACCACCCATTAAATCTGTATAAGCATCTCTGTTCTCCATATAGAGGGAGGAACACAGTGATATCTGCAGCTTTATGGGCTGACATCTGTTTGAGTGACAAATGCCTATGTCACCGGAATGCTGTACAGATTTTGTTTTATTGATGCCATAATCTCCTCAAAAAAACTCTAAACAAAGCACATGCAATACAATAAAGATTTTTTTTTACTTTTATGATAAAGGTCCTAACATGTTTTTAAAATCCCATTTATCAGCAACAGAAGCCGTCAGATGTTTCAACTCCATATGTTAGAGCAAAGAGGTCTAGATTCATCTTCATAGTCGTTGCATTAAGACTTAGGGATGCTTTAGGCATGATCTTTTCCTACATCAAGTGCATTCCCACCTTGGAAAACAGAGGTGTGCACTTGTTTTTTAATGAAGAAATGGGGGCAGGTTCATCATTTCGTTTGTTTCTATGAATGAAACAAATGTCAGAGAACACTATGTACAAAATGCCATATATTCATTCTTTTCAGTTGCCACTTTTTAGTGGTGGGTTGCTGTTTGCCCCCCACAACACAAACACACAAACACATACAAACTGCACCCCAACTAGGCAGTTTCAGGGATACAGAATTTTCTATCTCCCACAGAAATTGATAAAGCAGCTTCACTCCACTGAAATAAAGTGGAGATTGAATAACCCTGTATGCCAGAAAATGGGCCGGTTTGGACAATACTATGGCCTGACATCCATCCAAACCACACCCAATCACACAAATAAAGTAGTACTTATTCAGATGAACTGCCCTGACATGATTGGAGGAACTGCATGCGCGCGAGGCTGGAATGTCTCCGAAGTTGTCCGAGTGAACTCGGACATCTTCCGAGTGCTTCCAGTCTCGCGCAAACGCGCGAGACTAGGAAGATTAGGGATGGAGACATGCTGCAGCAGGCAGCACAGTCTCAGAAGAGCTCCGGCCGGCTGCGATGCAGCTGGCAGGCCGGGGCCGGGACTAAACTACAGTTCGGGGGGGACGGGGGGACAAAAGGGGCTTGCCGGGACTTTCCCGGTCATTTCCGGGACGATGGTAAGCCTACCCCTGATGACCTCAGAGTACGGGTCGGATTATAGGGAAGGAGGCAGTCCCTCAAATACCCTGGACCCGAGTCGTATAGGGCTTTAAAAGTCAAAACTAGCACTTTGAATTGTGCCTGGAAATGAACCGGCAGCCAGTGTAGCCGCCGAAGCAACGGTCCGACTGAGTCAAACCGACAGGCCCCGGCAACCACCCGGGCCGCCGCATTCTGCACTAGTTGCAGTTTCCGAACAGTCTTCAAAGGCAGCCCCACATAGAGCGCATTGCAGTAATCTAGTCTAGATGTCACTAGGGCCAGGTCTGCACGATCCAAGTACGGTCGCAGCTGGCGCACCAGCCGAAGCTGGGCAAAAGCCCCCTTGGCCACAGCCGCACCTGGGAATCCAGGAGCAGCTGCGCGTCCAGGAGGACCCCCAAGTTGCGGACCTGTTCCTTCAGAGGGAGTACGACCCCATTCAGAGCAGGACGATGATCCAATACCTGAGTCGTAGACTTCTGGACCAGAAGAACCTGTCTTATCAGGATTTAATTTCAGCTTATTTGCCCCCATCCAGCTCCCAACTTCCTCCAGACAACGATTCAGGACATCGACCACCCCCTTGGAGTCGGGTGGAAAGGAGAGAAAGAGCTGGGTGTCATCAGCATACTGATGACTCCCTACCCCAAACCCCCGGATGACCTCTCCCAGCAGCTTCATATAGATATTAAACAGCATGGGGGATAGAATTGACCCTTGTGGCACCCCACACTTCAAGGGCAAGGGTGCCGAACAAGCATCCCCCAGCACCACCTTCTGGGATCTATCAGCCAGGAAGGAGCGGAACCACCTCAAAATGGTGCCTCCAAGCCCCAACCCAGCCAACCGACCCAGGAGGACACCATGGTCAAAGGTGTCAAAAGCCGCCGAGAGGTCCAGCAGGACCAACAGGGACACACTCCCCCTGTCCATTCCCCGGCGCAGGTCATCCACCAAGGTGACCAAGGCTGTCTCACTACAGTGTTCACTACAGTCATCATCTATTAAGTATAGCTGTGTTTTGATTACCTTTGCTCTTTTTGTATATATACAATATTTTGTAGTATATAATATTTTGATTTGAATGGAACTCTCATGTAAAATATTTTTTTTGGGGGGGGGGAATTATAAACATTCCATGGAAAAAGGAAAACTGTCTTCCTTGGGCCTCCGCCCTGCACACCACTATTTTCCCCTTGGCTCTCTTTGGGGAGAACTTGGTTCTAATAAAAGAAAATTCCTAAGTAGATCCCACATGTGTAAACCGCAATCCTAGGTTATTGTTACTCTGAAGCAGAGGAGTTCTTTGGTAGCCTTTTCCCCATCATTCTATGGCACTTTCTCAGTTTTTATGAATGATTAGAGAAGACGTTTGATTGTTGTTTGCAAAAGTGATTCAATTCAGAAGTCTTGGGCAGTACAAGGACAAAACACCGCACTGTAGATTGGAGTCCATCTGTAATGTCAGGACGTGAAATGTGCATGTGCTCTTGAAACATGGTGTTATTTTTTAAAAATAACTCAATTACTTTCCAGTTGAGTGAAGGTTCTCTAAGAGGCTGCAAAGCTGTATTTTTTCTCCCCATTGATTTCAGTTTTTGATGTTTTGAGCCTCATGCAAATTAGCTCTGCTGTCTGATATTAATCTCTACTTTGAGATGTATTTGAATGGACAGATTAGATGCACCAGTCTTTAAGAAAAATGTAGAAACCTGAGGCCGATTCTATTGAAGGACGTGGCAGCTTTGTACTGAGCATAACCAGAGGCTGCTGGAAATGCAGCTAGACATCATAGTGCTGAAATTCATTTTGAGGCACAAATAGCCCCCTCCAAACTCAAGATTTTGAACTGTGTCACAGAAGTACAAATTTAAATATTGGTCTCGACTGCAGCCCCAGAATCTGCCTCCATGGATTTTCAAGAGAGGCAGTTCAATGACATGGGCTCCTCTGAAATGGAATATTTTGACCTCTCTGCATGACATGGATAGGGATACTAACAGCCCAATACTACCTAAAACCCCATGCAGCAACGGAGGGGTGCTGGCGCGACTTCTGCTGCATCACGCGGGGGATTTTTGGCTGCTGGAGTTCTCCTTGGGGTAAGCCCCAGCAGCTGCAATGGGCCAACTCGGACCTGTGCCAGCGATATCACTGGCACAAGTCCACATCGATCCACGCAGGCAGACAAGACCCGGGAAGGGGGTTGGGATTCGGCATGCGCTGCCACCACGAAACCCACCCCCTTCCCTACTGTAGTTCTTTTATTGCAGGGGTTTTCAAAGTGGTGGGTCACGACCCACCACTTGGAGAAGGGGCAAATCGCCATCGCTCCACCCCCACAAGCACTCAATTTTCTCCTGTACTCATGGGGAGAACTTTGAGAAATGCTGCTTTATTAGATTGGGCAGACAGTGTGATAGAAATGTACAGTGAATCGTGAAACAGTGAAGAAAAACACAGATATTTGCCCAGGACATCTAGTAGAAATGTTCTTTGACACATCTCCTAGAAGCAACTCATCCTAGTTATTCCTGATTAACCCCTCCTCTCCTTTTCCCCCTTCTAATGTGTTTTGCCTTTGATTAGGTCTCTCTCTCTCTCTCTCTCTCTCTCTCTCTCTCTCTCTCTCTCTCTCTCTCTCTCTCATTTAATATATAAATAAAACAAACAACAAGGTGCCCATTATTGGATAAGGTACCATAGATAGGCTTACCAGATCCATACCGGAACAGAGTGCTAGATCTTTAGGAGAAGAAATGTGGGCAGGTGTAGCTTGTTAAACCCGTAGAGCACAATCCTAGGCATGTCTACTCAGAAGCAAGCCCCATTGAACACAAGATACATAATATTTCCAAAAACAAACGCAGTAGCATCACTGGAGGTGGGGTAGAACGCTACGTTCTGCACCGCGCTGAACTCTGTTACTCACCGGCATGAGGTGGCCCCACCCCCTCACCTTTGGAGCCATTCAGTGGGGCAAAGGCAATGCGGAGGAGACTCCCTGTGCATTGCCTTTGCCCCACTGAATGGCTCCGAAGGCAAGGGGGCGGGGCCACCTCATGCCGGTGAGTAACGGAGGTCAGCGTGGTGCAGAACTTAGCGTTCCACCCCACCTCCAGCGACGCCACTACAACGTTTGCTCAGACTAATTCAAAACCTTAGCATTAAGTGGGGACGTCATATATTTAGTCAACAAACTGTGATATTTTGTTCTTTCTGGAATGTACTGATTTGGAAAATGGGAACTGAACACATACAGCATCCCTATTGCCAACACCAACCAAAATCAGGCTTCAATCAAAGTGCAAGCCTAGGCATGTCTACTCAGAAGTAAGCCTCACTGAGTACAATTGGTCATACTCCCAGGTATGTGTGCATCAGATTGCAGCCTCCGTTCTTCTGATTTTCCGTTCTTGTATGAAACAGCATCTTGCATGTCACAAAGCACTGACAATTAGGCAGGTATTGGTAATTCCACCAGGTTTTTGTTTTCCTATGAAATTCCACCAGGTTTGTTTTCCTTTGTTTCTAACCTAAAACAGAATATCAGTTGAGCTGCCTGGTACAAATGTTGTTGGTTTTTTGTGAGTGTTTTTTTCTTTTCTTTTCAATAAAGCCATTTACCAGGAACCAAATTGTTTTGCCACTATTAGAGTTTTCCCCCTTTACCTATTTTCGTTTGCCTTGACAATGTATTTTAAAAGGCAGTAAAGCAGAAAGCAGTAAAAGAAGCCATAATGAAGGGAGAGACATACAAAGTGATCCTTAATGGATTGTCAGCTCATGAAGGCAATTCACAAGCTGTGGCAAAATGAGTTCTATGCACAAAAGAAATCAATAGTCATTGTAGAATCCTTCCTGCTACACTGCTATTTATCAGCTAAACAGAATACTGTCACATCTCATAGGCCTCCAAAAACTAGTTGCTCTCAGAAGCAATATTTATTCTACACTGCCTCAACCACAGCAGAATCTGATTTGTGTACAGCCCAGCTTTGCTGTCTGGTGATTTGAAGATGAGGACAGAAAACAGGGAGCATGATAAAGATAACAGAGCGAGAGACAAGGGGTTGTCTTGACAAAGTACGATCTCAGCAGCTCTCGGATAGGATGCCTTTGTCGGCCCAGCTGTGGTGCTAGGCTGACAACCCGGCGGAAGTCATCTCGGCTTCTCCAGGATTTTGACGTCTTTCATGCAATGTGCAGCATGCCCTTTCGGGGGCTTTATTTATTTATTTGTAGGATATATACCCCGCCTTTCCTTCTTAAAAGATAGGGTGCTCAAGGTGGCTTACGGTAAAAAAAAAATATCAAAACAACAAAACCATAAAAAGCAATTAAAACAGTAAAAAGATAAACCATCAATGCCAACAAAAATACACAAATAAAAAAAAAACAGCAGCAGCAGGATATCAATAATATGTAACATATCTAAAATGACCAGGCAGAAAAAAATATAAGAAATATAAAATACAAACAGCAGAGATAGATCATATTCAAAAGGATAAAGCCAACAACAACAAAAAAAGCCAAAAAAGAAAACATTTTAAGGCAGCGATTTTCAACCAGTGTGCACATTTTTTCAACCAGCACATTGGTGTGCCTCGAATGGTCCTCAAGTGTGCTGCGGGAGTTTGGGAGAGGATTGTTTATTAGTAGGACTATTGGGGGATGTGAGCCCCTGCCTGCCAGTGCGGTGTGCATGTCAGTTGTGAAAAAACTGATGGTGTTCCTTGACAATTTTAGCACCTTGTCAGTGTGCTGTGAGATGAAAAAGGTTGAAAATTACGGTTTTAAGGCCTTGCTGGAAGGCTAGCATGGAGAGCATAATTCTTATTTCTATCAGGGGGACTGCCATAATAGTGGCACCACCACTGAGAAGGCCCTGCTCCTGGTCACCACCAACCTGGGCTTCTGCCAGGGACAGCACACATAGTAGGGCCCCCTCAGCTGAAGATAGGGGAAATGCTGGTTCATATGGGAGGAGATTGTTCCTCAAATATGTTCCCAAACCATAGACTTGCTAATCATTCTTAATGCTAGACTATTATAAATATTGTTGACTCGATTTTATGAAGGGACAGCAGGAAGCCATGTAGTTGTGGCAATCATGAGGTCACCTGTTTCATGCCTTATACTGTATATAGCAGGAGCCATTCACACATGGCCCTGGTGGTATGTAGTATACAGTGAAACTTATGAATTACAGGAGCAAAACTAAGGTTCTCACAGTCTGATTCATCCTGTATAGAAGGTTCCATGCAACAATCACACGAGACCAAGGCTGGAGTTAAGCTGGGACATTTTATTAATTACAACAGAGAGGGAAAAACTGCAGCAGGGCAACTCAAACCCCAACCCCAGTGCGAGTCACTAAGGCAGAGGAAATGGCGCTGGCCGTCTACCTCCCCCAGGTGATCTGGATGATCAAAGGGTGTACTGGTACCACCTGACTCAAGGCATCGCTTGGTGAATACTGAGCAAGCCTATCATGGCTGACCCCAAAGGGCCTCGCCATTTCCAGTCAACCAGAGTTGCCAGTCAGCCTCAGTGGGCCATGCAAACCCCGTCTGAGCAGTTCTGGCTTCCCCCATGACTTTGCTGCCTCAGAACGGACGCCAAAGCAAACACCTTACCTACCCTGACCCTCACGGTGCCTGTCAAAGTAACCAAACTTTAAAAGGGGTTGACAATCTTAACTAATCAACCCTCACCCAGCAACAGTGCGGGGTAGGCGAAAAGAACTGTCAGCCCTGGGCCAATCAGTTGACAGCAAAAAAAAAAAATCTACCAGGCCCCAAACAGGCAACCAGCTAATCCCAGACTGAATGCAGGGAGGGAAGGAGGGAGGGGATTGGCTCCATGTGACAGACTGAGAGGGCAAGGCGAGCGCGCAACATTCTGCTCGCACTCGCCCCGCCGTCCCAGCCCGGCCACGTCCAATTGCCAGCGATGCTGCCTCTCATTTTGTCGGGGTGGGGCAAAAGCTGGTGGCTGTGCTATTGCCTGCCAACAGCCTTCTTGGAAACTCCAACTTTAAGCGAAACGACTTATAATGAAATCAATTTTACCATAGGCTAATTGATAAATGTAAACGTTCCTGTGGCATTTTCCCATCAACTTTAAAATGAAATGACTTTAAACAAAACAAATTTAAGTGAGGACTTACTGTATTCAGTAAGAAAAAGAAAATATTGCAGTTTTTCCGTGGGAACCATTTCTCTCCCAAAAAATGTGGGTTCCCCCCGCATCGCTTTTCATGACTTCATCCTGGCACTAGATGTGATATCCCCAGGCCTTGCCTTGTAACATCCACCTCTTGAAACCAGCCTGGCAGAGGTCAATGATGAGAATGTCTTTGGTGGATCTTCAAATTCACACACACACACAGAGCACAATCCTATCCAACTTACACCACTGGTGTAACCAGCGGGGGAGGGCAGGGCGGGAGGCTTTGGAGGGGAGATTTAAATCCCCTTTGAATCCCCCTTTGGAGGGGATTTGAATCCCCTTTCTGTTCTGGGACCTCCCGTTCTCGCTGCACCGCTGGTTACACTGGTGGTGTAGGTTGGATAGGATTGCGCTGTAAAAGGGAAGGAAGAGGTTGGGCTTAAGGTAGTTAGGATGTGTGTGCTGTTGGAGGAAATCTGAGGTGGGAAGGGTTGGATTACAATAAAGTTAGTGGAAAAGAAAAAAATTGTTGTGAATTTTTGCTCCTGTTCTTTTTCAAGCATATCGAAAGGTTTAACAAGAGGAAATAGTGACCTTGCTTAAAAAACACACACACAACTATGTGGGTTCTGTATATCGAGCAGAAATCAAAGCAGCCCTACTATGATTCATTTCAGGTCAAAGTCTAAGCTTTGCTGTGTTCTCTTTTGTTATTATTTGGTTTGCTTGCTTCAGTAATTTAACTATATATACAGTATATTTCGAAGCACCAGTTTCTTTCTTCCTTTAGAATAACACTTTTCACAATGAAGTTTTTTTAAGTGACTAAATTGGCTTCAGTGTCAAAATGTGAGAGCAGAAAACATTCTCACTCCCACTCCGGAATGGCTTTATATTTTCCACACACTACGGAAGAGATGTGGTTTTGCGCTATGGTCACCTTTTGAAATCAGATTCAGGAGAAGCCTAAACCAGCACATCTCTGTCTGACACTGCTAATGGCTGGTGTGAACAATAACATATAGCAATACTGGATGATTGGACAAAAGAACAGAAGCATATTTTACCGTATGTATTACTTCTTTCTATAAGCCAGCATGGTGTTTAGAGGGTTTCTGAAAGCTAGCAGTGGTAGCTAGAGCATTAGTTCAACTAGGAGCAGAATAACCTGGGTTCAAACCCTGCTCAGTTTTTAAACTCAGAGAGTGACCTTGAGTCAGTCACCATCTGTCAGTCTCAACTACATCACTGGGTTGTTAAGACAAACAGCCCAATCCTACTCAGCGCTTATGGCAGTGGGTCTCCCGATCACAAACACCATGCCACCGTCATGCACTATGGAGCCACCAATGCAAACAGCCAAACAGTTGCTCTAGGATGCTAAGACAGAGCAGGTAAGGTGGCAGCAGGGGCAGTTCATGGGTGGAGAGCAGGGCGGGATGGGGGCGTTTCAAGGGCAAGATGGGGTGGAATATGGCAGCCCTACTGCACGCTGCATCCTAATTCCATTTTCCTGGTCCAACACGCCCTCCCCCTCTCCTTGGATTTACACAAGCAAGCTGGAGACCTGCTGTTTCAAGAAGAGTGCAACGCTATTCAACATAGGCCTACACTCCACACAACCGGGTCAATAGTTCTCCTAACCAACAGCACCTCCATCGACTTGATTTAATTTCAGCTTCTTATCTTCATCTCAGGGCCGCAGTGGCTTAGTGGTTAAGATGCAGAACTGCAGACCAGACGGTCTGTAGGACAGCAGTTCAAGACCTGAGTGCTGCATGATGGAGTGAGCTCCCATTTCCTGTCCCAGTTCCTGCCAACCTAGCAGTTTGAAAGCAAGAAATTGCAAGTAGATAAATAAGTACCGCTGCAGCAGGAAGGTAACAGTGTTCCGTTAGTCACGCCGGCCACATGACCACGGAAGCGTCTTCGGACAGCACTGGCTCTTCGGTCTTAGAAACGGAGATGAGCACCACACCCTATAATCAGACATGACTGGCTTTCGCAGGGGATACCTTTACCTTTATCCATCTAGCTAGTCCATTACTGTATCTAGACAGAGGCACAGAACATCCACTTCTTCCCTAGCTGAAGATGAAAAAGAATTGTAGTCATCCACATATTGATGATATCCAATTCCAAACCTTGGATGACCTTGCCCTGCCCAGTGGGTTCTGGGGACACAACGGAACTCCGATGGATCCCATAGGCCAACGGCCAGCACCACCATGATATAGAAACATGACGCTGAAAGGGATCTCACTGGCAGGTGCAGAAAAAACATAAACTGGAATATTTTGACTTGATATCTCTATCTTTCTTATCTCTGTTTCAGTCACCCCTTTACCATGAAAAAAGACTCGTATACAGCACAGGGAATTCTATTCTCATTTGTAGTCTTTATTTGTGCTTACTGCACTGTTTTAATTTGGGCACGAACTGGTCCAGAAAGGGAGAGCCATGTGCAGAAGCTGCCTTCCATGCATGCAGCCTGTGCTGAAGAACACAAGCATCTGATGCACATCCCTGTCGTCATTGCAATGCTCATCCAGTCCCACTGAATAGGCCAGATGCAACTTTTGACGCACATGTGGATAAGCTTTCCCACTGGGGCCTCCAGTTGTTACACATGATTAGTTGACCAGAACTAGTTCTAGATTGAGGCCACTAAGTAGTGTACAGCTATAAATACATTGGCAATACATTTCCTACCCTTCATCCGGGAAGATGTAGAGGTTTACAGGGCATTGAAATCCAGAGGACTCGCTCTGCCATTGACATCACATGACAACACTAGACTACCAGCTCTATATAGACATTTTGAGCACAAAACAAAGCCAAAGTTGTTATAAATTCTCAAGATTTCCAAGACATATAGATCACTTACTTTATAGAGTGAGCATGACTTGCTACGCCCTGCAGGCCTTGTATAAATGTAAAGGCTTTCTGGGACAGATGGGACAATCTAGTTGTTTGAAATCATTTTCCTCTAGACAAGAACCAGTGATTTATTTCAAACAGTGCCCTGGCTCTTCGATTAAGTCAAGCAGGGATTACATGGATTTTCCGTCTATATTAGTAAAACTCTAGCATCTGTTGTGCGCTGGATTTATAACTTGAATAATAGTCTTGCAATCTGCTTTTGTTCAATGAGGTCAGTTTTCAGGCTTCTGGCCATGTGCACAAATAACATGTCTAAAACCTGTTTCATGTGGGACAGCCTGCCTCTAACAGCATTTCACATATATGGAAAACAGGACATCTCACAGTGCACCTGGTGAAGTGTATGTAGTTGCTCATGGAATAAAACCATTTCACATCTATGGCATGATCCTTCCACACATGAGTACACCACCCACACACAGACAAAACTCCTTAGGACAGGGTGGCCAACCCATGGCACACGTGCCACTAGTGGCATGTAGGCACTTTCTAAATGATACATGTTGTGGCATCCATGGCGGTGACCTGGTCAGCCTGAAGTCCCAAAGCTGCGGCCATCCAGTGCTTTTCCCAGCAGCGGACCCAGAAGTAAGCCAGTGAGGCCTTAGACAGGTCAAAGATACTTGAGCAGTGGCTCAGGTGCTCACATGGGTGGGCAAAACTGCCTGAAGCCACCCAGGAGGAGCCAATTTCGAGCCACACACCAATTGACTGAGCGGGAGCCAGAACCACTCTTTAAAAGAAAGAGGGTGTGAGGGAGGGGGCCCGACCAACCCACAGTGGCCCTGCCAAAGCTGAGCAGGGAACGGGCAAGGCACAGGCATCCTCAGGCAAGGAGAGTGGGCTGCAAAACCTCTGGCACTGGGGCCAAGAGAGGTGGAGGTACTTGAGGCAAGTAAAGGGGGCAGGAAGAACCCCTCCTGGTCAACCCAAGGAAGTGCCGCTCCAGCCTCCCTGGGACCACCCCAGTACCCACCCAGGGACTAACTCCCTACATACACATGATAACATTTTTTTCTCTTTCAAAATATTTTATTTGAAGCATACAGAAATAATTCAGAACCACATAAGTTTTATATAATTTCTGGCAACCATGGAAGAGGATGCTACATTAAGGTGGAGTGCCACATTCAAGATTCTCTATATAAAAAGTGGCACGTGGTGTGCTCAGGGTTGGCCACCCCTGCCTTAGGACCAGAGGCGTTAACTAGGTCCTGAGGGAGGGGGGCCGCACCCCCATGTGACACACACCCGTGATGTCATTTCCGGAAGTGACTCCCCCTGGCGACGACTCTGCTTAGGACATAACAGAGCTCGATTTCCTTCCCCTCCTGAGGCATGCTTATGGACATTCAACCCACCAGACTGTCATAGGGGATGGGAGAGATGTACATGTGCCTTCTATATTCCTGTCTAGTCTTCCCCACTTCTCTTGGTCAAGGATCATGAGCTTGACCAGGTGGAAAAAGAAGGTGGATGGGCATATGGAGCCAACACAGGTCCCCAATTGCCCATAATGGCATTGCATGCTGAACGAGTGCATGTACCCTGAGGGAGAAAGAGAGAAACTATACTACATAGGGATCCCACTGCAGACTGGTATGTGTCCATATCCATTTTACATCAGGATTGCACATTAGTGCCACAACCAGCATAGCAGAACAAGTGTTTCCTATACATCAAGCATAATTGTAATTTTTTCACTTCTGATTATTATGCATTCAGATGTAACTTGAATACTCTTCTATGATTGCTATATTCAATAATGGACGCCTATAATAATGCATTATATACAGTATGCATATATAAACAGACCTGAAATTCAATGAATCTGACATATTCACGTGCTGTGAAATTCAGGATGTGAAACCTGGCTACCTCATCCATTTTTGATTTGAAAATTTGGAGTCGGGAGTTACAGAAAGGTACCTTAATCCAGGGATCTGCGTGCATTTGAAAGGGCATGAAGTATATCTCTAGTGAATGAAAGAATCAGACACACGAATCTCATTCCTCCATTAGACCAAACAGAAAAGCTATTATAGGCATGGAAACTCAAAGTATGTACTAAGGCAGGGTTTCTCAACCCCTTCCCAGCAGAGTACCACCTCCAGCGCCACTCTCCTGCTGCGTACCACCAGATGTGAGTAACAATTACACATTGCCAGTTACTTCTGGGTTTTCAGAGGCCAGAAAATGCAGGTAGGAGGCTCTGGGTGGGTGGGAGGGCCCTTCTCATCATTCCCAAGAGGTTCAGTCAAAGGCAGGAGCCCCTTGGGAGCAAAAATGCACCACCAAAAGCACTACATCGTAGTGGGTTTTCCATGGTCTAGCGGTCTGAATACCACTAGCAGTCGGCCGAGTTACCACTGGTGGTACTAGTACCACTGGTTGAGTGGTACTAGTACCACCGGTGTGGTAGGGCTCTCATACACAAAGCAGGTCACTAGATTGAAGCATTTGGATTTGAAGGTAGGGTACTGGTATTTTGGGCTGTGTGTGTGTGTAACTACTTATCTCCCAAGTGTGTGTGTGTGGGGCGGGGAGGGTAATGATGAAGACTCATACTTGTTCTTTTCAGGAATATAGAACCCTTATTACAAGATTGGATTGGATTTATTTTGCTTCTTTCAACCTACAAGTTACAGGTGTGTGTGTGTGTGTGTGTGTGTGTGTGTGTGTGTGTGTGTGTGTGTGTGTGTGTATGAGAGAGAGAGAGAGAGAGAGAGAGAGAGAGAGAGAGAGAGAGAGAGAGAGAGAGAGAGAGAGAGAGCACGTGTGTTAATTTCACAGTTCTATATTTTATATCATGACTAAGGGAGTTTGTTTTTGTTTGTTGATAACTAAATAAAAACACAAAACATCACTTTCTGCTAAATGTCTGCAAAAAATATTTAAAATCCATGTAATTGTGTGTCATCCTTCATCTACTGTAACTGTACAACCTATACAGCCTATACCTAGTACACTTTTAAAGAGGTTAGAATAGGGACAAAATGGAATAAAAACATACACCACCACTTCCTGCTATTTCATTTTGGTTAAACACCTAAATCTGCGAAAAAAATAAAACCACGAAAAGCACCCCTAGTCATGACATTAATATGCTTATACACATGGATTGTACATTTGCATCTCTAGTAAAAGACTGATTGACACGACCAATGCAACTTAATCAAACTGGGGATGGGCAGAACCCCTCTGACAATTTTCATTTCTCCTATAGAAACTCATTTGGTTTTCTTTGGAAACTCTCAGTTTTTCTCTAAAGGAAGAAAACTCGAAATTTGCTATAAGTGAACTTTTGGGAAATTGTTGGTGGCAAACCTAAGGAGGCACCAACCAATAATTTCTAAACATCCAAGTGTCTTCTGTCTATGTATTGCCATGGTTTACATAGCTTCATACAAGAGGTCTATGTGTCATGTAGACTGTCTCAATGTTTACCATCTATTTGAGAGGGGGGGTGGAGTTAATTTTGCCATTTTAATGGACTTTGCCATTTTAACGGACATTTTAATGGACCTTATTTGGCCATGGCATTATAGTCAACTTCTAGGATCCAGGATTAACCCTTGTTTTTTCAAAGAGATTCAAGACAATCTCTTCTTTAGACCTTGCAACACATTCCTTTACCTAACTGACTGAGCAAACCACTGGATCCCACACAGGGCTGGCTGCAGCTATTGGGCAGAACCCCTCTGACAATTTTCATTTCTCCTATAGAAACTCAATAGAAACTCAGCCCAATAACGCTGCCCTCTCCACTCTGCAAATGCTGTTCCCCACATCTATGCATCCCTTCCCTGGCCGCTTCCACTGCGTGGGCTCTTAAAATAAAGCAGGAAATGCAAAGCTGTGATACCACTGCGCTCCACATTTCCTGTTTTGATTAAAGAGATGCAGAGGAAGGGGACAGGTAAGAGGGCAGGATCATTGTGTTCTGATCCTTGGATCATAGCAATCTGGCGGCTCCCTGCCTTTCCACCTTGCTCCTTCCTTCCTCCACTGTTTTACCCATTTCCTCCAAGCCCACAAGTGTACACATTTCACTCCTGTTGCATACATACACCCATTGGCAGAAATGGTTTAAAGAGCCCAGTGAGAAGGAGCCAGATTGCCGCACTCCGACGATCAGAACACAGCAATTTCACTCCTTTCTCTCAGCAGGTTCTTTACCTAAATGAAGCAGGAAACATACAGTGTGCTGTGAAAGAGCCCACACAGTTAAAAGCACAGGTAAAGAGCCCTGCTCTATTTGCAGCTGACTAGTGGCGCAGTGGGTTAAACCGCTGAACCATGAGCTGTCAATCGAAAGGTCGGCAGTTCGAATCCGCGACAGGGTGAGCTCTCGTTGCTTGGCCAGCTCCTGCCAACCTAGCAGTTCCAAAGCATGTTAATGCGAGTAGATAAATAGGTACAGCTTGCAGGAAGGTAAACAGCGCTCCGTCTTCCAGCCGCATGCTATGCGCTGCGGCAAGGAGAGTCACGCCGGCCACATGACCACGGAGGCGTCTTCGGACAACGCTGGCTCTTCGGCTTTGAAATGGGGATGAGCACCACACCCTACAGTCAGACACGACTGGACTTTATTGTCAGGGGTCACCTTTACCTTTAGAGGGAAATGGTAGAGGTCGGTTCACTGCCCCCCCCCCATCTGCTGTCAATACAAATGGCATTGTTTGCTTCATGGACAGGCTGGTCCTGATCCAATGGTACAATGTTTCCTAGCACAATGCTATATCCAGTGATACATTCCTCTTTGCCATCCTATTGGGTTCCAACCAGTAGCATAGCTGGGCTGGCCAGTACCTGGAGCCGCCTCACCACCCTGCATCATTGCCCTGCCTCCGCATCTTCACCCCACCCTCGCTTCCAGAATGGCTCCGGTTTGGAGCCAAACGGAAGCTGAGGGCATGCGGGGGGGGGGGAATTTGCTCCGCTCACAGCTACGACTGCTCAGAGCGGCAAGCACTGTGAGCCCCCCCACAGACAGTCTGGCACCCCCCTAGCTTGTCGCCTGGGTTGGTCGGCCCACCCACCCACTCAGCTATGCCACTGGTTCCAAATGCTCCCATTCTCATGCCGATACCGACACATTCAATGAACTAACACTTTTTGCTTGCAAAAGTTAGCCTTGCAAATATAAATAAATATAGGACTTTTTCATCAAACCCACAGCTACGTGCCTGAAGACTTGTAGATTTTATTTCTTTAATTAAACCATTATTTATGGAGAATGCACACGACAACCAAAGGAAATTTATTTGAATAAATAAATAAGGCAGAACCACACATTTCTTATCAGTAGTAAACCACACATTTGTCTCCCTTTGTTATGGATGAGTATTGACTCCCAAGTAAGATCTTTTCATTTCCTCCCTTAGGAGGCTTTTACATGTTGCGTTTTGCAAGTGGCAAAACCTGTGGCAATGCAAAAGCTTAAAAAGCAAGCAATTTGTAAGCAAGTCCTACACATTAGTACTGCTAGTCCAACAGCAAGCTCCCCAACATCATGAGGGAGGGGGGAGAAATCCTACCAATTTTTCTAACACACAATGTCCAAATCATCACACATGCACGCACGCACGCACGCACGCACACACACACACACACACACAGAGTGTTACTTAAATAAACTGGGCTTGAATCTTTAAAAACTGTGACTAAAATAATCATTAGTTAGCCTTTTAGCGTAGATCCCACAAGGGCCTTTTCCCATTAGGTTAAACAGTTGATGGGAAGCTGAACTGGTATACATTAAGCTGCAGAGAAGCTAATAAGCCACCCAGCATGAAAACAGACTCAGAATTCAAAAATCTTCCTTGGACTCAATCATGCCAAATTCTGAAATAGGATGCAGCAGCATGACATCTTGGTTAGCTTGCTTGTAAGTAAGCAGAGCTACAAGTGACCCGTAGAATGCTGTTCTTATTAAAAGACCAGGTCCAGCTCAGCTAGGACCTGGAATGAGATAATTTAAAGGGTGCAAACCATAGCAGGGCAGCATGCATGTACAAGCGATTGCACAGCTTCGAATATAGCTATTTCCTGCAAGGAGCTGAAGAGGGGGCCCCAGAATCCTTTCCAACATTGCAGGGGATTTGAGATGCACCCACAGTTCAGTAGGAAATTGCTTACCTCACCACCCTGCCTTGTCTAGGACAGCAAACACAAAAACAAAACTGCCTGGCAGGAGGCTCGGTCAAGAGAAAGAGAATCAAAACAGCCACATCTAATACCTGAAGGAAAAGTAATATTACATAAAGCTGTATGGGTACATGCTACCAAGCCTGTTCAGGATTGCTTTATTTATTGGACTTGCCTAGGTCATCCTTTATGGATGCACACATCACAGGAGGTGATGGGCAATTGGGAGTTTTCTCTGGCATAAAGCCATAACACACCAACACATTCAGTTACCAACACATTCAGTATGGATAGATTCTAAGAACATGACCAGTGATGTCACTAGCGTGCGCGCCACCCAGAGCAGGGAGCGCGTGCGCCCTCCCGTGCACCTCCCCCCCAAAGGACTTACCCCCGCTGCTGCCGCTCTGAATGTCGTCGTCCTCCGGCGGTCCGGGGCCTTCTGACAAGGCCCAATGCGGAAATAGGTGAACTTTTAGCTTTTTCGCGCATGCGCACAACGTTTTGCCCTTTTGCCCTCAGAAACGTTCTGCGCATGCACGAAAAAGCTAATAAATGACGTATCGCCGCATTGGGCCTCGTTACAAAGCCCCAGACAGCCGGACGGGGCGGACGCCTCCGGACTGGGTGACGCTCGCAGCAGAGATGACTAGCGTGGGTGCACGCGTCACCCGTCTGCGCACGTCACCCCCGGCGGTCCGCCCCCCCCGCCACGCTCCAGTGACGCTGGTGAACATGACCTATGCTGCAGCAACCCTGAGTAACCAGAGACAGGATTAGACAGGACCACTGAGATTAGGAACCAAAGTTTGTAGATCAGAAGAAATGACGTCCTGGTCACAGTAGACAGATATCTAACCTTTTGAACAAAGTAATCTGGTGAACAGCTTTTCTTTATAGGAATAAGTCCCTCCTGGTTTGTTAGTTTGGATGATTCTCCCAAGGGGTTCAGTAATCCAGCCCGCACTTACGTCCTCATCATCACTTTACTCCCAGAGTGTGTGCCACAGTCAGGGCTGGCCTACGCATGTGGCCAACTGAAGCGGTCACCTCAGGCAGAGAATTGATGGGGAGGGTTGCCCATCTCTATCTGCCTCCTTGCGTCTGTTGCTCCTCCTCCTCCTTCCACACCCTGGATTGAAAAGGAAAAGGGGGGAGAGAGAGAGGAAGAGGAACTGTGGAGGGGAGGATAGTGCTGAGCTAGATCATTGGAGAGTGGGAGGAGAAGAGGCTGGCGCATTATTGGGTAAGGAGGGAGCATTTGGTATCATTGGGTGTCAGGAGGTCTTGGGCCAGCCCTGCACATAATAATGCTCGTGTGTTGATTCTTTCTGTCCTGCCAATTATGTGCTATGCATTATTCTGTGACCTTTCTGAGAATTCATGCATTAAAAATATTAGAAGCAAGTTTCCAGCCCTCATAAACCAACTCAATCTTCACGAGATGGAGGACGTTAAGAGTCAGGGAATAGGAGAGAACAAAATTGCACCACTCCATTTCGTCTTATTTTTGTTTATTGCTTTAATTTTAGATCTAGGAAAACACATATCAATAGCAAGACACGCTAAATAATAATAAGAACCCACGGTGCCAAGTCACAATGCTGTGAGATAGAAGCAAAGATAGGGGAGTCTCAATAAAGTGATTTGCAAAAACCGTTTCAATTGAGACTTTCCTGTTCCTCACATTTGTGTTTGTTAACTTAATTGGATTTATAATAACATTGCAAAAAGCCTCTATCCAGTGCTTATGCACGTTTTTCCCAAGTAAATTAAAAATGAATGCAAAAATTAGCATATTTTTATACTTTTCTTTCCTCATTAAGAATTCCATTAAAATTAGCTCTACAAAGATAAAAAATAATTGGTTGCCTCTGACAGATAAGTGAATACTTTAAGGTCAATTATACTGATATAATGTTAGCAAAGCTCCTTTCCTGTCCTCCCCCTTGGTTAATGCACTGGCCTTTATCTGTTCTTGGCGATATTTGTGACTTTCTGAATAGTACAGGGACTGGAGCAAGCATCCTGGGAAGAACGAAGAGAGTCCTTAATGCACTGACACTAGCGCCACGCCAGCCCCCCCCCCCAGTTCCATCTGTCAGCAAATCCTTTTACATTATTGGTGTCATCAGCTGACAACATTTGCATTTGTCAGAGCAACATGAGGGTTGCACAAAGTAAGCAAGCCAAACAGTACTTTTATCTTCAGCCACGTATGCGCAGGTTTAGGCCCATTAACGGTACTCATAACTCGACCTCCGTCCTGCAAATATTTCTGCCTATCAAGCTCAGTTCAAGAGAAATGAGCACTCAAGATTCACAAGGGGCTGAGGAGGAAGGAAAATACATGTTTTTTTATTGCATATTTCATAAATTTAAAAATATCTATCTAGAATTACAAAAAGTGTGGATATGAGGAAATGAAAGTCAGAATATTCCAGTGTCCCAATTTTAGAAGTAAAGGAGGTCTAAATACCCTAAAATGAAGAGGAAAACAATAACAAGTAAGCATTTTGTATTGTTTTAATCTACACAGAAAGCCGGATTACACCAAACATGCATGGCTGTCTCGACAACCACACCTAATCCACATATACAAGCTGTTCCTATTTACCCTTTCATTGACTCACCAAATATACAATACAAAGTACAATATATGAGATGTGGCCATATAACATATACGAGCATTTATTGATCCAAATAAATCCCTGTGTTCTCTCAAACATTTCTTTTTTGAGAGACATTTGTCTAGTCTCAGGTATTTAATATCTGTCCAAGTGAAGTTGAGTAGAATTTGCTGAACACGTCTGTCAACAGAGGGATAAATTAATTACCGTACATCTCACACCAAATAGGGAAAAACACATATGTGATGGGATTGCATTCAGGCAACCTAGTCTTGCTTACCACTGCCCCAGTGTGGTCTACATTTTAACAGTCAAAACTGGATTTTATTAAAAGACCGTCACTCATGGCAGTTGTGTTTCATTGCAAGGGAAAAGAAATAAAGAGGCAAACACCAATAGTTGGAACTAAACAGGCCACCATTTCATTAAAGGAACATGGCATAGCACAGTAGCGATTAAGACCATTGTAGATGGGGCAGTTGCAAACATGCCTGTTGTGACGTCCGGTGAGATGCGTACCTGCATCTGTTCCACCTGCAGATAGAAGTACAGTAAGCCCTCACTTAAAGTTATTTCGTAAAGTCGTTTTGTTTAAAGTTGATGGGAGAATGCCATGGAAACATTTACATTTATCAATTAGCCTATGGAAAAATTGGTTTCATTATAAGCCATTTCGCTTTCCAAGAAGAACCTATCGACAACTTGAAGTGAGGACTTCCTGTATTCCAGCTGGAGCCCCAACACCCCTGTTAGTTGTACTGTATAGTGTACACACAATGCACATACAATGGCATATTGTGAACCATTCGAACCTTGTGAGTGTCCAGCCATCCGCATTTCAGCCAAGACAACTCTCCCATACAGATGTTTTTTTGCATGTCCACACTGTTCCTTCTGCCACAGGAATGGGTCAGCAAGCTTGACTCCTGTCGGTCCTCTCAAAGTTCTCAGAAAAACTTCTGAATTGCAACTACTGTGACCCTTAAATTAGAAGATTGCACCATTTCCTAGAGAGCTGAATGTCATCAGTGCTGTCATGAGTGGTGGGTGGTACAGCTGCAGAAATTCCCTTTGGAAATTCCCTTTGGAATATCAGGGTGTGCCTGATATCAATCCCCAAAAGTGGATCCCCTACCAAAGGCCTACCAAATCAAATGGGGCAGAGGTTGGACTGCATGAAGACTGCTGGAAGCTAAGCAGGAGCAGCCTGTTTTTGTGCTGGAAGGGAGACCAGGAAGTCACTGATAAGCTGACATGACTCTCTGTGGCAGAGAGGAGTGGCTGTTGCATGCCGTGGTGAGAGTATGGACTGGAATGCTGAGCATGTCGATAACTAGAGTGATAACAACTGGAAATCCCCTCCTCGGTGTGATTTGTGTGGCTGCCTGCGGAAGCTCGCGGCATGTGTTTGGCAGCTAAGAGAAGTTGACTACACTGTGGAAGGAAACCATCTGGAGTAGAAGGGTTCTATATAGAAGAATATTGTTAAAAACCTTATCAGGTCCAGACAGCCTGCCTATGTAAACTGCCTTGAGTAGCATCTGAAGAGCAATCTGAGGATGAGAAAGGCAGTACTTTCATTTCATGCCTTTTATCATTCATGTGCCCCAACTGCCCTGAAAAGGGAGAGAGGGAGGCAAATTCCAAATTCTGCACTGCTGCCTCCTTCACCAAACCAGGTGTCCCCTTCCCCACATCAGTAGAGACATCTACCAACGCTCTGAGTACCCTTGCAGTTCCACCACCCAAGCACTGCAACAGATACTCCAAGGACATCAGGGAGTACTTAGAAGCCCACTTAGAAGCACAAGTTTAAAAAACTACTCACAAGATCACCCATCCATTTCTCCACAGCTGACTTCTCCTTCCTCCTGAACATCAAATCATCTCTTGCTGCCTGCCTGCTCCAGGTAAGTTGGGCTTGTCTCAAAGCAAATGCATAGAGGCAGCTATCCAGGACTTAACTGGAGACGGGGGTGCTTGATAAAGGTCAAGAAACAGATCGCAAAGTGTTAAGCCCCGACGTACTGTCGATGCTGGAACAGTCCAAGGGGACCATTTTTTTCCCAGCATTCTGTCTCTGTCAGTGGCCAGGCAGATGCCCCTGAAGCTCACAGCAGAGCAAGTGAGATGAGAGATGAAACTGGATGAGTAATATTGATTCTGATTAAGCTCTAGACAGAAGGAAAGGACCCAAGAGAAACAGTTTCACAATTTTGTCCTCATTGACCACTGGTAGGATTTTAAAGAGGCAGGCAGATGGAAACCAAAGGTGAGGGAACCTCGGTTGCCACCAGCACATGAGTGCATGTTCGCTGGACCACAATTCCTTCTTCATAGGGTTGCTAATGATATCCCAGTCAACTCCCCTGAGGGATTTACTTCCTAAAAGCACAAGGCAGTAACAGAGAATCTGCTGCAAAACATGAATAGAAAAAAACTCTCTAAAGAAAGAGCGCTTGAAAGGTATATTCATTCATGATTACAGAAGGCTTGGGGGGAAAGAATTACCATGATTTGCATCGTGAATTTCCATTTCTGGTTCCCAGGAGGTCATGTAAGCAAGCCAGCTTCAGAGAAGGTGGGGGAAAGGGAGGAGTGGGGAGGGAGATTGAACCTGATTGATGGTTATTTGTTCCCATACAAAAGTATGGACTCAGCTCAGCAGAACGTTCTTCCTATGCTACTTTACATAGGCCTGGGCTGCACAGTTCTATATGGGAATTATTTAAGTCTATATTGCTACTTACTATAAAAGTTTAGAGTAGGTGGGGTGGGGTGGCTAAGAGCATGAACCAGAAAGTCTCTGGTTCAACTTTTATTTCAGCAATGAGCCCATCAGGTAGCCTCAGATGAGGTGTGGTCTCTCTGCTTCAGAGCCCCATCCCACATCGACACTCTGGGGATACATCTGTAACTGTATCAGGAAAGACAATACAATATATTTTATTCCTAATGCTCTTTCCCCCGCCCAAGAGAAATTGTCTTTATAAAGTAGTAAAGCAGGACTCAGTTGCCCTGTTCAATGCTAATGAATGGTACATCATCATCATCATCATCATCATCATCATCATAATTAATAAGGCTTCAAAATCCTCTATAGACTTTGCTGGGAACAAGCCCCACTGAACACAGTGGATTTATTTCTGAGTAAACATGCATAGGATTGCACTATAAAGAGTCTCCAGTGCTATGAGAAGGCCATGGGCCTGCTGAAAGCCATGTACAAAAATGGTGAGGGACTGCAATGAACTGACAAAGTTGTTTCGTGTTAGTTACTTAACAGCAAAAACATGTGTGTTCAACATACATGGCGCTCTGTTACCAGATGCACTTCCTGCTTTAACAAGATTATCCCTCTGCATTCGACAGAGCCAGACAATTTAGTTTGGAGCCACACTGCCTGATAAAGCTAGCATTTACCCTAATAATAAGCTAATGTGCTGGCAGAATGTCAAATAAATCCCAACGTTTCTAAATGGTAAAGTAGTATCTAGAAATGTATTAAATTACCAATAAGGCTGCTGAAAAACTAGACAGTCAAGATGCTGCCTGAAAACCTAAACACCAAATAAACAAGGCTACATTCACAAGTCTAGCTACCGGTAATTTCCTGCTTCAACAAGACATAGGCCCGGCAGTAGCGTCCCGGGGTGTGTGTGTGTGAGACTGGTGCAGGCTGCACCGGGTGCAACGCTCCGTGGGTGGGGGGTTGACACCATTGCCACCCAAGTTTCTTGATGAGGCTCAGAGGAGCGAGTGGACCACCGTGTTTGGATGTCTTAGTGCTGGGCCCTCCTACCCACCCTTGCCACGGTTTGGCTTCATATCGCAGCTCTCTGGACAGAACTGGCGGTGATGTGATGACGTGACAACATTAGCACCTCATGTGATGATGTCTTGATGATGTCATCATGTCACTGCCAACCTATTTCTGGGTTGCTGCGCTCTGTGCCTGTGCCATTGACCCCTGCACCGTCACTGAGGCCCAGTTCACACATGCAGAGGTATCTCTTGATTACTCTGCACTTCATATATGATGACTAAGAGCTGAAGGCATAATCTGACTCAGCTGAAAGCCCTGTGTTTTCGTAGTGATGTGAAAGGTATATCTGTGATGTCCCATTCACACCAGTGAGTTGTTGCTTGGCATTACAATCAGCAGGTGATGAAAATGCTTGTGTGAACCAGCTCTCTTTTCATGTGCTACTGTGCATCGTTGTAAAGAAGAAAGAATGATGACTCCCCTAAGCCCTACTGCCCAGCCTAGCAGGCAGGAATAGGTGGGGGTTTCCTTCCTTTCTACACAAGCAAAGGGAAGGAGGGGGGCTGTTGCTACCTGTACATTTAGAATAGGGGCTTCCATTCATTTGCCATAACAATGAAGGTTAAACCATGAGATTCAATCAGAATTCATACTTTTCGCTTCAGCAAAGATATGAAACTTTGCAAAGAAATGCAATGTAAATTCTGCGAAGCAAAGTAATTCCCGGCCAAAATAGAGACATTTCTCATCATCCCGAACTGACCCAATTGTCTTTCTAAAGCTGTGTTTTCATGGTCCCTTTTTACATGGAAATCTCACCACAAAATGATACGTCCCTGTAATTCTTCATTGGTTGGTTGATTTTATATGTGTATTTCCCATTTGATGAAATGAGAGGTACCTCACATTCACGTAAAATTTGTTCTGTTGAAAAAAAAGAGTGTTAAAAGTTCAGCAGTACATAAAAAGAATTAGGGAATACTGTGTGTTCATGGACTCAGATAGTGGTACTGGCAGCAGCAGCCTGATTGCGGCAGATCTGCTACCCTGCTAGTATGCAACCTGCCCACCCCAAAGACCTCACATGTGCAATACCAATGCCTGCTCTACCACCAGTGTTGCTGCCACCACCACTGTCTTAAAGCAGCTGGGTGGGCAAGGAGAGGAGGTAGGGACAAGTCCTGGCATGGCAATCTAGAGCCCACCCCACCTCCTTCAGTGCCAGCACCATCTCTTTCCTCTGTGACATCTTGCTTGAAATCAACAGGATGAGTGGAGCATGCTGGGAATGCTCCCAGCATGCTCCATTCATCCTGTTGATTTCAAACTGGGCAGCACAAGTAGGCAGTACTAGAGCTCAAGGGAAGGAGCAGAGTGCAGGTTCTGGATAGCCACATTCCGCCTCTTCTTGCTTTTCTAAGCAGCTAGGTGCGCAAGGAGCAGGACAAGGAGGTGATCTTGTCTTTTTTTTTTTCCTTTTCCCTCCAGCCCTGCAGGAGGAAGCGGCTTCCACTGCACTGATCCTTTTCCTGTTTTCTCCTAGATGCAGGAAGAGGATCGGAGAATCAAATGAAGCAGCTTTGTGAGTAGTGGGCTGGAGGGGGAGGGGCACAGGCAGATGTGGAGTGTAGGGTGAACCATCAGAACTCACTGCTCAAAACGGCCTCTTCATTCATCCCTGGGTATTGAACAGTTTTGATACGTTCTGTCATTAAAACTATCCAGGTATCTTGAGTTTTGATCAGCTCCCCGCAACAGTGAATATCTAATTTTTTTCCATTCTCATGGGTGCTAAACTTCAGGTGGCCGGAAAGTGGAGAAACAAGAAAATGCCATCTATTAAATATGGTTTGAGGAAATCTGAGACCAACTCATCTTGGGCAAGATATCACATCAAACAAAAAAAGCCCCACAGGATCAGATTCTTTATGATGACTTCTTAGTCCCATCATTACATTTGCAGATTCAATTCAACAACAACACAAACGTTTCCGTATCCTTCAAAAGGAATAACCATATTCTTACGAGAATACTTTTCTTTCTCTTTTCTTCAATCTCCCGTTTATTTTTAAAATATTTGTCAGCCGAGTGAACTGTTAACATTGCTTACATTTGCATTTAATGTAATTTAATTGAAAAATCTTTACATAGTTCTGTCAAAAAAATTAAAAAGTCCTTTTTCATGCTTATGCTTTTGTTTCATCCGATGGTGTTGGAGAACAGATGTATTTATAGGAAGAGAAAATAGTGTTGTTGTTGTTGTTCAGTCGTTAAGTCGTGTCCGACCCTTCGTGATCCCATGAACCATATCCCGCCAGGCCTTCCTGTCCTCCACTATCTTCCTGAGTTCGCTCATTTTCATGTTCGTTGCACTGTGCAACTAAATGTTGCTGTTTCTTATGATGATGAACGTTTGGGAACAACCAGAGTGAGAGGGAAGTTTCAGGAGGTGGAAAGGAAAATGGTGTCCTCTGTTCTGCAGAGCAGAGAGGAGAAAACTTCAGGGAGATGGGAAAGAAAAGCTGACTTTTTTATTGCACCCTCCAGAAACCTTTCCTGTCCCCTTTTGCTCTATAACACAGTAGTATTATAGCACTAAAGCGCTCAGATTGAGGCTGACACTGTAAGGGGTATCCCTCCCCCTTCATTTACTGTATGAGAGAGTTTCAGGAAACTGGGATGTGTTGATGATGATTTGTGCCTCCTGGCCCGAATTCTGCCTCCATTCCAGTATATGTTGTTGTCCCAGCCCACCACCACTGTTAAATAGTTCTGTGGCAGTATTAATTTGAATTGGAGGAATATTTTTCTCCCTGTTCCCAAATAACCAACTCCAAAGGGCTCTTTAAACTGTAAACAGGTAGCCCCTAATAGCTAATAGGATCCCCCTACCAGTTCCCTCTCGGACCTGCTGAGACTAGAAGCTAGAGAGGCTCTGCAGTAATTGCGTAGGTGTAGCCTCTCTAGGGACATCAGCTGGGCAACTAGAAGGCTGCCTCCGGGCTTGGGTGCTCAACGAAGGCGGGTAAGTGGTGCCGTTTCTGCCACCGCGCTGCTGGCTCGTGTACCTCCCGACTGCACCCCCCCAGAGGGTTTTTACACCAAAAACCGGTCTAAAAACCCAGTGGGGGTGCCTTTGGCAGCGGTGGGGTGAAAGTGACATCATGCCCCCCAGGGGGTGGGGCTTGTGATGTCACGTGTGGGGTGTCACATCAGCACGCACACACACCCGCAGGGGGTGTAGGAATGCCTCTGCCTCTGCCTCTCCAACTTCCCCATGGAGATTTAAAAGTTGCATGGCTTTGGATCTAGAATGCTGATTAGAGGAAGGCCGGCTGCCAACACTGTATATATTCTGGCATAAGCCACAGGAGAAGGAGAGATATGGCTCTTCACAGTTGTTCTTGTACAACAAAGAATACAGATTACCAGGACCCATCCTTGCCGTAGGGTTGTGCAGACGCCCAAGCTGAAGAAAATAAACTTTTAACAGTGGGAGGCAATTAGTCACGTATGCAGAACATTTACTGTGTTCTAAAAATCAGGTTGTATTTAGATAATAAATCTGAAAGCAAGCATGGAGTAACTGCATCTTTGTATAAACATGAAATGAGTAACAAAAATATCTGAGTTAATGCATCTTATCCATACACCCACCAATCCATTTGACTTTTGTCCACATCACTTTAGAAAAAAGAAGTACAAGCGTTTGGAGCATATGAGGAATTTTTGCAATGTTGCATATTAGCATGTTCATTTTTTTTACCATGGTCGACGGAGAAAATCTTGACCACTCTGGAGGATTATCAGCCTAAAAACCATCAGCTGTTTGATACAGTCTTGGATATAATGTTCCTGGACTGGTTCAAACTGCACCTGCCTACCAATATGTCAGAGAATGACAAAAAGTCAGATTTCTCACCATCAAAATATTGCCAAGCCATTGACAATGATAAAAGCAAAGAAAGGCCAGATGGCCTCAGGGCAGAGCTCACTTAGGATGGAGATTAACTGGAAGATCATTCAAGGGAAAGAGATATGCGCAAGGCATATTTACTCATGTTCAATGAGACTCAGTTCCAAGTCACCCTGAGTCTGGGTTACATGTAACACGCCTGGGGGTGGACCTATATGGAAGGCCATAAAAGAGCTCTCATCTGCTGAGATGCTGATGTACACATACAGGAAAAACAAATATCAAAAGGCAGCAGGATTCATGTTTTCTGTCTCGGATGCTTTGCCAACTAATCTCAGATGTGGGAGCTGGCTGCAGTTACTCATATTCAGCCAGCCCTGGCAATGAAGAAAGGTTCTGGGGCTTAGCCACAAGGACCTCTGGCTTCCGTTAAGCACTGCCAAACCAGTTAATTCAGGAAATAGTGGAAAACTAATTTCTTTCATTCGTCAATCTAGTGTCACTCAGTGCCAAAAGGATCTGATGCGAGGTACATGCTTGTAATGCGGTTTTTATTGCCTTTGTGCTTTTCAGTGTCATATCCTTTTGGTAATCAGTTGTTGTTATGGCTACAGCTAAATAACTTTTAATAAACTTGACTCTGTCGCCTTCTCTCAATTTGCACATATACAAACTCCAGTAATCCCTCCTAACCACTACTGTACATAATCCAGCGTTGCACACAATCAATATCCACAAAACAACAACTGCAATCCCTTAGAAACCATTATGGACTGAAGATCTAAGCAGACAAAGCTAAATCAGCCCAAGGTCCTTCCAATGTCAAATAACAAAATTACCCATGCCTGGGAATCATGCATCTCTTGCTTATGCCTGCCAAGACTTTACTAACGGCCATTTCCAAGACTTGGCTTCCCACAGTTGTACCCAGCTGTGTTGAATGGTTCCTGTCCTTAAGCTGCCAGTGGACAGAAGCCAGTTGATCTGTCTCGTACGCTTTTGTTTGTGCCATGTACAATCAAGAATCTCTTGCTCCAAATTCACAACTGCAAATCCTCATTGTTTCCACTTTTCCCCCATGTCAAAGTAGATTAACAAGCCTGTCATAATTGTCTTCGTCATGCTGACCAAGCCTCTCCAATGCTAGCATAGAGAGCCAGATTACCATCTAATCAAATTACTCTCTAAATTTTTAGATTATCCAAATATTCAGATCTCTCCAGAGACTGCAACAGTGGGTTATCATCCCTTGATGCTTTTTTTTTTAAGACGAGATGTTCTGGAAAACAGATGCATACTCACCTGATGACATAAAAGGCTATTCCACTTTCTCCAGGGTCCTTCTCTAGCTGGCCAATCTACACAGCATATCATTAAATGTCTGACATTGAGGCAGTCTGTCACTGAGACATCAAATCACTCATCCTCACAATAAGGTCTAAGGCTCAGACCAAATAAGCAATATATCCATGGAATGTCACATCTGTGAGTCTCAACCCATGTGGGATTTGCAACCACACATTCACTCCAATCTGGGGGTTTATTTGTGGGGAAAGCCACACTAGACCCTCCTTCAACACTGTCAATCATCTTTGGGCTGTCTCCCTACATCTACATGTATCCCAGCAGCACTTGCCCATTGACAGGGGTGGGAGTTTCTCCCTGAAGGTTTGCTTTTCTGAGACAGTAAGCTTCCTGATTCAGCAAACCCTCCCTGGGAGACACCATCTCACCTCCTCCAAGGACTCAAAACACACAGACATCAAACAACCACATGAATTTTCCAACCAGACATTCAAAATCCACATGGAAGATTCCAAACACACAAATTTAGAAGACAAGGTACTGTGAGCCTATTCCGTGGAGAAAAACAACAACTCATTGATAAAGAAATCCATATGGGTTTTGCATCTGAACGTGCACTACATCTGTGGGAAATACTGTTTTTCAAGTGAGTTTTTGCACGTTTGGTCTGGGCTTTAAGAATAAGCACTGCCAAACCAGTTAATTCAGGAAATAGTGGAAAACTAACTTCTTTCATTCATAAATCTAGTGTTAAACTAGTGTTTCATTCGTAAATCACTGTTGATCATTCATTAAGAAAAAAAGTTATCTTTTGGGAATGTTGGTGATACAGTTGCCTAGGATCACTTAAAATGTGTTGACTGTGGTTCCAGATTTGTGAGGGAGGCAACAGTTCAGTCAAGCATACACAGCAAGATCAAGTTCAAAAGCTGACATTTTCACATTTTAAAAGGAGATAAGGGGAAAAGGCTGGAATGGTTTGGGGGCAGCATAAGGGAGCGTTATACATGTATGTATTGTGTGGCTATCCCACAAGTGCTTAGCCCAAAGGCTCCCACTGTGACTTACAATTCTGAAAGACAATATAAGACAAACTAAAACAATGTTTAATGTTATACTAACTTCGAGAGACAATAGCAGCAATAGCAAGGGTCCCTAGGAACAGGGCACACAAGTGGTCAAGATCTTTGAAAGGGCCACCCCAGAATGGACTCCCTTAGGCCACTGGTGGTCTCCTCAGGAGCTGACAGCTACAAGCTCCCTGGTCTGCCTTTGGTTCTGGGACCAGGTGGCTAGGGTCTTGAGGCAAAACTCTGTACTGTCCCTCCCGTGGTCTGCATGGGTCAATGGGTGCTACCTTTGCCACTAGTATTCAGGGTTTGGGGGGTTGGTCTGGGGGGTTGGCCTGACCAGGTGGACCCTCAGATAGTTGTGGGCGCTCAGTCAGTGCCCAGCCCTGCCCACCTTCTCCCTTCCCTTCACCTCAGGGCATGCAGGAAAAAGAAATGCAGACATTTTCATTTGCTCTGTGGAATACCCATGCAGTACATGGTAGTGGACTGGAGTAAGAAAGTCGTGGTCTGTTATCAGAGTGATTCTTACATTCATTTCCATCCCCCAAGATAACATGTCAGTTCCACCTCAAGCCGATCATGCCCTAGAAAGTAATGGTGGTGATTGCACATAATTACTCCTGCTAATGAGGCAAAGAGGCACCTTCTAAAGCTGTGTCCTTTTATATTTAGCAGGGGGAGAGCAACTGTCCCTCTTCACCCCAGTATGGCATCTTTTCCAGTGATTATTGTTGGTGTCTCTTTTACACCTTTTTAAAAAATTGCGACCCCCATTAGAGACAGGGAGACCATTTATTTGTTTAGCTATGGTAACTGCTTTTTTGGGGAAAGTGGCAAATAATAATAATAATAATAATAATAATAATAATAATAATAATAATAATATTTTCCAAATCTATGTATGCTCTACACATTCTCTTTTGAAAACACGTCACAATTTAAATGGAGTTTCCCACCAATGGCACAAGACACCTGCTCAAGCATTAACCGTCATGCGCCATTTTCAGACCATACAAATTACATCCTCATAAAGCAATAAGGTGATGATTAGTTGGACTTGGCAGTCTCTGGCTGGCAGCTCCCCAGTGTTCTTTGGGTCAAAGCACACATTGCGCAGAACAGAGCAACCATATTGTGTTTACTGTTGATCCAGGTCTACCTTCTGAATCTTGGCTCAGTCAATCCAAATGGGTAAGGAGACATCAAGAAGAATTAGCACCTCATCAGGCGTTCCTGGGTCATTCCAGACATGTGGCCTTCAATGGGCCAAAGTGTCTCCTTTGGCCAAACAAGGAGCTGTACCCATAAGCATTCCAAATGCATCTGCCGGGCTAGATGTATCGCAGCCAAGGCTTTTATGAATACTATTTGAAAGGCAGCAATGAACGAAAGCTTCAGGCAGCACATGATTTATCACTTTTTCCAAAGAGAGAGAAATCTGTATTTTCTCCCAAACTCGCACTCTCTATTGTTGTTGTTGTTGTTTTATTATTTTGCAGCCATGAAACATGATTCAGTTTTGCCTTATTTTGCACGCTTGCCTCTCTATGCAAGGTGATTACAGCAGCTTGAACAAAAGTAATAAGTTACTTTGCTGCAGTGCATAATGACTGCTCTATAAAGTCAAGTAGACAGCTTTACAGGGCTATTGCCAAGCTACTACTCATTTGTGAAGTGGAGCATCTGGTGTGACTTAATTGCTGAACTTCTGCGGCAAATCCCGCTCTGTGTCAGGGAAATACAATTCTGTTGTTTTCTTATAGATATTTTTTTTTAAAATGACATCTCTTGTCAGAAGGAAATGATCTATTGTGCTGCAATATATCCAGGGCTGTGTATCCTCTAAACTAAACTAAATTTACACACGAAGGTACCGGTAACTCCAATTCTGCACTAAGAAAAGCAGACTTCCTGAAGCGCTCAGTTATGTTGGTGAAGCAAATTTGGGTGGGGTGGGAGAAGGCAGGTGTAAAACGTATTCTGTCCCTCCCTAGACATATTCTGTCCCACGTATTCTGAAAAACGTATTCTGTCCCTAGACATATTCTGTCCCACATATTCTGAAAAATGTATTCTGTCCCTAGACATATTCTGTCCCACGTATTCTGAAAAACGTATTCTGTCCCTAGACATATTCTGTCCCACGTATTCTGAAAAATGTATTCTGTCCCTAGACATATTCTGTCCCACGTATTCTGAAAAACGTATTCTGTCCCATTAGAACCAGTGGGTTGAAATTACAGGGAGGCACTTAAGCAGCCTGCCTCATCCAGTTGTGGGCTCTCCCTCATGGGAAGCTTTCAAGCAGAACCTGGACGGCCACCTGTTGGTGATGCCGTAGCAGTTGAGTGCACTGCACAGGGAGTTGAACTATAGTACATGACCTCCAAGATAGGGAATCTATATAGATTCCAACTCTAACATTGTATAATTCTATCACTGCCTTCCTCCCACCCGACTCTTATCGCTGATTCAGCCACCAACCCTTTCAGAAGTTCTCAACTAGTCTGTATCTCAGACTACTTTCAGAAGAGACCTTGCCTACTTCACTCACAGTGCAATCCAGCCTAACTATAGACCACCAGCCTAAGGTGTTCCGAAAGTGCCATAAGGCACTTTTGCACCATCTCGTGTGTAAGCAGTGCCGATGCAGAGGCCAGCTCTGCTCACACCACGGTCCTCCACTTCCCGCACCACCAGACGCAGGTAAGCCCTGAGCCAGGAGAACATAGGGAGGGAGGGCCAGGGTGGCAGGGGAGGGGGAAATTTTCCGGCTAGGCCAGGGAGGGGGAGGGGGATTATCAGCAGCATGCTGCACTGATATCCCAACCCCCTTCCCGGGCTGGGCTGGCCTTACACGACCTCCCCAGTTGTGTGCCAGCTAAATAGCTGTTGTGCATCCGAGGAGGCCCACTGGGGCTGCTGGGGCTTACACCAGGGGAAGGGGAGAAATGCCCCTTTCCCCCCAAGGTGAGACCTGGCCGTGACGGCACAGGCCGCATCCTGCTTAGGATGCAACTTAGGCGGGTTTGGGCTGCCCATCTTGAAGAACAGAACTACCACTTGTAGACAGAGGCCCTCTATCTGATTGAATAAGGCATTCTTGGGTCTCCTCCTCCAAATTAATCAATCCTTCCAAACACCAAAATCTGTAGAGTTGGAAACCAAGTAAGCACTGTACTACTCCGGTTACTGTGATCCAGCAAGCCTATTTTTCGCATAGTTTTCTACGTAATCTGTCTTGTAATTGCACAATTCTCTGTGAAATGTATTCTATGAGATTTGCACAACTCCCTGTGAGAACAGACAATCTGTAACACATACGCAAGATCAGTTTGTTGAAAATCTTGGTGTGAGCCTCTGCCTCTGAGAAATCTAAATAATGTGAACTAGAAGCCTGGGAAAGTCATTCTTCCCTACTTGGAGTGCAAAAGCAAAACTTTGATTTTTGCCCTACAAAAACAGGAGATCTTAAAAGCATTTATCTACAGGGCATCTCAAGAACGTGTACACACACTTTATAGTGTCGAATTTATTATACTATGCTGTAATTCACACATATACTATAATAGTATATTTCACACATATATTGCATATGGTGTACAGAGAATCAGTTGCATGGCCCAGTTGATTAATTAATTAAATAGTTAGTGAATTAGACCAAGCGCGCGAAATGTTCCCCGTAGGCGTCTATAAACAGCTAACATCATTGACTCAAGGAAGTGGTTCCCAAACGTTTTTGACCCGCAGCTCCTTTGACCATTGGCAACGATTGGCCGTGGCTCCCCATTACATGATGTTGATGTCTGCCAATTGGCATTGCACTGTATTCCAAGAGGGCTCCGTGGCACTCCATGGCTCCCCTGGCTGGTATCCGCGGCTCCCCTGGGAGCCGCACCTCCCAGTTTGGGAACCACTGACTTAAGGGATCTGCAGACATCCACCAACGTATGGGCTGGGATGGTTCTGCCCATCTCTTCAATTGCTTCCCTTAGGTGTCCGAGTGTTGCAGGTTTTCTATAATGAAATATGTATGAATTAGAGCTCGTTAAAATGTGTGTACCTTTTCTTGAGACAGGCTGTATTCATTACAGGCACCAGAGGATCCACGGAAGTCCAGTATCAGATAGTATAGCCCCCTTTATACTGCCCACTTATTACAACAAGAAGAGCCTGAATGGAATGAATGCCTACTTGCGCATGCCTACTCTTGATGCACTCTCAGAGCGAGGAAGCCCAATGGCACCCACTGATCAGTTGATAGCAGACCCATTATGCCATTCCAAAAGGATTCACCATTCCACAGAAAGACTGGATTTCTAGTCATAGACATTCCCTTGGTAAAAAGATAGCTATATCTTGTATATGCCTTATATCCAATGTGGTCAACCTTGACTGGCAGCACAATCATAAGAACATAAGAAAAGCCCTGCTGGATCAGGCCAAAGGCCCATCTAGTCCAGCTTCCTGTATCACACAGTGGCCCCACCAGATGCCTCAGGGAGCACACAGCCAACAAGATAACCCATTTCCTGCTGCCACTCCCCTGCACCTGGCACAGAGAAAACCCACTTCTAAAACCAGGAGGTTGCTTATGGCTTGTAACCTGTGATGGTCTTTTCCTCCATGAATCTGTCCAAACCCCTTTTAAAGGCATCTATGCCAGGTGCCATCACCACATCCTGTTGGAAGGAGTTCCACAGATGAATTACACGCTGGGTAAAGAAATATTTTATTTTGTCCGTTCTAACTCTTCCTCCACTCAATTTTAGTGCATGTCCCCTGGTTCTGGTGTTGTGCGAGAGGGAGAAGAATTTCCCTATGCATGTCTACTCAGAAGTAAGCCCCACTACATTCAATGGGGCTTACTACCAGGAAACATAAGAACATAAGAAGAGCCCTGCTGGATCAGGCCAAAAGCCCATCTAGTCCAGCTTCCTGTATCACACAGTGGCCCCACCAGATGCCTCAGGGAGCACAAGACAACAAGATAACCTGTTTCCTGCTGCCACTCCCCTGCACCTGGCACAGAGAAAACCTACTTCTAAAACCAGTGTGCATAGGATTGCAGCCTGGGGTGCATATTCAAGCATTCATTCCAAAGTGCATTCTGGCTTGACAAGAGATAGATTGGGACTTCAGAGTGAGGGCGGTATATGGCTTCATTTGCCCTCACTGACATCACTGTGTAATCAAACCTGAATGGCTCATTGATGTCATCACATGAACCGTGAGACTCCTTCATTGGCTGGGATCATGCAGTGAATGCCAAAGTTGCCCTGCTAAAGTTGAAACATTGTGCAGAAGCAGCAGACGTTTGGGAGAAGAACGTCTGCAAACCAGCAGGAAATTCAGTGTGGGAAAAGTTGAAAGTGGAATTTCGGAGGGCTTTCCATACCCCGCCAAAGCAGGCTTTTGCCTCGAGGATATTCAAAGGCAAAAATATAGCACAGTTCAACTTGATAGCAAACATCCATCTTGAATACTTAAACATCCCCTAATTTTAATTGTAAAGATAGCCATGCCGGCCACAAAAGTCTAAGAATGTATATTCCCCTTGCTATCCATCGGATTGTAGAGCTGGGCCTCCCCTCATACGGTTAACCGTTCTGAGCACTCTGGACCACTGTGAGTCTTTGTCAGTCCGTCTTTCACTCTCTGAAGCATCTGTTCAATACAGAAAATGGTTTCAATAGGCGGAGGTACTGACTGTGGGCTATTCAGCAGGGGAACCCTGCTGAGGACATCTGTATTACTCAGGGCTTGGCCTGGCTTATATTCACCGTTGCAGTCATAAGCTAATAATGCCTGGGCCCATCTCTGGAGTCTGGCTGATGTCACTGGCAACCTGGCTTGTTCTTGCCATACAGTCCCTGCAGGGGTTTACGGTCTGCATGCATGACACAACGTCTGTCAAATAGATAAGCCTGGGTTTGGGGTCTGCTCGTCTTTATATTCCTTTGATAGTCAGACATCATTGCTAATCCTAGTTGTGAATTTCGTTCCTGAGCCGTCCATCATTCAGCAGGTCCATCATTCAGCAGGCAGATACTTTGAGCCGTCCATCATTCAGCAGGCAGATACTGCTCCCACTCCATCTGGAGAGCCATCGTCTGACACAAGAAGTCATTTCTGATTGTCAGAATGAATAGCAACAGTGGAGGACTTCAGCAATTCCTTTGCAATCCTGTTCTTGATCCCACTGGAGTCAAACCGCTTCACATCAAACCTGGTGCAATGTAGTTAATGTGATGTTGGGGAAGGAGTTGCCATGATCACTTAGGAACTTGCAAAGGAGATCGCAGTTGAGACCCTGACTTTGGTGGGGATGCCTGAGTCATGGCATGTACTTTCTCCTCTATGGAATGCAGGCCTGCTGTATCAGTGCTGTGACCCAGACAAGCAAAATCGGGAGCCTGGGAAATGCAATTCCTTCTCTTAAGATAACGGTGTTGTCAGTCCTTGATCTAGGTTTCACAGGTGTTCTCCTTCAGTTTCATCTACAATAAAGATATCATAGCAAATCCAGCTCTCTCTTTTCCTCTCTTGAAGGTATACGAACAATATGAATAACCATCCTGTTACCCCTGCTAACTGGGCAAGAGGCACTTTTTAAATGGGTGCTCCTCTTATATTTAGCAGAGGGAGAGTAACTGCCCCCCTTTCACCTCAGCACAGGTGAGTCTTTTCTGGTGGCTGTTTGCTGGTGGTGTTCTGCATCTTGTTTTAGATTGTGAGCCCTTTTGGGACAGGGAGCCATTTAATCATTTGATTTTGTCTGTAAACCACTTTGTGAACTTTTTGCTGAAAAGTGGTATATAAATACTGTTAACAACAACAACAATAATCCTGCTTTCCTTCATAATGAAAACAGGCTGATACAGTCCTAAAGGGCAGTCTTTCTTCACTTATGAGCAGAGTGGTGTTGCACAACTTATGCACTTAGCCCTCCGCTACACATTTAGGGCCCAATCCTATGAGTGCATTATGAATATGTCCCTCTTGATTGCATTTTCTGCAGTATTGCATTTCTGAGCAGGGAAGTGAAATCCACTTCTACACCAATATCAGCTAACAGCTGTAATGCTGGCCAGCCCGAGAAGGGGGATAGGATATGGTGGAGGAGGCCACTGCCAATCCCTCCCCCTTCCTGGGCCCAGAAGACCAATCCCACCCCCCCACCCCGAAATGCCCGTTCTGCCCTCCTCACACCATCTGGTGCATTCCTTACCAGAATCCGGTGGTGGCCTGTGTCCGGGGCAGAGCAAGCAGTGCCGGCCTCAGCACCAGTGCTGCTTACTCTCTGGGTGTTGGAAACGTGCCTTTCAGCACATTTGCAACACCCGGTGGCGCCAAGGGAACAATCGTTCTGCCGGTCCTATCTTAGACAGGATTGTGCTGTAAGGCCTTGCTTGAAGTTACAGTGTTCTGAAAGCCTTTTTAATTCTGCTGCAAGTGAAGAAACAGATTCATCTTCATCTTGTGAAATCTGAACCTTTCTGCTATGATCAGGAGTTTTGGTGATAGATGTTGCGGAACAATTTGCACTATTTCTTTAACAGACTTGCTTGCAGGCTTCTCCAGAGCAATCCAACTGTGTACAAGACTATAAGTTTTCCCTCCCATAATACTACTACCTGTTCTTCTGGGGCAATCTCATTGACTTCAAGGTACTGCTGCAGCCTTTCTGTATAAGTATGCCAGTCTTCCACAGCACTGTCAAAGGCCTCTCTTTGACCAATGTAGCCTGCCATCTCACACAGTTTCAAGGTACTCTCAGTCCTGTACACTCAAGGTTTGCTGGAGCACACCTTCATTGCCTATCATAAGATATTTGCTGGCAATCTTACAGGCAACCCAAGGATAAACACATACACAAGGCTGGATCCATTACCTGGCATTCTATTGAGTAACAACAAGTATGTAAAGTATGTAAAACTAATAGTATGTAAGTATGTAAAACTAATGGATGCAAAAGAACAGCAGATATTATCCAACTGAAGATTCACTTAGGTGCATTCAATATACAAAACAAGAGAGACAGCTCAGTACAGGGCTGGCCCATTCATGAAGTGAGGTGGGCTGACTCAGGTGGCAGATGGGCTCAGGTGGTGCAAGTGACCCATCGACTACCACTGCAGCCACCTCACCTTGCCCCTGCTTACCTCCCTCTGTCTTTACATCCTGACACTATCCTAATGCTGCCTCCTCTCCTCTTCCACTTTTCCCCCTAAACTAGACAGGTAGTATAGATCCAACCAGCTCAGAGGAGGAAGTGATTTTTGCTTGCCTTTCTGGGACATCAGTCACCAATACCACTAGTGACAGCATCGAAGCATTGCAACTTGAAATGTTGATGACCTTCGTAATTATGGGTTCAAAAACACAAATCAATGCAATGCAAAAATACAAATCAATGTGCTGCAAATCAGGTATCATGTGCCCCAGATCAGGCATTATTTGCCCCAGAAGTCCTTCTCTAGCTCAGAATATAAAACATGATTCTATATATGTGAAGTTACTGTTGAGTCTAAGCAGGTTGCTTTGTCGATATACGCAAAATTTTCCCTTTACCCTACATGACACTATCATTGACTACGGGAAACTACATCACTACCTGACTAAAAAGCTTTTTGTTTGTCAATTATCTTCTTTTTCTTTGAGTCAGTTCCCTTGACTGTTTCTTGGAAACATTTATGTGGAAACATGTATGCGGTCATCCAGATCTGAACCACTCTCCTGTTCCCCAGGGTGTTGTTTTGGTGAGCGGTAAGGTGAGTGAAATTTTCTAAGCAGTTCTCCACCATAGCTTGTGCTGGGGACTCCAGTTTCTGATGGTGATGGGAGGAATACAATAAAGTGTATTCAATAATGATCTTGTTTAGCTTGCATGCATCGACATTCTGAGTCAGTCAGAACAGTAGAGCTTTTGTCCAAACACTCCTCGTGATAGCTCAGAAACATTGTGCCGATTCCACGTTGATTTGAGGAGCATTCGCCCATCATTATTACAGAAGCAGCATTAAAAATAAAACAACCAAGGCCTTGCAGACTAAAAAAAAGTCATGCAAAACTAGCTTGTTCAGACATCTGCATTCCAAGTAACCAGTTTTTTTTTCCATTTTGCTTTATTTTCTCATATGGGCACAGCTGGATCCTGCCTAAGATGCGGTGGCCAGCCAAAATGGCCAGTCACTGCATCCTAGGCAGGATGTGGTTCATGCAGGACGGCCAGGGCTCACCTCGGGGGAAAGGGACGTTTGTCCCCTTCAAACGGTGTAAGTGTCGGAGGCCCTAATGGGAGGTCCTCATTAGCTGGCGCACATCAGAGGAGTCCGAGTAAGGCTGGCCTGGCCTGGCCTGGGAAGGGGATATGGTGGAGCTCAGATAACAGACCAGGGTCAACCAAGAAGTTCTGTATGGGAACCAGGGCTTACCTCATTCTGTGCTTTGGCTCATTGCTGTGCCAAAAGCTTCTATGGTGGCCTGGCCAGTTACTCTGTAGTTTCCTTATATCGCTGGTATGGGCTGCACTGAGTGACACCCCATCTGGGAGGAAGAGGGGGTGACGTGCGGGAGCCCTGTGGCAGTCGCACGGTCACTGAATTAAAGGTTCCTGCCTCGCGCACTAGCCATGGAAGAAGTACTGTTTAAACTGACCTTGAATGTTTGAACTGAAGGGCTTGAAGAGAACATTGATTTTAGATGAAGTGATATGAAGTTTGAACTGTGATTCACATATGCATGTTCACGACTTGGTTCTGTAGGCATCAAGCGTTAAGAATGTGTGCGTGAATGCACCTTATAGTAGCCTTCAGGGCCACTTTTAAAGCCAGTATAATGTCATAGTTTGTGGCACTGTCAGCAGGCCTCTTGGGACGATATTTACAGCTCACTTCTAACCAATCTTACAGACTTAGTGAGGCGAGACATCAAGGAAAAGATCCAAAGGAACGAAAGATTGATCAAAGGGTTAGAAGTGAAGATCTGAGAGACCCTCAGCTCTAATAGACAGTGTCGATATATGATGTCGCAAAGATATGATTAAGCAGAAGCAGCCAGGCAGCATGTGGTTACACAGTCAGGGCAACAGAGGGTGAACATAAAAAATAAAAGAGAGGGAGACATATGTGGTGAATGGAAGTGGGCAGAATCTGGAAGTGTGTAAAAGAAAATTGAGAATGGAAGCAAGCTTGGGATCTTTGCCAATTAGCAAAGGAGCTTGCCACTGTGGAAGCATGACACGACCCACCCATCTCCCAGCGCAGAAGACAAAACACTTAAAACTAGACTGCAAGCTAGTTTTCAGGCAACGTACATCCCTGGGATCACCGCCTGCAGCAGCAGCATGCTTTCCCCACCCCTTAAGGAGGCAGGGGAAGCATCCAGTTCTCCTGGTGGGTCGCGACTCACCAGTTTGAGAACCACTGGTCTACAGGCTTTCCTGAATCCAGTGCCACTCCCAGGCTGAATAGGACACTATAACACTACTTCCTGGAAGAGCGGGCGTAAGTGTGGGAAGTGAAGATCCCATCCAGGCAGAGACGTCACTAGGGCGCGCGCTGCCCCAGGGCCGGGCGCGTGCGTCACCCTAGTGACCTCTCCCACCGGGACACACCCCCTTTACTAATCTTCGGCGCGGCCATAGGCCGCGCTGTGATTTTGGGGGGTCACCCGATGGGCCGCCGCTCCCGGCACCCCCTCAATCGTTGCAGCCGGCTCGGGGACGTCTTCCCCGGACGGCTGTCCTGGGCCTTCTGAGGAAGGCCCACTGCGCGAATGTTATTTATAATGTGTTTAGCGCATGCGCAGACCGTTCCTGAGGGAAAAGGGCAGCCCTTTTCCCTCAGAAACGATCTGCACATGCGCTAAACACGTAATAAATAACATTCGCGCAGCGGGCCTTCCTCAGAAGGCCCAGGAGCGCAGGCCCGGTAGGACGGTCCGAGGCCTTCTCCCGGCCTCGGAGCCTCCCGGGTGACGCGCGGAGCCTCCCGGTGACGCGCGCAGGGGAGGTGATGCGCGCGCACGTCACCCTTCTGCACACGTCACCCGGGGCCCTCGGCCCCGCGGGCCACGCTACAGTGACACCTCTGCATCCAGGCCAGGGAAGCCTTGCACATCTGTGGCAACAGCAAAGACAACTTCTATTTGTTAGCTTCTTCTTCTTCTTGCATTGGAATTCTAGCATTTGGTTGCCAGTTCCTGATATCAGTATCAAGATAAAAGTTGCATGCAGCATAACTACTGTGTCACTGCTTATTTTGAGGGGAAGACTATGGGCGTAATTCTGTGCTACTCTTGCACCAGTGTAACAGTAGATCCCGCGGTGTAAGAGCATTTATGCCAGTGCAACTTGCCGTATGCTGATGGATGCAGAACGGACACCAGTGTAAACCCCCCCCCCCTTTGGACGCCTCACACACACAGTTTGGATGCGGGACGGATGCCAGAGCAACTCCCCTGGCGCAGGGGGCATTCCAGGGGTGTCGAAACGTCCCCAGAATGTCCTCTGCGCCGACGGAGTTGCAGTGGCATCTGTCCCACATATGAACTGCACATGTGAGACATCCAAGGGGGGTTACGCCAGTCTCCGTCCTGCGTCCGTCGACGTACAGCAAGTTACACTGGAATAACTGCACTTACACCGGTAGATCTACTGTTACACCGCTGCAAGAGTCACACACTGCAAGAAAATCATTCAGGAGGTTTATTATTTACCTTAACGTCTGTAGCACCTTCCAATCCAGAGCAAGGCCTATTAAATCACTGGCAGTGTAATTATAGAAGAATATGGTTCAAAAATGGAACAATTTGACATACCGATACTAAAACACCATTAAAACAATTGACCACAAACTTACAATGTCAGGGAGTGGACTACTTTCATTCCCCACCCCCCACCCCCGTGCACACATAGCAGGCTCCAATGTCTGCATCATGCAATAGCTTCATAGTACTAAGCACTAAATGTCATACAAAGGAAGTCCCTGAAGGGCCTGTAAAACTTTTCGCTTTTAATCACAGGGCCTCATTTTTAAAGCAGACAATACAAAGGTGACAGGCTTCCTATGGAAAGTGTGTTGAACGTCTCTGACAATTCACCTGAAGGAATATTCCAAAGCAATTATAACCAATAAGCATGTTATTTCAAAACCTCTGAGGTGATATTATAAGTATGATTGAGACCATATGGCGTTGGTGTTCTTATAAAACAGTGAGCTCCAGTGGGCCTCATTTCTATCTGTGTCTTGTTCTTCAGAACTTCATTATTATTTTTTCCCCGGGAAGTAACCATGGCATTGCTAGAAACTCGTCTGCTTGTAAAGAGGGGTATAAAAGAGAGCTCTCCATTTTCTTTTTCAGAGAATGAGTTGCACAACACAAGCTGTGCTTTTAAGTTCTGCCTACATATTTAGAACAGAACACCACAATAGCTCTTTAGGGTATGTCATGTAGAAAATCATTCAGGAGGTTTTATTATTTATCTTAACGTCTGTAGCACCTTCCAATCCAGAGCAAGGCCTATTACATCACTGGCAGTGTAATTATAGAAGAATATGGTTCAAAAATGGAACAATTTGACATACTGATATTAAAACACCATTAAAACAATTGACCACAAACTTATAATCACCAACAGTAAAATCAATATTAACACTTGAATTGCCAGCTCACTCTTAACCTTATGTCCTCATATACCACCTCCTTCCTAATATGTGGTGGCTGGAGTTGATCCCAAACTGTGCGTCATAGCGCCCCCGGGTGCCACAGAAAAAACTCACAGGGGTGCCATGGGATAGTTTAAATGTTAAAGGGAAACAGCAATGGAACTGCAGGGGTGCCGTGAAAAAATTACTGGGAACTGTAGGGGTGCTGTGAACTGGGAAAGTTCAGGAAACACTGCCTTATGGAATAATAATTCTTAATTTAGACCTGCAGGTTTGTCCAAAGCTAAGGGAAGGGGGAAAGGTGTATTGTACAGAAACTGTATGGTGAGTTCACTGTGCCTCAACAGAACACACCTGAAAAGGGGTAAGCCAAGAGTGTTCTCATATATTATTATTATTATTATTATTATTATTATTATTATTATTATTATTATTATTGAATTTCTATCCTGCCGTTCTCCCCCATAGGGGGGACTTCCTTCCTGATATGTGGTGGGTGGAACATTGGCCTTGGATGTGTATTATTGTTGTTAAGAATATGTATGTCTCTTTTCAACAAAAAAGTTCACAAAGCAGTTTACAGACAAAATCAAATAACTCCTCCCCACTTAAATTTAGGCACCTACCCTGGAGGAGACAGCTAGCCTCTCCAGACCCAACCTGAGGCTGCCTCTTGATGTCACCAGCTTTTCCACACTGTCCTAGAAAGCAGGTTGTGGAAGACAAATTTATCTGTCTACCTCAAGCAAGACAGACTATGAGATAGACATCACAGTTCATTTATTTAAAAGATTTATTTAAAAGATGTATGTACTGTCTTTCCTATGCTCAAGGCGTTTCAAACCCGAGGGATAACCAGCCTGCATCCCCAAGCCAGATAGTCTTTTGAAACCAGATCTCTCTCTCTCTCTCTCTCTCTCTCTCTCTCTCTCTCTCTCTCTCTCTCTCTCCTCCCTCTCTGACTCTTGCAGTAGCATCACTGGAGGTGGGGTGGAACGCTAAGTTCTGCACTGCGCTGACCCTCCGTTACTCACCAGCTTGAGGTGGCCCCGGCTCCTCGCCTTCAGAGCCATTCAGTGCAGCAAAGCTGCAACTCCTTGCCCAGTTTTGCCCTTCCCCACCTGCTGCCTTACCTGGTCTGCCGGGCATGGAGGGATCTGGCAGCAGAGTTGCTGCGCTGCTGCCTCTTACAGAAGTGCTCACAATATGGCTGCTGACAAAGCACTCGGTGCTCCACTTGGTATTACTTCCACTATCATAATAGGCTCGCAAAACAGCCCAATCCTATGGATTGGGCTGGATAGGATTGGGCTGGATAGGATTGGGCTGTGTTCATATATTCAGGGAAAGTATAACTTAAGAAGCATTTCCTCAGTGTTTGATCTATAATTTAATACAAGCACAATATGCAGTAGCCCCCTTGTCCAGTATTATTTTATTTATTTATTTAAAGAATTTATACCCCGCCTTTCTCCCATCAAGGGCACTCAAGGCGGCTTACAATAAAACATTAAAATACGTATATACAATAAAATAATTAAAAACAAATAATTAAAACAATTAAAACTGATCAACTGATTCCACCAGAAGGAATATTGGATGCTAATCCACTGATGTTGCCCTAACTACCTTAGCAAGTGCAACATATTTAAATCTGTTGTTACAATTTCTTCCCAATTATCTAATGCTGAAAACATTTGTGCTCTCTACAAATATTGATTTATATTCCTATTGAGATGCATTTATTTATTTATGTATGAATCTTTTGAGTCACCTTTCTAAAACAGATATGCAAGGTGAAGTGCAAGAGAGAGAGAAAACGGCTAAAAAGATGTAAGAGTGATAAGCTCTACTTCATGGCTAATCTACTGGGTATAGCGAATTTATTACAGACCATTTATAAATCTTTCCTGTTCAGCAGCTGAAACATAAACAAAGACTAAGTTCTTGATTCTGAATACCTCTGGCTCTAGCAAGAGGACCACTGCCATTCTTGTGACCAAGAGCTCAATTTTATGATTCTTTACTCAGAAAGAAGTCAGGTTGAAGCCACTGGAACTTATATTGTGTTGTGATCTTTTATGTATTTGGTATGGTTTTAATGCAAGCGACTGGACTTTTTTTCTTCCTCAAAAGCAGTCCAAAACTATAGCAAGTAAATAACTAAATAAAACTTATTCCTAAGGAAGTGTGCTTGCAACTGCCATCCGATTTATTCTGACAACAGCAACATGCTGTATTCATACAACGGTTCTGTGAAATCAATGCAGAGATCTTCACCATATGAGAACTCGGGGTCACCTCATGAACTCAGTTGGTAACAGGTTGACAAACGTTAAGCACTTCTTCATGCAGCACATCATGATCTTATGGAATGAGGTGCCACAAGATAGAAGGCCACATAAGATTTTGTACAGTCATGAAGGGTAGGTCTATCAGACATGATGGCTAAATGGAATTTCCGTGTTATAGGTAGTATTTATCTGGTTAAAAGATGTTGGAGACAAATAAAGAATATCCACCTCCACCATGTCTTACCTTTAAGCTTCCTAGGTGTGTGTGTGGGGGTGGGGGTGGGGGTGAGGTCACTGTTGAAGACAAAGTGTTGGACTGAATGGACCTTCAATCTCTTCCAATAAGACAATTCTTACATTCAAAGGTTTAGTTGCCCTTTAGAGAAAGGTTTGCTGATAAATACTTCGGAGTCCAGGGCCGAAGATGAAGATCAAGACTTTAACCTCCCTCAAACAAATGCAGTATCATCCCCTTATTTCAATGTCATTCTGCAGAAACTGTATGAATTTTCCTTACTCTGATGAGTGTCAGTTGCCTTCCTCTTTCAGGAGATTCTGAGCTTGATCTATAGCCTTGTATGCACTGTTTTAAATAGATTCCATCCTGAAGGGCAACACAGTCACTGGGCTGGGGTAAGGATAATGAAGTTTCTATGAGTGATGTTATCTCAGGAGGAAAGATGACACATTTTGCATTGATAGATTTGGAGGTGCTGACGATGCCTGACACTTGGCAGTCCAAGAATGGCACTCAGTCGCTTATTAGTCTTCAAGGCTCTAGGACCCAATACATTTATTTTGATGATTTGCTATTGAGTAGAGCAAATGTTGCTGGAGGTGAAGCTTACACTTTGGGAGCAACGGCTTGAAATGACAAAGCACTTGGTTAACTTATCATATCAATTGTACCTCCCAGCAGCCTCGCTGCATGGCTTGCTGCATTTATCTAATTAGCCTAATCAGCAGCTATTTCATTCTTATGTTCGGTGTCAATGCTACGTGTCTAAAAGTTCTTCTTAGGTTTATCTTTTAAGTGCTTGTTTTCTTCACATCGTTTCTGTTTTCCACAAGGCAGTTCAGCCTAATTTATTATGTGTGTGTCTGTGTGTGTGGGCGCGTGTGTGCGCGCGCATACACATGTAAGCACACAATTCTCATTTATTAAAAAACCAAACATGCTGGCGGACACACACTGTTACCATTCCAAGAATCATTTTCAAAAACAAGAAACTCTCATTAATATTGCTTATATACACACAGAATCAACAGATCAATTGGACTGAACATTGGATAATACACTGCTCAAAGATAACTTCTAACATTGGATAATACACATTGGATAATACACTGCGCAAAGGTAACTTCTAACGTTGGATAATACACATTGGATAATACACTGCTCAAAGGTAACTTCTAACATTGCAGTTCAGACGGAAGATCGAGGCCACAGAGGACGAGTCTATAATGCAAGTCTTTCCCACAACCACCACCATCTCAGGAATGCTGGTGTGAGAAAGAAGACATTTCCCACTTGACCAAGGACTTTCAACATTATTGAGCTGAGTGGGAAGAAGGCACACTTCAGCAACTCTCGCACCTTAGAAGTATCAGAAGGGGTCCCTAGAGATCTAGCACCTAAGCAGCCCTTCCCACTCTGCATGGTTGCTCTCCCCAGCAACATTGTTTCTGATTCACTTCAAGGGAAAAACAGACTCTGACAGTAGTTCTAGTGGGTGAATTTGAGGAATGGTAGCTACAAGTGAACAGTCATGTCCCAATGGCCTTGCAATTTGCTCTCCCTTATACAGTAGATGCACAAGAATTATCATGCTAATTTGTGGTCTTAATTTGTCACAGCAGAACCTTTCTGTGCCATTGGGGATTGTTTATAAACATCTTTAACAATGAGACCTGATGTAATCTATCCATTCCACAAACCTGTTATTAGAATTTTATCTCTGTTTAATGAGGAAGTTAACCCACCAAGAACCCTGACTGAGACTGTTTCTTGTGGAGTTTCTTACGTGCTTCTCATTAAGATGAAGGAAAATATACAATAATCTTGGTAGCAAGCATCCAGCCTGCTAGACAGAAGAAACTTATACTACTGCAAGTACTGAAAAAATGCTTGCCATTTTGAATGAAATCAATGTTTCCACACTATGCTTCATTTCAGGATCACCAGGGTTGGCTCAAGACTTCCTGACATCTGCGGCATCATGAAAACGCTGCCCCCCTTGCCCCAATGATGTCCCAGCCTCCGCTACGTAAACTACGCTACGTTTATGGGCATATAGAGCAAGATACGTAAACATGGTCTGTCTGTCCCAGCCTCTGCTGCTCTCACTCTCCAATGTTTAGCACCCCCTCCCCCCACATTTCCTCTTCCTCTCTGCCCCCCTTTTCCTTTTCTAATCCAGAGAGGAGAAGGAGGTGGAGCAGTGGTAGGCTTACCAGATCTCCAACCAGGACAGAGTGCTAGACCTTTATTTATTTTATTTAAAGAATTTATATGCCGCCTTTCTCCCAGCAAGGGCACTCAAGGTGGCTTACAACATTAAAATACATGTACATTAAAAATTAAAAACAAGTAATTAAAAACAATTAAAACAAACAACTAAAAACAACAACCCCAGTGGGTCAACCTGCATGTACTTTGTTAAAAAGCCATTTGTTAAAACGCCAGCCCACCATGCCAGACATCGAACGCTTCCCTAAATAAAAGTGTCTTAAGGCCCCGCCGAAAGGTCTCTAAAGAGGGAGCCGTTCTTAATTCCAGGGGGAGGGAATTCCATAATTGGGGTGCCACTGCAGAGAAGGCCCTATTCCGCGTTGCCATCCCTCTCACCTCCGTCAATGGCGGCACGGTTAACAGGGCCCCCCCCTGATGACCTCAGAGTACGGGTCGGATTATAAGGAAGGAGGCGGTCCCTCAAATACCCTGGACCCGAGCCGTTAAGGGCTTTAAAAGTCAAAACTAGCACTTTGAATTGTGCCCGGAAACGAACCGGCAGCCAGTGTAGCCGCCGGAGCAATGGTCCGACTGAGTCGAACCGACAACCACCCGGGCAGCCGCATTCTGCACTAGTTGCAGTTTCCGAACAGTCTTCAAAGGCAGCCCCACGTAGAGCGCATTGCAGTAATCTAATCTAGATGTCACTAGGGCATGAGTCATTGTGGCCAGGTCTGCACGGTCCAAGTACGGTCGCAACTGGCGCACCAGCCGAAGCTGGGCAAAGGCCCCCCTGGCCACAGCCGCTACCTGGGAATCCAGGAGCAGCTGCGCATCCAGGAGAACCCCCAAGCTGCGGACCTGCTCCTTCAGAGGGAGTACAACCCCATTCAGAGCAGGACGATAGTCCAGTACCTGAGTCGTAGACTTCTGGACCAGAAGAACCTCTGTCTTACCAGGATTTAATTTCAGCTTGTTTGCCCCCATCCAGCTCCCAACTGCCTCCAGACAACGATTCAGGACATCCTTTAGGAGAAGGAATATGGGCAGGTGTAGCTTGTTAAACCTTAGAGCACAATCCTATGGTAGGTATGTCTACTCAGAAGCAAGCCCCATTGTGTCTGTCAGCACAAGCCTATGCATGTCTACTCAGGAGTAAGTCCCACTATTTTCAATGGGGCTTACTCCCAGGAAGGTGAGTATAGGATTGCAACCACTGTGTGTGATCTAGGCTTGGAAAGTCTTAGATAAAAAAGCTGTCTTGGATACAATCCTATGCAAATTTACACGAATTCTTAAAACATAAGAATGCCAGCTTCTCCGCCTCTCTCTCTCTCTCTCTCTCTCTCTCTCTCTCTCTCTCTCTCTCTCCCCCCCCCCATTATTCTTTCTTTTTAAACTTTGAGCAAATCACCTTGGTGTGGCTCAAACATGACTATGGATGCTTAAGCAATTATTTCTGATGTGCTTTGGTGTCAAAATAATCATGTACAGGTGGGCCCCCATATCCGCTGGGGATATGTTCCAGGCCCCTCCGTGGATACTTGAAACCGTGGATAAGAGCGAACACCCCCTCCATGGTTTCCTGAGGCCCCCCCCGACCCTGCCTCCCCTGCAGGCAGGCATGCTTGCCCGCCCCAGCTCTTATTTTTCTTTCAGCAAGCTTTGTTTCTTCCTTAAAACAAACAGAGAAGCAGCCTCCATTGCAGGCAAGTAGAACGAGACTAAGTCCTAGAGAGGCTCTGCAAGGTTTCTGTTAACCTTGCAGAGCCTCTCTAGTACTTAGTCTCATTCTACTTGCCTGTAATAAGCAGCCAGAGGCTGCTTCTCCTGTTTGTTTAAGGAAGAAACGAAGCTTACTGGGGAAAAAAGTAAAAGCCTGGGAGGGTTCCCACGATCTGTGGATAACTGAAACAGTGGATAGCGAATCAGTGGATATGGGGGCCCACCTGTACTGATTACCTGTCATGAACAACCAGACCAAAACGGGAAAGGGGGGGAGTTAACAACTTTAGTAAGTTCTTTTAAGGGGATCTTTGGCTTTGTTGGGAAGTACAACAGATAATAATAAGTTGATTCCTTGTCGACATTCAGTGAACAAGGAGGAACGTTCCATGGCTGCTTATCATTACACTGTTCTCCGACACTTCCTTCGGGTGACTCTCTGCTCGCACGCATCACAAAATGCTCTTTAGTTTTCACCTTTCCTCTCCTCAATGGCACATCTAGCAATTAGGGGAGAATAAATTTAGAAGCAGCAGAAGCTAACCAGACATGATATTAAGTCGAAAGATCATCCTCCGAGTTTTGTTTCCCTCTCTCTTTCTTTCTTGCAGTTGAAAGGCAAGCTGTGTAGAAAAGGACAGGAGCCTGCACATTATAAACTGCTAGCAGCTAGAAAGATGGCCTTTGTGACCTAGGAATAGAAAATAGAAGGTGGGGGGGACGACATTTCCTTTACAATTGCTCAATGATGCTAACACACATCACCTTCTCTAGAAACAAAAAGTCTAGCAAATCATATTCTTATTTGGAAAAGGAAAATTACACCATTTAGAAAAAAAATAGAGACTTTTTTCCAAGTGAAAGAAAATACGTTTAATCAACCTGCTAATGAAAATGAATATAGTCGAAGACATGCAGCTCAATCCTGTAACTATTTGCTTGGAAGTAAGTCCCCATGTTTTCAGTGGAACTTATTCCCAAGTAAGAGTGCACAGGCTTACAGCCTATGCCATTCACAAGACCTCAATAAACAGGCATGAGAAAACTGCATGCTCAGACATCATGTGGAGGTGGTATTTCTGTATGCAATGCATAATTCATTTGTGGAATTCTTTGTTGTAGGATGTGCTGATAGGCATTAGTTTTGATCAGGGGTTCTCAACCCCTTCCCAGCCGAGTACCACCTCCAACATCACTCTCCTGCTGTGTATCACCAGAAGTTACTGGCAATGACATCATGGCCAATTACTTCCAGGTTTTCGGGGGCAAGAAAATGCAGGTAGGAGGCTCTGGGCGGGTCAGAGGGCCCTTCTCAGCATTCCCGAGAGGCTCGGCCAAAGGCCTCTTGTGAGTGCGGTTTCGCAACATCGGAGTGGGGTTCCAGCAGTCTGAGTACCAGCAGCAGTCGGCTGAAGTACCACTGGTTAAGAACCTCTGGTTTAGATGTCATTACAAGACAGTTAGAGCAGAGGTTCTCAACCTCTGGTACGCGTACCCCCAGGGGTATGCGGACCGCAGATTGGGGGTATGCGGGATGGTCCCCGTTATCAGCTGCTCCGATCAGCTGCTGATAACGGGGACCGGAAAACCGCAAAATTGTCCCGTTTGCTTCACTTACCTTGTTTTCTGGTCGCCTCCATGTTGAAACTTGCGAAAATCTCGCAAGATTCAAGATGGCGGCGGCCAAATCTCGTAAGGGCACATGAGGCAATCTCATGCCCTTACGAGATTTGGTTGCCGCCATCTTGAATCTCGCGAGATTTTCGCGAGTTTCAACATGGAGGCGACCAGGAAACAAGGTAAGGGAAGCTAATGGGGCAATTTCGCGTTTTTTCCCAGGCTGCAGCGCGTGTGGGTGGCTTCTTCTGATCGCTCTGCACCCTGGAGGATGAAGCTACAGCTTTTTGATGAAACTGCAGCCTTGCTGTATGTTACCATGAGAATGACCTCGGATTAGAGGTTGAAACATTGGTCTTTTGTAAATACTGGACTTCTCTGATTTTACCGTTTTAATTCTCTGGATGTGCGCTTTTATTGGTGGCTCTTACGAAGATTTTTTACGGATTTTATTGGAGGTTTCTGTGTTTATACTCTCAATATATGGCTATTTTACCCATAAACTGTGTTTCTTGTTATTTAGTAGCTGGCCATGAGAGCTTCCGTTCTAGAAGGGATTTATTTATTTATTTATTTGCAATATTTTCCGCCTTTCTCCACAAAGTGACCCAAGGTGGCTTACAAGAAGAACAAAAAATACAAATACAAAAAGCATAATCACATTTAAAATCAATAAAAACAGTTAACTTAAACTCATAAATAACAAGCTAAAAATGAGGGAATAGCATCCCATATGGCAACTTTTTCGGCCTGCAGCTCCCTTGACCATTGGTGACCATTGGCCACGGCTCCCCATTACATTATGTTGATGCCTGCCAATTGGCATTACACTGTTTTCCGAGAGGATTCCGTGGCACTCCGTGGCTTCCCTGGCTGGTTTCTGTGGTTCCCCTGGGAGCCACGCCTCCCAGTTTGGGAACCACTGCCATATGGGATCAAGCCCCGTACGTTGTCAAAACAGAACTTTACCTAAATAAGCAGGCAGGAGCTGAAGCAATTTACATTACAAAAGAAGATAGTCCCACAAGCATAGACACTCTGGATTTACTATAGAGCAGTGTTGCCCAAACTATTTGAGATTCACCGAGCCTGGTGCTTTCAGTTTATACAAATTTGCCATTCAATGCAGCTGCTGGGGACTGTAGCTTTTCATTATGAAAATGTAGGACACAATGAGTCCTAATGGGTGTTATGACTGTGGTCTCCAGTGTAAGTGTGTGTTTCGATCATTCCAAAACACCAGAGATCTTGAAAGCAATCATTACAGTTTGCTGTGCAATTTCACACATAAGTAGTACTGTTCAAATTTTCCTGATCCTTTAGTTTTCATGGGATGGGACGTTTATATGCATAAACTATAACCACCTATAAAGTGGAATGCCACTGTGAAGCTTCATTGCATTTGCATACTCAAAAAATGAGGACTTGGGATTTGGCACATGCACAACATTGTAAAAAAAGGCATTACTAGCTGTTTCTAAAAATGACACACACACACACACACACACACACACACACACACACACACACACACACACACACACACAACCTTGTCAGTGTCCCATTCAGCAAAGAAAAACAGTGGTGTTGTGTTAAAGCAAAAACAGTTAATGACAGGATCCTGCAGGGCTATGAAACATTTGGGTCCTTTTTCCACCACCTGACTTTTGTAGCCTTCCTGCATGATGCATTCAGTGCAGAAAATGATCAAATCAGCAATGAAGTGGCTTTTTGTAACCAGTTAGGGATTTTGAAAGGCTGCTCCTATCTTGCAGTAGTAGCACTTCCCCTCCACCAGTCCACCCCCAAGAGCCATCTGTATCAACTATTCCAAGCACCTGCCCTGGGAATAAAACAAGTTCAGAATGTCAAATCATGAACATTTCTAAGTCAGAGACACATGGGGCCAACTCTATTCTGAAGTTTTTGACAACAGCACTCTAAAAATAGACCCAACAGGGGATAGTTAAAGCTCAACTATTATTTGCATTTTTAAAAAATAATAAAGGTCCATTCCCTCTTCAATGACTGACTGGTTTTCTACAATTAGTTTAAACGTGTATGCGACAAGCTATTAGAGACAAACTGAGTACGATAATTGTCTTTTGCATAGAGTGAATACTGTATTGAGTTATTACAAGCGCATTGTATTGTCACATAGGTGAGATCATGGACGGTTTCCAGTTTTAAACCTTGATTACCGAAGGCGATGAATACTAAACTACGACGTTACCATTAAAAAGAAAAAAAGCAGGAGATGTAAGCAGGATGCAAAGAAGCTCGGGTTAGAAACGCAAAGCAACCACATTTTGTTTCAGAGAAACAACATCTGGCCCAGCCATTATAAAATACACTCATAGGCCATAATCACTGAGAGATGCACTCATGTGCTTACATATTAGGTTCTGTCAGTAGCCTTGCTGTCTACACAGGAGAACTGCTGACAATGCACCACATGCATAATTTAGCACTGGACTGGTGCATGCCAAGCAGCGTACAACACCGTAAGTTAGTCATTGATTTCACGGAGATAACTCAAGACTACGAAGCAGCGGCTGTTGCTTTAACGCTTTCATGTCCACCCAAGGGCATGGCCACAACCCAGTCTGAGAGTGCTGGGGAACTTTCCTGGGAACCAAGGCTCCATTTATCTATCCAGTGTTCTAGGTGGCTTACTAGTCTGAGGAGACCGCTATCATGCTAAATTCCCCCGCAGGAGGCAGTGTAACCTGCTCCAGCGCGACAGCAATGTTGTGCAGGGTTTTAGTTAGGATTGGGTTGTTAATCGTGCAAGTGATGCTGAATGATAATTATGCTGCTTAGAAGAATTGTCCTTTTGAACGATGCACAATAGACGAAAGTGCTGCTAGGACATGCATCATCAGCAATGATAATAGTGTGTAGTATTCACAAGGCTACATGCAAAGGCTTTGTACATTTCAAAACTCAGAAAAGTTTAAGGAAGAGGTGTTTGTGTGTGCACGCACGCACACACACGCACATGCACACGCACACACACACGCACACACACGCGCGCACACAGAGAGCTTCTAAAAACAAATTCTGGAGGGAAAAAATCAAGTGTCCACTTGGAATGTGTATATCCCTTCTCAGTCCCAGCCCTGGTCTAGGTTACAATATCTTTTTTCTTTCAAAATACCCATAGTCAAGATTTAACTCAGATTAATAATGCAGTTCATTAGTTAACATCATTGTTTCTGGTTTGTTTTAAGTACCTAAAGTTGAGCACTGTATGTACATTAAAGTCTTAGTTGTACTGTACATTAGGAATTCCTTCCGGAAATCACATCTTCCCAATCCATGAGTAAGTTAAAAGACTATTATCATCAATCTATAAATCTCTTTTGAAAATTGGCTTTAAAAACATCTATTAATGTTTGCACCGTTTAATGGCTAATGTTTGTGATTTTAGTGTTTTCATTATTTATTCAAAGATATTTTCACATCTAACACCATGTGGATGGTGGTCGAGGAAGACAGACAAAACGCAACATGCAGAATGGGCTGGCAACAGACAGCCTGAAGAACAGATGGCATTTTCAGAAGGCATGTGTAGACCTCAACCTGATGGAATGTTAATAACAAAAACAAAACAAAAAGCTAGATTATCTTGGTTACAGTTGTTTTCTAGAGACCAGCACACACATATTCAGAAATATCAGTAACATTCCAATAGCATAAAATAAATCAGTCAGGAATTTCAAACAAAGACAGTAACTATAGTGTGTACTTAAAAAACCTATGTGAGCATGTGTGTCCAAGAGAATCATCGCTGAGCAATGGAACAAAAGGAAGTTTTGTTATAATCATGAGAATTGAAACTTTTTGTTAAAAATGGTTTCTGGTCCTCATGAAAATGCAACAATATATTTGATATGCAAATATAGAGAGAACTGGTGCAGCACAGTCGCTAAGATACTAAGAGCCCAACCCTATCCTTCACCCACTACCAATGTAACCAGATCAAAAAGGTGCACACTGTTTCCAGCAGGGGGGTCGGATTGGGGGGCTTCAGACAGGAAAGCGGAATTATTTCCCCTTACCCCTCCATAAGCCTGCTACTCTGTGATGGGTCTCTTCAGACCTGCGCCAGCTCTTTAGCTGGCACAAGTCTGAGGAGAAGAAAGGGGAAAGGAAGTTTGAAAAAGGGAGGATAGGATCTGGTGTGCAGCATTGCCACCAGATCCACCCCTCTCCCACTGCCTCCCTGCCCCCCATTCCTCCCCCCTCCCTGTCCAACCTCCTCCGCCCACTTAACTTCATCGGCAGGTCCCAACACAGCTGCAGCTGCCACCGCACTGTCAGAGTGTGTTTTGCGACTGCCGTAAGGCAATTAACATTTGCACCACCACTTGTTCCACCAGCGTTAGAGAGCCCAATAGGATTGGGCTGTCAGGTTGCAATCTTATACACACTTTCCTGTGAGTAAGCCAAATTGGACACAATGGGGCTTACTTCTGAGTTGGACATGCATAGGACTGAGCTGTGAGTTGCAAATCAGTACTTCCCCTGTTCAAATCTCGTCTCTGCCATGAACTCACTAGATGGCCGTAGGCGAGCCACTCCCTCCCAGCTCCAGCTGCAAGATGGGGATAACAGTAATGACTGACTTTACAGGGTTGTTGTAAGGACTACATCAAAATAGCATGTGACGTGCTTCGAACAAATGCTAGGCAGTACTCTTGTTAAATCCCGAGTTGTTGTAAAACCGCTGTACTTTTATTGAAGTCAGCAGAGCTGCATATAAATGAACAGACCTTATTCTGTCACTACTTCATTGCAAAGGATCATTTTTAAAGGTCAGTTCACCTGCCAAAGTGCTGGAGAGTCACGTACGCAGTGACAGTAAATCCTTTCAAACACTGGTAGCAATCTGAAGGATATTGCTGTGAATACTCCACAAATCAAACAGTCCATAACTCCTAACTACTGATTTATTTCAACCGGACAGGTATCCCTTCATATATATGTTGACAACCCCTCCTACGATTATAAACCTGGTGAGAAATCCTCCATGATTTAGGATTATACATTATTCGTTCTATTACAGCCCAATCCTATCCTGGGCTGACCCAGAGCATGCAGCGGTGCTGGCACACCCTCCTCTGCATGCTGTGGGCCAGCGAGGGGCCAGGCAGCAACAGAGACTCCACCACTGCCGTGTCCCCAGTGGGCCTTTTTGGATCAATGCCAGCTCTTTGGCTGGTGTAAATCTGAGTGGGTCCATGGGTGTGTGTTAGAGTACTGCTGCTGTTATCTGTCCCCAGACAGCCCTTGACACACCCCTGGCCAGGGGCTGGATCCTTGCCGCAATCTTCCCCCTGGAACACCCCCTTTGCAGACTTACCTGCTCTGATGGGGGCTTCAGTGGTTGTTGGCACACACCTGGGGCTGCCAGCCCTTTGTGCTGGTGGCCCCGGCCAGTGTGCTATCACAGCAGCGGCCATGCTGCTGGTGGAGAAGGTTGGATAGAGAGGGGAGAGGAATGAAGGGCAGGTAGGCAGCGGGAGAGGGGTGGATCTGGTGGCAATGGTGTGCACCGGATCCTATCCACCAGGCCTTGCACTGATGGAGTGCTGATTCCGTCAGCACAAGGCCTGGATAGGATTGGGCTGCCAGTTAGATCTGATCTGTGTACAGCAATGAAATTGGTGTGGGAACGTTTGGAATGGTTGAAAATCAAGTATATTGCCCTTCCCATTCTCATATGATCAGATGTCCCTTATTTCAAAAAATAAAAAAGACAGCCCCTTCTTTGAAAACATTGCAGTCCATGCAATGCTTCAGTCATTAATGCCTTAAGCAGCCCTTTTTAGGAGGGTTGCTGCACCAGAACTCTTCACTCTTCTTTCCTCCTCATGGGTATTACGGATAGGATGCAACAGTCTCCCTTCTGCCTGGAGAATTCTTTTTTTCCAGTTGGCTGAAAGGGAAGGAGAACGTTGTGGCCCATGTTTCCTGAACAACAAGACTGGCAAGCAATAAGAGAACCATAATAATTTTATCTCTCTCTCTCTCTCTCTCTCTCTCTCTCTCTCTCTCTCTCTCTCTCTCTCAGGGGGGGGGTACATTTTTGTGACCTGATACCACCTGGAGTCAGACCCGACTTCTGTGGGAACCAAGACAAAAGCTGTCTGCACCCAACTAAATAAGGTTGCCCAGTTGTTCAGCCCCACAAGGAAGCCTGACCTGAAAACTCAAGACTAATCTGGAAGCATTTATAGATACCAGAGTATCTCCTGACTCACTTGGGCCTACAGATATAATGATACATCTTTAGTTATGGTTGGACACCCTGCAGTACTTCCCACCCTTGACCAAACATGAGTAGCATTGAGACCGTCTTGGCAATGTCTTTGATGGGAAAATACAGGAATTTCTAAATGAGGAACCTGTAATAAGCAGTGTTCAACTCATCTAAACTTTTCCTACTGGCCTGTGGTTCAGAGTCTACATGTTTCTCCAATCCCCTCTTATTCCTTAAACCCACTGCTTGCACATTTTTTAGCGATGCACTAAATGAGTTAAGAAACCGCATACACAGAATGTAAACTCCCAATGAATCACTTGAAGAATATCTACCAACCATGAGGATTCTCCAGCCTTTCGCATATGGCTAAAACAACAAAGCCTATTGAAATCAATGCTATTTTGGGGTGGAATGGACAGATAGCATCTGCCATCTGTTTTAGTAGTAACATTCAAATACAGTACTGCTTTTGAGCTACTAATCAACTCTGAACGCCACTGGAAATGGTTAGGGTCAAATGCTGAGAAGTATTCTAATTTGAGCAAACAAACTCAGACAAAATATTGAAATCCAAGCATTTTTCTGCCAAATTTGCTTTATTGATTTAGAGGTTCAGAGTGCGATTCACTTTTGCTGTATTGGTTGCTTCTCTGAACTGCCATGACCCTCCTAGGTGACTTTGATTGTAGCATCTCATTTGTCTCAGTTTAAGATCTGTTTACAATTTCCCGAAATGGTGTGGCTGCCACCACCTCCTGATGACTCTCACATGGCTGGGTGAATCTGATTTACAGCTCAATCCAGTGTAACTCTTACACCGGTGTAACTTAAGTGCACTTATGCCAGTGTAACTTGCCATACACCGACGGACGCAGGACGGACGCAGGTGTAACCCCCTCGGATGCCGCACATGCACAGTTCAGGCGCAGGACGGACACCAGCGCAACTCTGCCAGTGCAGGGGGCAGCGGTTACGCCTGTGTCTAGTCTTGCATCCATCGGCGTACGGCAAGCTACACTGGCATAAGTGCTCTTACACCAGGAGATCTACTGTTACACCGGTACAAGAGTTACACAGAATTGAGCTGTCAGTGTGCAGTCACTTAACTGCTAAGCTCTTGCACTGACATTAGGATTATACATTATTATATATGGCCGCACATTAGTGGGTGTATCACTAGTATGGCATGCATGTATTCTACCCTAAGCCATTCAAAGTGGCGCAGGTACAACTAAGGGTTGGTGATTAGTATTCTGCTATACATGTGCTTTACGGACACATGTATAAACAAGGCATCATTGATGCTTGTTAATGTTTATCCCAGACTTCCTCTTTATTTCCCAGAATTCCTCTTTATTTGTCTTGCTGCTTAACTAACAAGCAGTTCTCTAAAACGTGTTATGACGACACAAGAGTGAGGTCAAAATGATGGCTGTGAAGGGGTACTGGAGGAAAAAAACTTGGCGCATGCATTTGTCAGACCCTGTTTCACACTCCTTGAAAAGTACATCAACTGGAAAAGGTTCTGCGAGTTTTTATTAACCCTGAATTGGATTCCTTCCCTTGTTAAATGGATGCTTTTCCCAGAAGTCATTCAATTTTGACCCCTCCCCGCCATCTTTAGCATTTATAGAATCCCACCCACACCATTCTGCACAGTGCGCAATTTGCCACCAATTACAATGGAGGAGACCGGGGGGGGGGGGGAATGTTGAGATGTTGGTTAGTTTCTTTCTCTGCTGTTAAATGTCATAAAATGCAACGTGCTATATGGACAGATGGACAAAGTGGGAACAGAAGAACCATGTCTATGTTCATTCCCAGGATTTATTTTTAATCAAGAAAAAAAGCCAGAACCACAAACAATAGAGGGAATTAGTGTGACATATGCTTGAGCTAGATTTATTTACTTGTTTGGGAGGTGGGCCCTTGTCGCTAATCAAACGGGGTGGGTGGGTGGGTGCTGCTGTGCTTATTCCATCAAGGAAGAAAGGCAAAAGATGTTCTCAGTGTGCTTAAATCAAGCAAAAGTACAGTAGACAGTATAGTGGCTAAAAGCAGGTGGGCCCCCATATCCGCTGGGGATATGTTCCAGGTCCCTCCGTGGATACTTGAAACCGTGGATAAGAGCGAACACCCCCTCCATGGTTTCCTGAGGACCCCCCCACCCTGCCTCCCCTGCAGACAGGCATGCTTGCCCCCCCCAGCTCTTATTTTTCTTTCAGCAAGCCCTGTTTCTTCCTTAAAACAAACAGAGAAGCAGCCTCCATTGCAGGCAAGTAGAACTAGACTAAGTCCTAGAGAGGCTCTGCAAGGTTTCTGTTAACCTTGCAGAGCCTCTCTAGTACTTAGTCTCATTCTACTTGCCTGTAATGGCTGCTTCTCCTGTTTCTTTAAGGAAGAAATGAAGCTTACTGGGAAAAAAGTAAAAGCCTGGGGGGGTCCCCACGATCCGTTGATAACTGAAACCGTGGATAGCGAATCAGTGGATATGGGGGCCCACCTGTACTGGAGAAGTCCTGGCTGTATGCCTCACCTCAGCCACAGCCACCACTCACTTGGTGGCCTTAGGCTAGACAATCTTGCAGCCCCTCTCCCAGTCATACCTGCACAGAGTCCTTTCAAAATGCTTCTGACAGGGAAAAGAGAGCAGAGAAGACTGAATCCAGGTCCACATCTGCTCCCACTCCCAAACGGGCAAGTAACCATTTTTTAAGGTTCTCTTTATGCACAGCCCAACTGTTGGATCAAAGAAAGAGACTGTGAGTCAGGACCTATTTGCACAGGCAGGTTCCCACCCACAGGGCTGGTGCAGTCTATGAAATGCTGCCCTCCCCCTTACCTGGGTTGGAAAAGGAAGAGGGGAAGTTCTCAACATTTCCACTTTTGCCCCACCCCCTCTTCCTTTTCCAACCCAGGAAGTGGGAGGAGAAGAATCTGCAGTAGAGGGGAGTGGGCACACAGAGGTGAGTGAGCCCCCCCCCATCAATCTGCTACTTGACTGCCTCAGTTGGCCTCATGAATAGGCTGGCCCTGCCCTTCCACCTACAGCTGTGTGTGTGGAAGCCTGCTTCTATGTATGAAATGCCCTGGTTGAACTGGAGTATCATAAATGGGCAGCGCAATACTGTGTAAGATACGGCAGCAGGCTTAAAGGGCCTGCCGCCATATCCTAGCGAGTTCCCGGGCTGCCCTGGGGAAGCCCAGGAACAACTCGGGAGAAGTTGGGAGAAGTTGGAAGGCACCCTTCCCCCGGTGTCAGCGGCGGTAGGCCCAAAGAGCCTACTCGCATGTGCACAAGCTCTAGAGCTCACACACAGTAACGCCAACACGGCCAGCGTATCTGGGGCATGGAGGGAGCGTTGGATACCAGGGATCTTGGCCTCCAGTATCTCCGCCCCCTCCAGGCCCTAGGCAGCCAATGGCTGCCCTCCCTTGCCACCCAGTCCTCCCTCACCCCACCCCAACCTGCGTAGGTCTTACCTGCTCCGGCCGGGGAGATGGTGGAGTGAGCAGTGCAGGCCGCAGCACCAGCACTGCTTGCTCGCTGGGTCTCACGTAAGTGCTTTACGGCACTTGCACGATGTGCTGTCCCAGGGCTTCATCTCACAGCAGTGGTGTAACTAGGGCAGTTCGCGTGGTTCAGCCGAACCAGGCGCCACCTGCTGCGGAGGCGCTGCGGCAAAGCCGTGGCGCCAGCGCCGGACTCGAGTTGGACTCGAGGCGGGAAATTGAGTGACTCGCAATGCGGCGAATTACGACTCGCGAGTCACTCGTCACTGAAAGAGGGGGCGGTCAGGGGTCAGCAGCGGCGCCACGTCACACGCACACGACGCTCGCGCGCACACACACACACACTCACTTCCGCTGCCGGCTGCCCAGGCGCGGCGTGGCCGGCGGCGCTTGAACTGAAGAAGAACAGAACGAAGAACATGAAGCAGTGCACACACGCTGTGGAAAGGAGGTAAGCCGGCCGGTTTCGGGAAAGCGGAAGCGTTGAAAGCCGCCTGTGTCTCGGCGCTGCCTGCTCAGCCCATCCAGTCCCTGTGGTGAAGGGCTTTCTTGGCGAGGATGCAGGTGGGCAGGGGGCGAGGGGTACCCCCCAAAAAATCACGCGAAAGTTCGCTAGGGGCACCAAATCCCCCCCCCCCCGAACCAGGCCAAAAGAAGTCTTGTTACGCCTTGTTACGCCTCTGTCTCACAGTATCGTGCCATATGTCTGGTTTAGAAAACCCACTGTTACTGGAGTGATTGGGCTTTTTTTTTGTGGGAAGATCTTCCCCAGAGCAGAGCTCTCTCTCTCTCTCTCTCTCTCCAGATTTCTGTACTTTCTGTCTTACTTATACTTCTTAAAAGTTTGTCCTAATCTCCAGGTGGTTCTAACAATCCACGGTTGGTCCTTCCTTAGTTCATTTTTTGAATGTTCCCTATGATTCCCCTTTTAAAAAATGGCTCTCATATACTTTTGTTATCTTATTTTTATCTAGAGAGCCACAAGCAGTGTTTGCTGGAGCTCCTATGCAAATAATTATTTTATTACTCTAACATTGCTAAGCAGGTTTGTTAGGAAAAAGATGGTGTTTGAAAATTTTCCTCAATGAAGTGGTTTAGTAACAGGAACTCTGATGACTAAATTAGATACTGCCCCACTTCACGAGAACATTGTTGTTCCATTTATTATAGTGCCATGTGATTCTCACCTTCAAGATGTATCAAAAGTCCTAATCAATCTTTTTTTTTTCATGGAGATATAAAATGTGCTGTAACTTCCCTCTGTGTTATCACCAACAGCTAACAACTATATGTGCACCGAGCAATCATTTCTCTAGCTGTGTCTATGCTTTGTATAAGCTACGTCTTAGCTGCTAAGACAATGTTCACACATGAAACTAAAAAAACAGATGACTCTCATTCACACAGTTTGTGCAATTTATGAATATTGCTTATGGAGGAAAGTAAAAGTCAAATCAAATGTACATTTTTGCCCTGGGGTGGCCAACCTTCCACCATTAGGGCCTCTGTGGTCTTAAGAGTTGTGTGGAAGACAGAATCTTGGCAGCTGCAAGTATTGATGGTGCTGTTAAAGCAGCTGCACCTGCTGAAATGCCCTTACCTATACAACCATTAACGGTAGCCTTACCAGAGTCCCAGAATCGAGGCATGCTTTGGCCTAGAGTGGACCCGAGCCACTCCCAAGTGTGTGGTCGCATCAGTGACCGGAACGCGGTCGTAAGCCCCGTAAGCCACAACTGCATTGGGCAACCGCAGTGCACACTTGGGAGTGGCTCGGGTCCGTTCTAGACCAAAGCATGCCTTGATTCCGGGACTCTGGTAAGGCTAATTAAAGGGCCAGGAACATTCATGTTGAAAAGTTGACCACCCCTATTTTAGCTATTATAGTTTTCATTCACAGGTTAATTTCATTCATAGGTTGATTTAAACACAACCACTTTTAAGCATTGCTTGTGAAAATGTCCCTTCTACAGAGACGTCGCAGAATGGGGTGCGGTGGTGCGGTGGTCCTCAGAGCGTAGGACACTGAAGCTGGTTAGGGGACACAAGCCCCCTTAAGTTTTGTTTTTATTTTTCCTTTTTTCGGCTTTTTTCCTTTTTTTCCCTTTTTCCTGCCACCCCTCTGCTGCTTCCCAGGGCAGCAGCTGCCTCTTGTGTGCCTCCCAGGGTGTGTGTGTGCTTTTGGGGTACTTAGCTTGTCTCGGCGGGGCGCAGGCATCTTGGATGGGCGTGACTCTCTAGGACTCTCTCTCCGTCTCATTGGTCGGTCCTCCAGAGTCCTATAGAGTCCCGCCCATTCAAGATGGCGGCGGCGGAATGAGAACATGCTGCCGAGACAAGCTAAGTGCCCCAAAAGCACACACACACCTTGGGGGGGGCACGACCTTTAAATCCCCTTAAAACCCCGGAAAACCCCTAAAACGAAAACGAAACCTAAAATCATTGCCGCCTTGGGTCCCTTCGGGAAGAAAGGCGGGATATAAATACTGTAAATAAATCATGGTATTTTATGGGTGGGGGCATATGGGGGGGCGCACCAAGCCCGTGGGTGTGTAGGATCGTCACTGCCCTTCTATTTGTATAGCTCCTACTCAGAGACAAAAACTACACGGAGGTCTCTCAAATCTTTACAATTATTCTTGAAATTGCCAGTCACTATCTCTCAGCCTCACCCACTTCACTGGGTTGTGAGGACAAAAGGAGGGAAGGAACCATGTGCACCACCCTGAACTCCTTGGAGGAAGGGTGGTATAAAAATGTGAAAACTAAATTAGGAAGACTGCAGACTCATTAACAGGCTTATCCTATGCATGTTGACACGTAGGTAACTTCTGTAGGGTTTACTCCCAAGTAAGTGTGTATAGAATTGTAGCCTTCAGGACACCACATGTGCTTCTCTGGAGAAGGGAATGTTGACTGCTAGAGGCATTTTGTTTCCCCAAACTTCCTACCCACTGAAACAAGTTTGAAATCATTTTAGAAGTTTATATTATGCTAGAACAAATAGCCTTATTAGGAGATGGCTTAAATTACGTGGAATAAGTTGTCCACATAATTTAAGCTATCTCCTAATAAGGTTATTTTTTCTACCACAATACAAACTTCTAAAATTGTCTTTTTTTCCCTTTTTTCCCAACTGAGGGTGTTATCTGGCTGAACAAATCAGAGCATAAAAATATTAACAGCTAAGAAATAACCAGACATTGCTGAAGCTTTCTATATTTCTTTCCCTTATTATGCTGCCTACTGTGCTGCCAACGACATATGCTGACACTCCATAAGGTTTTCATTTCCACCTCCAACAGATACTGAAAAGCAATATGTACAACCGTTTCTTCAATCCAACCTTAGTTGTTGCCTGAGGTGCTCTTCTATCAGCAGCAAATTGGTCTATGCGACTGTCATGCATTCAGTACATCTAGAAAGTTATTTTGCTTTTACATGACTGCGACTGCTCTTAATGTCATCTGCTAATGTGCAGGTTTGATGTGAGTTGGATAGGGCAACATTTGAATGGATTGCATTCAGAGATTTGTGGGGACTCGCTACAGACAGACCCATTTGAGAATACATATCATCTAGACAATGATTCTGTCTCTTTTCTACTGTACATGGGCTAGAATAGATGACAAATTCTCAAGCAATGAACCCACAAGAGGCTCAGGGGGAAGTCTTCTTGCTGGGTAATCATGACATCAGCATTGTCTATTAGAAAAATGCAGGGCTTAGGCAGGGGTGGCCAACCTTCCACCATTAGGGTCTTTGCATTCTTAAGAGTTGTGTAGAAGACAGAATCTTGTCAGCTGCAATTGCTGATGGTGCTGCTAAAGCAGCTGCACCTGCTGAAATGCCCTCACCTATACAACCATTAAAGGGCCAGGAGCATTTGTGTTGAAAGGTTGCCCACCCCTGGCTTAGAGGGTGTCATTTTGAGGTCAAAGGTTGTGATGTACAAGCAAGTAATTGAATAAAAGCAAGTGACATGACAAGCTCCCTTGCAAGCATTTTGGAATCTCCTGCACTGAAAGAGCCTCAAAATATTTCATAAATTACACACTTTAAAACATCAAATATAGCAACAAACTTGGACAATGGGCAAAGACTTGAGAGCAGTGTCTTAAATCAGGAACGGTCAACCTTTCCACTCTTGGAGGCCCGTGTGTTCGCAGTCCCTAGTCTCAGAGGCTGCTAAATTCTCCAGAGTATACTCCAAGGGCTGGAATGATCCAAGTCAGCTCAAGTGTGGTCAGGTTCTATAATGTAGTTGGCATCACTTTGTAGAAAGGGCTTTAAGAGACTGGAGCAAAGGAACTCTGGCAATAAGAGGTCATTGACTGGGGGGGGGAAACAAATCACCTTCCTAAAAGATCCTTTCAAGAGGCAGGTGGGCAGTGCCTTTCCAGAGTGAGCATGAAATAGCAATACAAGATCACCTATACAAAATACACACGTGATTCATTGTTTTGTTTCCTTCCAAATGAAGCCATAGTGCAGTGATTCCCAAACTGGGAGGCGCGGCTCGCAGGGGAGCCATGGAAACCAGTCAGGGGAGCCGCAGAGTGCCACGGAATCCTCTCGGAAAACAGTGCGATGCCAATTGGCAGGCATCAACATAATGTAATGGGGAGCTGTGGTCAGTGGTTGCCAATGGTCAAGGGAGCAGCAGGTCAAAAACGTTTGGGAAACACTGCCATAGTGTGTTTACCACACCTTGCTTAAAGATTGGAGGGGCACCAGCATCCAGAAAACATTGCTTCGGGGCTCAGTTCTGGCCCATGGACCACCAACTGGCCACACCTGTCTCAAAGAATGGTTCAAGTGCTTCTTGGCCTTGGGACATGTTTGTGATCTCTCTCTCTCTCTCTCTCTCTCTCTCTCTCTCTCTCTCTCTCTCTCTCTCTCTCTCTCTCTCTCTCTCTCTGAGAATGCCTGCTAAAACAATACCTAGGACTACAAGATGCAAGAGGCATTTCAGATGCCATTACTGTTTCTAGGTAAAGGTAAAGGTATCCCTTGACAATTAAGTCCAGTCGTGTCCGACTCTAGGGAGCGGTGCTCATCTCCATTTCAATGCCGAAGAGCCAGCGCTGTCCGAAGACGTTTCCATGGTCATGTGGCCAGCATGACTCAACACCGAGGTGCACTGAGATAAGCAATTGATTGGCATTGTCTTACAGCAAAATTCTATGCATGTCTACTCAGAAGCAAGTCCCACTGTGTTTAATAGGGTGTACTCCCAGTGTATAGGATTGCAGTGTATCCAGTGTATAAGACTGCAGTCTTAGAAACTTCCACTGCAACCCCAGCATCTTCTGAGCTACAACATTCCATGGATTAACTTCTTCTTTAGGTTGACCTGTTTTCTCCTACCCAAGATTGCACTAAAAGACAGAGTGTGAGCAAACATGTGAGTTTTGCATATGGGAACTGTTATTGTGTTCTGCACAATTATGACTGGGCTAATGCAAACAGTTCTGCATTGTTCAAATCTTATTTTGGACCAGAGGTGTTTGTTTGTTTGTTTTTCATTTGAAGGTGCTTTTTGGGTTTTTGTTTTTTAAATTCATAGAAAGGAATATTCTGACACACTTCCAACAATTTCATGACTATTTCTCCATAACGTACACACTGGCAAGCATGATTGTGCATTCCCCACATTTCAATACTTAATTATATCTACTGCATTTTCAGTGCTTGAAAATGTATTCAATACTTGAAAACAAGCATTTTGAATTACAACAAATAACTTACTACATCTCCCAAGTTTATGTTATTTTCCATGCCCCATCTCAACCTCTACTTGTTTAATGTGCATCAACTTATAACATCTTGTCCAATTTTTTTACTTTTTTCTCCTTGCTTTTTTTTTAACGATAATGCTCATTCATCAGTTTTTTGATCCAAATCCTTGATTTCAGTCTCACATAAGTAGATCTTCCCCTTCTTCCCTCAAGGTCTATTTGCATCTTCCCTACCTTTCTGCCTTCTGTATCAGAACTGGAAACATTGTAAGGACAGTGTTTTGTCTCATTTTCACACTAAAGAAGATCTGGCTGGAGAGCCGGACTTGACTTTCCCTTTTAAATACCCTATAGGTGTACTTCCACAGTTATCCTACACCTGGTCTCCAAGTACTGGGGGATTAGAGAGATCTAAGAGGGGATGGTGTCTGAGGTTGGACAGGTTGGGCACCAGCAGAGGGCTCATGCGTACCTGAGGACCCACCTGGCCAGCTGACCCCTATATTGCCACTCTTGGAAGCAGTAGTAGCGTCCAGTGTACCATCAGGGGCCAAGTAGGGTGTGTCATGGGTAGGGTGTGTCATGGGGGCCCCAGGGACCCCAGCAACCTGGGCTTGGCAAGCGGATCTAAGGGTCTTCATTAGTCCACAGGTTGGGTAAGAACGTGCAGTGCTGGCTTCTGTTTTCACCAGGGGATCTTCTCAGAAATAGCATTAGATCTCATTTCTGCCCTGCTCTCATTCTACAGAACAAAACTTTCAGCAAAGTTGAGGAGAAAGAGGAGTGAGCTGAAGACAGGGGAATACGCTGCTCAGCAGTGGCCCCCCTTGGCCAATGAAAAAATTGCACAAACATAAGAGTAAACCCCTAAGGAGCTAAAATAACCACGGCCATCACCAATTCAGTTATTCAGTTTTTTTTTCTTTTAGCCAGGTTGACAGGTCCTTTTACTTCTGATATTCTCTGGGAATATAGTCCCTTCCCTTCCAGAAAATAGTATGGACCAGCCAAGCTACAGTACATCTGATTATATTTCCCTCCATGGTTTCCTCCTCTCCCCCCGCCCCATATATTGATAAAAATTTAGCCAGTCTTCTTATTTATGCTGCTTCTTGGTGGAAGAGTAGACTTGTATCCCTTCAGGACAAATTGAAGCCAAAACTTCATAAGCACCACCCTTTGCACAGAGGTTATCCCATGCACTCTAAACGAATGGTTGTTTTCCAACTCTCTCAATACACAAAGACAGTCAATGATAACTAGTTTGGGGGTTTATGAGTAAATGACAATGAACTCTGCTACTCTGGGTACAATAAAAAGAGATTTATTTTGTCTAGGCTGCAACATGTGAATACAAGCCTATGCAAGTTTACTCAGATGTAAGTCCCACTACAGTCAATTAAACTGACTCCCAAGTACTGTAAGTGTACTCTTAGTAACTGCAGCTGCAGTAACTTCCATTAGTAGAATTTACCTCTGAGTAAATTTACCTAGGATAAAAATCAATTGGTTAGATCAATTACCGGTAGTTAAAACACTTTGGATTGATGAAAAATATACTTTTAATCAGGCAGGCATCAGAGTTTAAGAACAATGTTAATTATTTTTAATGGCCCATATCCAAATAAAGTTAGACATTATGACATCCCATCAAAATTAATGGGCCTTTTTTCAGTCACTACGGTAACTAAGAAATAAACTAGTCAATGGTTCTTTGTGATGACTAACTTCTCTTGGAGACAACCCAATACACATATTGACAAAACTACAGGCACATACACCAATTTAGAATAGGTGTTTTTCCTTTCCTCACACAGGAGGGCTGCCTCTTCTAAGACAGTGGCCTGCTGCGACACATGCGTACATCGTCTAAGAACAGGGAAATGTTACTTTAGAACTATTGTTGTATGGATATACACATTCTTGAAGATTGAGTTGATTCTTTAAGAGATGAAAACTCATATGATCTCTTTAATAGAGTGACAGCCCTAGTTTTTTCCCCTTCATTGTGCAGTACATTACATTTTTAAGGGCATTATGTCCATTCAGTTACATATCAAGTACAAAAGAAAAATACTAGAAATTACTCAAACGACAGGGTGTCTAAAAAATGTACACACATTTTAATGAGCTCTAATTTCCTTGTGGAAAACTTGAAACACTAGAAAATCTAAGCAATTGAAGAAATGCATGGAATCATCTCAGCACACACATAGATGGATGCCTGCAGATCCCTTAGTCAATTATGTCAGCATTGTAGATGCCACCGGGGAACACTTTGAGTACTTGGTCTAATTCCTTAATTAATTAATTAGCTGGGTCAAGCAAGTTCTTTTGTGTACACCATATGCAACTAAGTGTGAATTATAGTATTGTAGCATATGTGTGAAGAATAGCATAATAAATCTGACACTATACAGTGTGTACATTTTCTTGATATACCCTCTGTGTGTGTGTGTGTGTTCTCATGAAGAGTCCCAAATCATCCTCAAAAGAAGTTCTACTTTGAATAAGTCTTAAGAATTATATATTTTTTATTTATTTAGGAATTTGTAGCCCGTCTTTCTCCCACAGACACTCAAGGCGGCTCAAGGCACTCAATGACATCCAGGTTGACCAGCTCTGTGAAACAGTTTTGCATTTGCTTTTAAAGAGAAATGAATTTCATTCTTGAGAGCATTAGGTTGTATTAGAGAAGATTTCCCTTGTATTACCTTGTGAGAAGTCTGCTGTAACACTTTCATTAAATTAACTTTTTAAAAACTCTCCCAAAATACAGAAACTCAATTAGATCAGAGGCAACAGCCAATTTTGCCACTGACTGAAAAAAAGACAGAAAATATGTTAGAATCCTTGAATTGATGCAATTTAGTACCCTTCTAAATGTAAATGAGGATACACATTTAAGTTTAAAAAAAATTAAGATTTGTTTCCAACTGTGCTGAATGACAAGCACATATTGTGGGTTCATATTAATCACTGAACATAACAAAAGATGTTATGTTATATATATAACATTTAGAGATGCCACATGTTATTTCACTACTGCGAACTTTACAGCTTCCTCCAGAAGTACATTCTCTTGAAGCTGTAACCCTCCAGTGAATTAGGAGTAAGTAATATCTTCTGCAGAGACACATGAAATGTTATTTAGTAGCCGTTGTGATGATTTTTTCCCTATATACACTGGTCTCAAGCCTGTTTTTGATTGCAGCCCTCCTAAACACACAGACATGGAAGTGTGTTCCATTGACAGTAAGAGGGTTTGCTTTCAATTAGTTATGTGTAGGATCATGGCAACAGTCAGATACAGAGAACAGTTGACTAGCCAAGCCATTTACTCTCATAATATTGAAAACACTGGGAAGTGGAAGCTGAAGTTAAGCAAAGATACCATCATGGAACTGATATGGATGACAACATTTGACAGCTGTTTACCTTACAGCAGAACTTCATCCCTGAATCACATTTGCCTCGTCTTTCCTTCAAGAGCCCAATAATCAGTTTGACAAGCTTTGTGCTAATTCTCCTTATTGTTTTATAGGTATCTATGTCTACATAATTCCTAGAATGAGATTTAGTTTTTGCATCCCCATTTGACAAACTTTATTTGACATACCCTGTTCACTGAATAGGATAATGCTACAGAAGAGTATGTGAAAGGTCTATGTGTGCATAGTCTATGTGCTTTCCCAAATCCAATGCCATTTCTGGTTAGCATATTTGTAAGAACTCTTTTAGGACTTGCCTTGAATTTTGCTTCCGGTCTATATTTTCATTCCTAGGAAGCCAAATGTAGCAAACAAATACATTTTGTTCATAGAAGGCATCCCTCCCACAAAAGGGACATGTGCTGATTCTCTCATTGCTATAGAAAGATTTCAGGATAAAAAAACTTATCCTGAAAAGTAGTGCTTTTCATCTTATTTCCAAACCTGTTCTAGTACTATGGAAGCTTTGGGGGGGTCAATACACATGACATTGTGCTTTGCCTGAGATCTTCCAAGTTGGTAAACTTACTACATCCCAGGTGTCATATGAACACAGCTGAAGTTCTGATGCAGCAATTGTTTATCCTTCTGATAGCAACATTTTCAATCAGTCAGACGCAATAAACTGGACCATACATATCAAGACAGGCATAGTATGTGTTCGTCAACAAAACTAAGGGAAGGAGTTATTTAAGAGTTACCAATCCAATATCAAATTTTAAAAAAAATCAGAAGAATTGACTGGCAAACTCAATATACAAACATTCACTTAGAGGTACCCTTAGCTCATTCTGAGAGAAGACCATTCCATGTTGTTGACCAAGCTGCCTTAAGTCTTCCCATTCATATATACAGGGAACTGAGCTCTGAACTTCTAGAGTCATCATTCTTGAATATCTGCCCAGTCAAAGGCTGCCTCAAGAATATTCTCTCTCTCTCTCTCTCTCTCTCTCTCTCTCTCTCTCTCTCTCTCTCTCTCTCTCTCTCTGCCTTTTGAAGACCCTAATTCAAATAGGCAAGTTTGGTGTTAGAACCAGATCCAGACCTGCGCTGGATATTCTCCTCATATGAAGGATGGTACCACACAGAGAAGTTTACAACTTTGTTAAACACTCTGCCATCCAAGAGCAGAAGGACACAAATGAACCATTGTCTCTGTCAGTATTACCCACCCCCTCTCTGCACCAGGGCCATTCAGAGGAATTTTATCAGAGGGTACAAAGTTTCTTTTGGGCCCCTTCTCTACATATGAATTTGGCTCCTGGGCCCCCCTTTTTTGCTCCAGGGCCCCCGTTTGACCCATTTTTTTTGCCCTGGGCCCAGGTACAAATTACCCCCTTAACCCCCCTCTCAGAGGCCCTGCTCTGCACTTTCTAGTCAAGGATTTCACTTGGTGATCATAAACCAGGCCAGAATAAGTCAAAGTCCTGTCCAACCAGAGTCAAAAGTAAATCTGCAAGAAAACCTGTATAATGTTCTCTCTCTCTCTCTCTCTCTCTCTCTCTCTCTCTCTCTCTCTCTCTCTCTCTCTCAATATAATATCTTCAATAACTCGACGCAGACAGGTTCAGAGAATTTCCAGGAGAACCCAGCGTTCTGAGCTGTCCAGGACTCTGGGGTGCTGAACTCAAAGTAGTCGAAGCGAGGCACCGGCGGTTATGGGGTAAAGAGAAAGAGGAGGAGATAGGAAGAAGCGCCCTTACCAGAGTTTTGTTGCCGTTCTTGCTGAGAGGACCTCGGAAAACTCCCTTGATGTTGCGAAAGTGCCCATTGCTGAGGTGTGCGGAGCTGATGACAATGTAATAACACTCCATGGGGCAGCCTCCGCGCCGGCTGAAGCCGTTCCCATGCACGCCGAGGGCGCCAGATTACCCGGGCACAAGGCGCAGGGGTGCGGTGGAGTGACAGGCTCGGCGTCGGGGCGAGGCTGGGAAAGTGCTGATGGGGTGGGAGTGGGGAAACCCGAGGGAGCCAAGCCCCCCACACAGGCATGTACTGCTCTCCCTCCGGCTGATGATGTCTCCAACTAAAGCGATCGCGGCAGCGGCGCGGCGACACAGCCGAACTCTCCCTCCTTCCGCAGGGTGGGGAGAGAGACCCAGCAGCAGACAAGCTTAGCAAAAGCAGGAGCCGGCAGGCATTGACCAACAGTCTCTCTCTCTCTCTCTCTCTCTCTCTCTCTCTCTCTCTCAGTGCAGAGCAGGCTGGAGGAGGAGGAGCGGAAGCACAGGCAGCATCAGCATCTCTGTGGCTTTGCCGGAGGAGTCTGAGCTGCTGCCTCTCACAGGCATGGTGTTATTATAGCGCGCAGCCTTGCCGCTCCATTGCACTGAGCCAATGGCAGGGAGCCACTAGGCTGAGCCTGGGAGCTGTCAGAGCGAGTGCATCTGTCACACGCCGCCTTCCTTCGCCCCCCCCCCCGCAAGCATCCCCCTCACTCTCGGCGCAAGCCCTCCAGAGAAGAGGGCAATGGGCAGAGGCTGGGAAGCACAGAGGGCGTCCCCATCCGCCACTGCTGCTGTTGCCCAGGTAAAAGACAGAAGGCGAGAAGAGGGGGAAGCAAAAGAAGCAGGCGAGCGTTTGTCCCTGACTGGCTGGCTGAGGGAAGCCTTCCCATCAGCGGCAGCGAATCCCCTTTCCCAGCATGTGACATTCACAGCTGCTTTGCCCCCCTCCGCTCCCCGCCGTCTCTCTTCCCCCAAAAATCGTTTCTGCCAGCTCCTTGCTCAGGGCTTAGAGGAATTGGTGCCTTGCTGGAAGCTTTTTATTTGCATGCGGTAGGGCAGAATCCCCGCAAGAACGGCTCTCCTAGCACGTCCTTTCTGGGCCAGGACAATTAAATGGAACCTCCATGTTCAGGGGTTGTCTACCTCCGGAAACGAAATGCTTGGGACGCACAACAATGGATGGCTGTTGCCTTCGTGCCCTGCTTGTGCGATTCCCAGCAGCACCTGCTTGGCCACGATGAGAAGCAGAAGGCTTATTAGATGGAGCCTCAGTTTGCTCCGGCAAGACGGCTCTTAGGTGGTTACCAACTGACCCTGCCTCCCTTGCGCAGAGCTTAAATGAGCCACCGGGCTCCACCAGGGCTTCACTCAGAACCTGATTCGGCGCCAAGGTTCTGTACTGGACCATGTGATGCAAGGGGGAGGGAGGGAGGGAGAGAGAGAGAGAGAGCGCCACTGAACACGCACAGTGACAGAACTCCTTTTCCCCTCACCTCTGTGGAATTACGTCCCTGTGTGTGTGTGAGGGGGGGGGGCAGAGTATGCTGGAGCCCCGGCACCTTGAGAACCAACCACGGCACTTCCAGGGCCAGCTGCTCGGACGAAGCACAGTCGCTTCTGCCGTACCTACCTCTCGACTACTACTACTAGTCCAGCCCCTCTTTGGCGCCTCCATCTCCACGCCCCCTTTTCCTTCGCTTTCCTTTGGCCTCCAGCAAGTTAACCCTTTCAGGACTATCCCGCCGATCAACTCCCTTCCGTCTGCCCGGGTTTGCCTTGGGGAGAGGGTGCTATTCTCGCGAGCACTTAATCTGTCTTGCTGCTCCTGTTAAGCGTACTTTATTGGGCATAAACGGGTCTCATTAGCAGCACTTAAAGGGATCAATAGAAGCCAGCGGAAAGCCTGGGGACCATTCCTTCTTCAATGGATTTACGGAGACTTTTATTTCTTTCTTTAACCCGAAGATGGCTTAATTGGTTAAAGCAGATTGCAGCGGAGACTCCCGCTGGCGTCTTTAAAACGGGGGTCTAACGCTCGGTGCGGAGGCTGGCTTTACACAGTCAGATTTGGGAGTGGAGTTGGGCAGGTTTAGAACCAAATCACAGAACAGAGAGATACTATGCTATGCTTTCACAAATCTTTTATACATTTAAGAAGCTATACATTTATACATTTTAGAAGCTATAATAAATAATAATAATAATAATAATAATATAGTTAAATATGAATACGGATTTCTTTCATTATTAGCAATTTAAATTATTTTTCAGTCATTTTGAAATCATTGTTGATAATAGCAATAGAAAATCTGGCATACTTTATAAGAAACTCAATACCACACCCACCACTATCCATTCGTTGCAACTGGTTGAACATTTGCAATGCAAGCCTATGCATGTTTATTCAGAAGCAAATTGCATTGAGTTCAGTGGGACTTACTTGTTCCAGGTGTGTATACACTGTTGTTGTTGTTGTTGTTGTTGTTGTTGTTGTTGTTGTTGTTAATCTCTATATACCACTTTTCAACAAAAAGTAGTTCACAAAGTGGTTTAATAGCTAAATAAATCAATAAATAGTTCTCTGACCACCAAGGAATGGTGTAGGAATGGGGGGCGGGGGGGCAGTCCACCCTTGGGCGGCACGCCGGGGGGTACATGACCACCGCTAAGGGTGGCAAATCGGTGGTGGAGGCACCGAGTCTTTTCACGCCACTTTTTTTCCTAAACGTCCGCGGCGGCTGCAAACCTTGCAGCACCGCTGCCGAGACTTCCAGAGGGTGGGGGAGGTGTTCCCCACCCTCCCATGTGCCCCAAGGTGATGTTTTCGGCCAGTGACAGGCCGCTGACATCACCCGGCGGTGTGGCTTCCACCAGGTGTGTGTGTGTGTGTGTGTGTGTGTGTGTGTGTGTGTGTGTGTGTCATTGCGGCCTGTGGCCCCCAGGCCGGGGCAGTGTTAGTATGTCACTGCCCAAGGGCTCACAATCTTTCTAAGAAAGCTACAAAAGAGAGTCTCCAGCAGCAACAACTACTGGAAAAGCAGACATGCTGTGGTGATGAGGAACAGTTGGCTTCTGCCTGCTAAATGTAAGAGAACACACTATAAAAGATGCCTCTTTGCCCGATTATCAGAGCTAATAGTATTTCAACTATAGTCTAATAATTTCTTAGAACACTGGCCTTCAGCTCATGAATTGTGACCCACAGATGTCATGAGCTGACTCAGTGTGGGTCACATCATCTCTAGGGATTAGCTGGGTGGGGCACTTGCCAAGGCTCCGCCCTCATCAGAGGGCCCATGTGATCAGGGTGACCCCGGAACTCCCAGGATCAGTTGCGACACTAATGTCCAATGTCTCATCCAGAAACAAGTCAGGGGTGCTATAGGGATGCAGTGCTGGACGTTGCCCGAGGGCACCAACCTTGTGCTGCCGTGCTGGCACTGATAGCAGCAACATGGCCAGCGGTCATATTCACACCAATAACCAGGTTTTGTTTTGTTTAAATTTAAGTTAATGTTTAAGATAGGGGTGTCAAACTCATTTCATTTCATAAAATGGGCTGAATAGCATACATGGCCCCTGCTGAGGGCTGGAAGTGGCATCATTAAGCAGGAAGTGATGTCATCAAGCAGATGATGGCCAGAAATAAACACTTTTGTTTCTCACATAGAAACTCATTAGCTGCATATGATAGAAGAGAAAATGTGCAAATCTTGATCATATTTTCAAGATATGGGAAAGAGCAATAATCACACTGGGAAAGCCCAACTATCACTTGGTCCCATTTCAGTAATGCCACTTCTGCTGCAACGTCACTTCGCATTAGCAGAAGTGGTGCAGCTGAAAGGGCAACCCGCATTATAACTTGGCCTCTTTCAGTGCCTCGACAGAGTCTCCCTTTCTCACCCCTCTTGACCTGTCCCTACCCCATAGCATTCCTCGCCTTCTAAAGCCTCCTCCTCTCCCTGAGCCTCTGCAGAAGTGGTGCTGCTGAAAGGGCAGCTCTGGGAGAGCCCAATTATCACAGGGGCCGGATAAAGAGCTTCCAGGAGCTGGATCCAGCCCACAGGGCTTATGTTTGACACCCCTGATTTAAGAGAAGAAGGAGAAAGACTAATGAGAGCAAGAGATACAGTTAAAACTAAAATGTAGGGAGACCCACTTTATTTTTTATAAAAGTTTAATATATACTTGTTTTTATTCACACACACACACACACACACACACACACACACACACACACACACACACACACACACACACACACACAGAGAGAGAGAGAGAGAGAGAGAGAGAGAGAGAGAGAGAGAGAGAGAGCGCAGGTCAGGGTTAAAGGTGAATCATTCAGGCCTGAAAAGTTTGAAAATGCTGCCTGTTCTATTATCTGTTCTATAATAATAATAATGCTGCCTGTTCTATTATCTGTTCTATTAATAAATAATAATAATAATAATAATAATAATAAGTATTTATATACTGAACAGATCCATCTTTCTCCAGAGACATGGACCTTAGAGGCAACTGAATGAGCAGAGAGATGATCAGCTTGCAAGAAGAGTTTCATGCAATGAGATTCATCAAATAAATGTGTTGCAGCTAATGGGGGAAGGACGGTGCATATCAGAATGCAGGGATTTAGTTCATTATGGATAATGACTGCCAGGAGGGTTCTTTGCAATATCTTTGGAGTTGCATTTCCCAGCTATCCACTTGGGGGAGTCTGGGAATCTTCTAAATAAGGTCCATGTTTGCAAAACTTCAGGTTTGAGGCAAAGGTAGTGCTGGATCCTTTCTTTCCCTTGTGAGTCCCCCCCCCCTGGGTAAAATTAAAAATCAAAGCAGGCCACAGGCATCTAATCTTATCAAAGCATATTTTGTGGTTCTGTCATGGAGGGGGACTTATCTGATCATAATCCAAACAACATTAAGTGATTTCAAGTTCAAGTGATTTCAGTGGGAGTGATTCAAAAATATACTTCACTTTCCTACTGAAATCCATAGGATTTGTAAGTGCTTAACTTTTGCTGGATTGGGACCTTTATTTCCTGGCACACTTCTGAAAACTGTGAGTTAGAAAGTGTAACTATACTATTAGTCATTACATTTCTTTTGCCTTTAAAAATTGCTTAGAAGATAAGAGATTATGCTTGTCTAAAAAATTAAGTACAGTCTTCTTTTTAATAGGAAAGCAAGTGAACCACTATTTTTTTTTTAAAAATAGTATTTAATATTGCAGTTTGGTTGTAGATATTTAATTACTGTTAGGATGAGGGGGTGCTTTTCTGATGTTTATGGCATAAACCACCTTGAAGGCCCAGAAGAAATTGATTAAATGTATAATATTGGTTTAGTTTATTCACGGAGCAATCCTATGCTCCGTTTAGGCAGGAGCAGCATGCACTGCGTCGGTCTAGGGTGTCGCAAATGCACCATAAAGCATGTTGCGACACCCTGGAAGTAGTGAGCACCAGTGGGAAGGCCTGAGCCATCCCACCAACACTGAATCCAGGGTCCCTTGTGACGGAGCAGGTAAGGCCGCTCTGAGAGGCACGGGGGCTGGGGGAGGGGCGTAACAGAGTTGGGGGATGACAGGGGTGGAATCGGCGGTGCTGCCGTGCACTGTGTCCTATCCCCCACTCCCGGACCTCTTCCCCGACACTGGCCTGCTTGGTTCTCTGTGGGCTAAAGAGCCGGTGGGGATTTGAGTAGCCCCACTGAGGCGGCTGGGGGTTTACCTGGGATAAGCGGACAAATGTCGTCTGTTTACCCCAAGTAGACTTCCAGCTGCCTTCTTCCCCAGATAGAATACAGCGTGGGCCACTTGGCCCACGTTGTACAGCCCACACCCTGGAAGGATAGGATTGGGCTGCCCATATAGTACTGATTTACAGCGCAATCCTATCCAACTTACACCACCGGTGTAACCAGAGGGAGAGGACAAGGCGGGAGGCTTTGGAGGGGAGGGGAGATTTAAATCCCCTTTGAATCCCCCTTTGGAGGGGATTTGAATCCCCTTTCCATTCTGGGACCTCCCATTCTCACCGCACCACTGGTTACACCGGTAGTGTAAGTTGGATAGGATTGCGCTGTTAGTTTATTCCCTGTGTTCACAGTTGCTAAAGCATTGCTAAAATCAGTGTGGGTCACCTATAAATACATTTTTTTGAAATCTTGTCTATAATGACCGTGAAGTATCCTGCTATGTATGAACAAATGGATGGTTGGAGTATGAATGGATCTTTGTGGAATCGTCATATTAGCAAGTGATGCCACTGAATATTACACAAGTAACGTTTCCAGTGCAGGACAAATATTTAAATTCCAGAGTTTTTCTCCAGTTCAGATTTTAACCGGATTTTAGACAGGAACAAACTCTGCCTGCCTCCTTGTCTCCCCGTGGCCAAACTGATGGAAGGGAGATGGGTTGGGCATGGATGGGCGGGGTTTTAGAATGGAGTAGACTCTGTCATATCACCAATGACACATCATCAAGTTATGACAGGGTCCAAAATAACCTTGGGATTGGATTAGGGGAAAAAAAAAAGGTTTTCTGAGAGAAAAAAATAGTTCATTTTTTCCCAACCAATTCTGAGCCTGATTGGGTTTGCCTCTTGCTAATATTAGATTTCCTTTCCTAATTCTGCTCAGTTCTAATCTGTCCCTGATTAATCAGCTGTATGAATCATAATGCTACCGCACATTGTTCTGACAATAAACAGCTGGCTGGAAATCACCTGTTAACTAAAGAATATTTTCTATCTAAAAATATGTGTACCCTTGCGTGTGTGTTTTTCCTTGTGATCCGGTGACAGTTGATGGTCTTGCATGAAACAGCAAGATATTCATAGCTCGACCAGACCCCACAAGTTGTCCAAGTCAAATTTATTTTAACCGGAATAACGACTGCCTCATTTTTTCCACCCCAGAAGTCTATAGGAAACAGATAGGAACATTTTAAAAACATGAGGCAATGCTATCGTCCACACTCTGTTTTTGCACAAATGGAATGAAATTCCAGGGCTTTAGTTGGAGAAAAGAAAGTAGTAGTATATCACCCAAAAATACCTTCCAGCCTGCACTTGCTCCAAGCAGCAAAAGAGGATGATTGTATCATTTTACATTCCGAAATAAGGAAGGCACTTCTAGGAAATGCTGATGGATGTCACTTTCCTGTCAGAATTTGCTATCTTTACCATTTGTATCCTTGATACAAGAGGCAAGGATTTATGATCGGCCCCTTCCACCTCTTAGAATATGCTATCTTCCACAGCTCCCATCTTGAAGTGAGGAGAGAGTTTTGACAGGTGTCACTCACTCACTCACCCATCCAAATTTGCTATCTGTTGCACCTGTGATGCAAGTCGCGAAGGCAGCAAATTGGGAAGGGCAAGGCAGTTGTTAGAATTTGCGCCTTGCTGTTAAAAGAGCACAAGCCTCTATGCACAGAGCATGATGCGCCCAAACACAGACGCACATATGCCCTCTCCTTGGAAATAAAGTTGCATGCTTCTTCAGTAAAACATAGGAGCATAGGCCACCAAGTCTCCATATATATATTCAGGAGAATTAATGGTAGCATTCTTAAGAATTCCTACCCTCCGCACTAGTCTTTCTGAGTATCAGACATGACAGTAAAAGCTCCTGAACATTAAGTAGCATGGCCTTGTTGTAAAGACAGACTGCCAGTGGCTATGTTTAAAAATTGATTCATTTCAAGACAAGAAATTATACTTCTTTCTTCTAGTTGCTGCATGTTGTATATCTCTACGGTGCCTAGTTTAGTGGAGCTAACCTGGCCCTAAAGTCTAGATCAGGGGTGGCCAACCTTTCAACATGAATGCTCCTGGCCCTTTAATTGTTGTATAGGCGAAAGCCTTCCATATGGAAAACAAGACTTCAGGAAACAAGATTCTAGCCTTGGCTTTTCACTACCTTGCTAATTTTCTCTGTGCAAGGCCATTGTTTTGAATGGGTAAGCCATTTGGTCATGTGATTCCAGCAGATGTAATCTAAACTGGTAAAAAGACCACACACAGGTTTACTGCAGCAGTGAGAATTAGGGCAAAGTCAAATGGTTTTGTAGACAAATACAGAGATAGTGTATCACAGGACTTTTAGAGCATTTGGGACCTCATGAGAGATGAGCAGTAAAGAATCTTGCTGTTCCTTTAAGAGTTGCTGAGAGGAACCAGTTTCAAGTTAAGTGGATCCACTCCTTCTGCTGCATCCCTGCCCCCATTCCTCCCCCCCTCCCTGCCCAGTTTTGCCCTCAGTCTTCCCCCTTCTCCACCATTGCCTTAACTGGTCCAGCAGGTGCAGCAGGGTCTGGTGGTGAGGCTGCAGCGCTGCCTCCTCTTGTGTCAGTGCTTGCAGAATGGCCACCGATGGAGTGCTGCACACTCCATTGGCAACCATTTTATGACACCAGAAGTCCCTTCTGCTGTTGTAATGGGCTCTAGCAGCCCAAACCACAGGATGGATTAAATGCTACACTGTAATGAGTGAACCAAAATGACAGTGGCAAGGATCCCCCAAACCACTAACATCCGGCCCCTTTTCTATGTGGTGACAAGGCTAGACAGTCATAAAAACTGTACTTCTCAAAAGGTCCATCTTTGAACTGTTAACACTAAAAATCTCAGCTAAATTGGGGGGGGGGATTAATCTCTATTTCGCAGCACAAAGAAAAAGCACCAGGAGGACTTAATGGCTCTGTGTTGAACTGTGGAAATGGGATTCACTTGTGTAAATAGTGGAAAGTTGTGAAATTGTGGTTTATTAATTATTATTTTTGTCATTTTCCCCAAACCTTTCTATTTGTCTCTATGGTTTGAAATGGCAGCTTTATTATAGGTAAAGGTAAAGGTGACCCCTGACAATTAAGTCCAGTCGTGTCCGACTCTAGGGTGTGGTGCTCATCCCCATTTCAAAGCCGAAGAGCCAGCGTTGTCCGAAGACGCCTCCGTGGTCATGTGGCCGGCATGACTCTCCTTGCCGCAGCGCGTAGCATACAGCTGGAACACGGAGCGCTGTTTACCTTCCCGCAAGCGGTACCTATTTATCTACTCACATTAACATGCTTTGGAACTGCTAAGTTGGCAGGAGCTGGCCAAGCAACGAGAGCTCACCCCGTTGCGGATTCGAACTGCCAAACTTTCGATCGACAGCTCATGGTTCAGCGGTTTAACCCACTGCGCCACCCGCTGGCCTGCTGTCTAATGGTATGTACTAAGGGTACAATCCAGCCAATGTTCAGCACTGCTGGGTACATTCATTCCAATAGAATAAAGGTAAGCATGTGCTTAATGAACAATATGTGCCTTCACCAAAATCTTTCACTGAAATCAATGGCACATAAAGTGCTCAATGTTGGCTGAACATGGAATCCGTTTGTACCCTGCAGGCTTTAGGCTTCCTGTATGTGAGACGCCCATCTAACATGGATTATTTGGATGATCCAAATCGTGCTGTCTGTATCACAGTAGTGCTGACTGCCTGACCCAAGAGCTATATTTATCAGCAGCAGTTGTCAGCAATAACTCGCTTGTGTTTGGGTTTTCTTTTTCTTTCTTTTTTTCAGTTCTCATCACTTTCTGAATCTGATTAGGAAGGCCAAGGTGCCGGTACCAGCTGACAGTGCAGCTAGATCCAGCACAATGGCAAACCTCAAGTACTCAGGAAAATCAGTGTATTTGGATGACATCAGAGAACAGAGACATATGGAGGTGAAAAAGCATTAACAGAGAAAAACAGGTCTAGAAGGAAGGTACATTCTGGTTTCATAGCTCCATTCAGCTTTAGTCTTTTTAGCTTTTTAAATTGTGAGCCCTTTTGGGACAGGGAGCCATTTGATTTTGTCTGTAAACCGCTTTGTGAACTTTTGTTGAAAAGCGGTATGTTAATTAATAAATAAATAAATAATAAATAAATAAATAAATAAAACTTGACTACATAGACATTTCCATTGGGAAAACAGTGGAAGAGAAATGCATTACTGCTTCTCTAAAGGCTGCAGTCCCAATATAAATTCCCCTCCTCCCTGCTCTCTGCCTCCGCTTTTAAACAACTAATGAGATAGGAGATCGGGTCACCAATCTCATACACCTTGTCTGTCCCTCCCCCCCCCCCCCGCCGCCGCCCCACATTGTTCCTCTTCCTAAGACTGTAGTGTAACACAATCATGCACTGGATGACTTGAAGTTTTTTTTTTTTTAATGTTCCCTGGAAAGATATATTTTTTTCAAAAAACATTGACAGCTTTCTTCATTCTTCCAAAATACAGTGTCTACACCAGTTCTAAGAGGTGAAAGAAATGCTGTGAAAAACAGGCATCTATGGCAACAACACTTGCCTATGGTTACTTTTGGGGTGTGTGGGTTGTGGCACTGACGCAATCTCTCTTACACTCTTTTCAAGATGGACCTCCAGGACAACAGTTGCTGACCAGGGACTAAGAAAACCTTCACCAGAGAGTATGTCTATATTTTATTACAGACTAACATGAGTGAAAGAGACAGAAACATAACACAATTCAGAAATCTGACCAGCCACTTATTAGTTGGGCTGCTCTGAATGTTCTTAAATGAACACTTTTTTTGTGTGAAAGGAATTTTTGGATGCTGAAAAGTTTATTGCTTTATTGTTTTTTATTGTAGGCTGTCTTGAGTGCATTATATTTTAAGGGAAAGGTAGATTATAAATAAATAAGTTTGGCAGCTGTTTCTGCTCAGCCTTTCCAATCCTTGCAACCACCATACCTCTTCCCCAAGTTCTTCTCTTTTTCAAAAACTCTAGATTTATTTTATCTTGTTTCAAATGCATTACTTTTGCACAACATGCATGGAGTTCCATCTTGCCTTCTTGCTCTTTCACAAAAGGGAGATCATAGTTTCAGCACCCCATGTCATGCACAGCCATTGTTTATTTTAGGTAACTATGGTTTGTTTGAGATAATCTGAATCAAGGTCTTCCAACCAACCATGGTTCATTCTGACTGAACCAACCAGGATTAAACCATGATCTGAAACTATGGTTTGAAGTCGGCTTGTTAACCAGAGTTTTCCTTAATGCTAGTTCCACCTTACATCTGAACTGAGAATCCTGGCTTATTCGTGACATTTGTTCAGCATCTCCGCCATCATAGTGCTAGTATCCACAGAGATGCCAGCCTATATCACTAGCGAAACAGAAACACTCTAGCTGAAAGCAGTTCTTGCTGGCAGCCTGAATGAATGGTCTCTGTCCTCTTTGTCTACCTAGCAACAGCTTTGCTCACACATCTCCTCCTCACACTGATACTCACACTGAAATGCATAGGTAGGATGCTTCAGTGCTTAGCTGCCCCCCTTGCCAAACAAAAAAGTAAAACAAATGCTAAGCAAAGGGCTCAAAGGATTCTTATCCTGTGTCATGTTAAGTTTAAAAGTGATAAGAGGGTATGACTTGAAAATATAGTTGTGTAAAGAACTCCCAAAGGGATCCTTTTAACGTTGACTTAGGAGTGCTTTAATGCATTCATTGAGGGGAACGAACGGGCAAAAAATGTTTTTTCTTGGAAGAGGACGAGAGCAGAATTGTGTGTTTTTACTTTTCACTTGGCTGTGCCAAGAGCAGGCAGAAAATGCCCAAAGAAGCTAGTGATCAGCATACAACACCTCCCCCCCCCCTTCCTGGCAATGATAAGAGCATGTCTGACAAAGTGACATTTTGCTGACTTCAAGGAAAAAATGTGGTGCTCAGAAGTTCATCTGGGAACTTCATGCAAGGATAAGCAGTGCCGCTGAGCCCAAACAAACCAGGATGAGATGGGAAAAGTCAGGACTTGGTGACTGTCTGCTGTGCCAATCCTATTTTCTTAAACAAACCACAGTTAAGATAAACCATGGCTCTGTGTGCTGTCTGAACTGGCCCAAAGTGATGAAGTTGTTCAATTTGACTTATATGAATAATTGGATTATAGGGCTAGTAACCCTATAAGAGCTTTTATTATAGGGTACAACTCAGCTCCTGCTGAAGCTAATGGGAAAGTTCCTGTTGATTTTAATGGACCATGGTTGTAATCATGGCAACCATTATAGCCACTCCTAAAATAGATTTATTTTTCACATAAGAACCTCTTGCTAAAAGTTGCCCCCACTGTGAAAACTGAAATGTCACCACAGATGTACGCTATTATTCTTGCCTGCAGAGTTATCTTCACTTGACATTAGAAGAACTGGTCAAGAACCTTGGAAAGATTGGCACTTTACTTCTTTGGAAGTTTTGAGAAATGAATGGGTGGCAGAGATGTTTCTCAGCAGTCGTTGTTTGAGTTTTCTTTGTTGCATTCTTAGGAACTAGCTTTCAATGTACTTCCAAGAATATTTCTAGTTTTCCCAAAGTGAAAGCACAAAACTATTGGCCAATACCCATAGAAAGGTAGCTACACCTAAGTTCTGTTAAAACTAATGGTACAGTACATGTATGCAACTAACAGCCCAATCCTATTAGGCTTGTCTGCTGCTGGAACTAGTGTTCTGGCAATGGAGACTGTCTTATGGCAGTTGTAAAAGCCACTCTGGCAGTGTGAGAAGCCAAGGGCTGGCAGAGAGGATACAGAGGCCCACTGCATATGCAGGAGGATGGAGCAGCGTCGATACTGGACAGTGACGGGGCAGAATGGGGAAGAACAGGGGAGGACAAGAGGTATGACAGGAGGTGGAAGGGGTGGCATCTGGTGCAGGTGACAACATATACCCTTTCTCTCCTCAGACTTGCACCAGCTAAAGAGCTGGTGCAGGTCTGAGGAGACCCACTGGTGAATGGGAGGCAAGGGAAAATATTTTTCCTTACCTCTCCCAATCCTTCCAAACTCTCTCTTCCCCCCATGGAGGATGCTACGCATGACTTTTTGGCGTGGCCTGCCATCACTGTGTGTGTGGGGGGGATGGGGGAAGAAGATGGGATTGGGCTGTAACTTAGCATCCATTGAGTTCAACATAGCGGTTGCTGGGGCTTACCCCAGGGCAAGGGGACAAAATGGAGCTGGGATGGCCAGGGGCATTCTCCACTAGGAGTAAAATTTTAAAAAGGAAAGATTCTCACTTTCTCACTACCAACATAACTCATCTTTGACACAAGATAGTCACAGAAAATATGACTGATATAACCCACCCTTGGTGTTTTGAGAAGAAATGAACAAGGTAAAAGATTTTTCACGTAACCTTTGAGAGCATGTGGGTTTGCAGAGGGATACACAAGCACTGGTTTCAATTTGCAGTCTCCTTCAGCATCACCCATGAACAGTAAAGTGTAGCAATCTTTAGAGGCTTTGAAGCTGGATGCCATTTTCTCCTCCCAAGAAATGTATGTTTGTGCTGGTATTCTCTTCTAGAAAAGAGCTTTTCATCCATGTTGAAAGTTTGCTTTGCAGAGTAGCCTCCCCTCTCAATGATTGCCTTCAGAGACTCCACAAACCACTCAGCAGCCACAACATCAGCAGATGCAGCCTCCCCACTCATTTTTATGTTGTGGTAGCTGCCTTTTCACCTAAAGTTAGCAAACCAGCTGGAGCTAGCTGTGAATGGCTTCATATGTAGGCTTGCCATCCGTCCTGGAAAACCCAGAACCGTGCCAGTTTCCACGCTCCAGTCCCAGGTCAATCCTGGGCTTTCCAGGCTCCACTGCTTTTAAAAGTTAAAAACCTTACCTTTTTTCCTGTGCCACCATCTTGGATCTTGCAAAATCTCACGAGATCCAAGGTGACGGTGCCCAAATCTCGTGAGGGCACATGAGGCAGTACTGCCTCATGTGCCCTCACGAGATTTGGGTGCTGCCATCTTAGATCTTGCGAGATTTCGCGAGATCCAAGATGGCGGCACCAGAAAAAGGTAAGTTTTAAAAGTGGCAGCGGCTTCAGGGGGAAGGAGTCCTGGCCAGCTTGTATGAAGCCAGCCAGGATGCAGCTGCGGCGGCAAAGATGACAAAGACGAAGACAAGATGGTGGCAGCTGGCGATGACGATGGTGGCGGCAATGGCGATGGTGGGACAGGCAAGTAAATAAATTAAATTGTAAATAATTAATATATAAAAATTTTGGCACATTTTTTAAAATTTAATTTTAATTAATTAATTTAATTAATGGGGTGTCCCGGTTTAGAAAAGGGAAATTTTGGTAAGCCTATTCATATGGGGCCTTCTTGCCCCTTTTGCAGTTTTTCCAAGTCAGGGCCCATTTGAGGGATGTAAAGGTAGGCTTACCAGATTTTCCCGGTTCTACACTGGGACAACCCCCCCACAATTAATTAAATTAATTATTAATTAATAACGCGCACATGTGAGTGTGAGAGGAAAAAGTGTGCAACCTTTCCAGCCAATTGTACATTTTCAATAAGCCTTCCTCTGCCCCTTGTAGCAGTTCCTTGCACCACTGACAAATGTTGCAGTGTTTCCTAAACATGCCAGGAACGATGCTACTATAGAAGTTCAGGACCAACAGATCCGTAGCAAGAAGTGCCTTTAATGTCTCGCCAACTCCACTACCCACTCTCCGAGCAGCTTATGAGAGCATAAAACAATGTGCAAATTGCACTAATCTATGCATATGCATATCTGTCACTTTATATGTGACAGATCTAAAGCTCAATATTCTGCTGTTTTAATATTTAATCAAAATCTCCTTTTTATGAATAATCCAAGCATAATTTAGTATATACAGGTCTCCAGCAAGAATGTTCATCATGGTATTTAACGGTTTACATAGCACCTTGCAATACATCAGTCTAATCTATATATTTATACCTTTCACCCAGAGGCTGTTTTTCAGTTGTACATTAGCAGTCCAGGTTAAGCTTAACCTAGGATGCTGAAATTGGGAAGAGCCATTAATATGTGGGCCCTGAACACATTTTATTCCCTATAACCACAGAGGCCTGCTTCAGACTGCCTCTGGGAGGGAGGGGGGGAGATTCTTGGAGGTTTTGTATTTCGATTATCACCTTTCTTTAAAAAAGAAAAAAGAGAAGGAAAATGAAAATGAAAATGAAAATAAAAAAAAACTTTAAATCATCCTTGTACAGGTTGGTACAATAATTATAGCATCTCTCTTTGTCACCATTACACTTTATCTCCCCCACCCCCCGTTCAGAAATATAGTTCTGAAGATGGAAATAACTAATGTGAACCAGATGACATTGATAATAGGTCAGAAAGTAAAGCGATATTATGCTTGAAATGTTTCGATCAAATGGTGAGATCAATTGGGGGGGGGGGAGAACAGACAGATTCACTTTGATTAAAATGCATAGAGCTTAATAAAAATAATTAATATATCTGGCTTTCCTCTGCCTGCTTTTTTAAAGTCTATATTATAAATGATACAACCAGCATTTTTCCATCACATCAGTCATTCTGACAATACCGTTGAGCCAAAGACAAGAAAAATTGCAGTAGTTTACATCAGAGTAGTGAACTTAGTACAAAAGGCCATTTTTTTCTTTTATAAAAAATCATATAAAACAGCATTATCACGTTCAATTTCCTGACTCAAGGAGCCTGTGTAACGATCAGCCAGTATAAGCATATCTGCCAACAACATTAAGAATATGGTTTAAACTGCCAAAGAACAAAGGCAATATTAAGAGGAACTAAGATGAATAACTCTGGGCATGATCCAGCACTTTTATGTACCACTGATATCAATGGGAGAATTAAACATTCTAAACTCTCTTCCATTGAAATCAGTGGAGACTCAAAGTGCTTTCCTGGGGTCAGATCATGCCCTTACATTGGATTAACAGGGCTTTAAAGCATTATTGATGTATTGCATCCATTACTGGAAGGGGGCGGGAATGATAATACTTAAGGATAGACTACCACTCTAGTTCTCATCTACAGCCTGAATTTGGATGGTTTGTGTCTGGGCAACTGAGAACCAAAATTGGAGGTTTGGGCAGGGAAGGACTTTTGCGGGAGAATAGTGGTAGTCAGCCCAGCTCCCCCATTAAAGTCCATTGCTTGTTGAGCACCGATAGGTGGGATGTTGGATTAGGCTTCACATTCTCCCTAAAGGCAAGAATTGGTAACTCTGCTCCTAGAGGGATGCTTGCCCTCAAGCCTTCTTATCCTTCTCACTGCTGACTCAGCTATTAGAAAGACAAAGGGGGTGAACAATCAGATTTGGAGAAGGAAGAGAAGGGAAGGGGAACAATTGTCAGGGAGATTCTTGTGTGTTTATGTGTGGGAGGGTGGATGGATTCAAGGAGAGGGCAAAGAGACTCTCTTTCCCTTCACCAGTGTGTGTCTGTGTCTGTGTTACACAGTTCTGCTCACTGAGCAAAGAGGCGCCCTTAAAGTGGTGGCTTTCTTATATTTAGCAGGGAAGGAATCCCAGTTTAGCATCCCTCCAGTGGCTATTGCTGATGTCGCCCCTGTGCTTCTCTTTAGATCAGCGTCCCTCAACCTTTTATGTACCACGTACCCCCTCCCCTAGCCCCCCCAAGCACCCCCCGATTCCCCCCAAGTCCTGCGTATCAAAGTCCATGTGTACCAAAGTACCATGTGTACCCCCCCCAAGTCCTGCGTACCAAAAGTGCACCTCCCCAAAAGAAAAAAACATTTTTCCGTCCATGTGGCGCTTCTGAGCCCGCTTGGAAGCCCCGCATGGCTGGAACCGTCCCCCATTGCTGTCCCTTACCTTTTTCCCGGCCATGCAACGCTTCCGATTGGGTCCTCCGGCTCACGTTGCGAGCCGGAGGACCCGATCGGCAGCGCCGCAACCCGAAATCGTCCCTTGTAGCTCTCCCTTACCTTAGCTTGCAGCCGCCATGTTGGATCACCACCAAGTCTCGTGAGATCCAAGATCGCAGCTCCCAAATCTCACACCGGGACAATTCCGGGTTGCGGCACTGCCGATCGGGTCCCCCGGCTCGTGCTGCAAGCCGAAGAGAGACCTTCTGACTTGCAGCGTGAGCCGGAGGACCCGATCGGAAGCGCTGCATGGCCGGAAGAGCTACCGGGGACGATTTCAAGTTGCAGTGCTGCCGATCGGGTCCTCCTGCTCGCGCTGCAAGACCCGTGCGGCCACACCTCAGGCCGAAAAAATCACCCTGCAGGGGTATGCAAAATAGCATCCCACGTACCCCCAGCCTGTGACCCACGTACCCCTAAGGGTATGCATACCACAGGTTGAGAACCTCTGCTTTAGATTGTGAGCCCTTTAGGGACAGGGAATTATCTTCTTATTCCTTTGCTATGTAAACCACTTTGAGAACTTTTTTGTTGAAAAGCAGCATACAGCATGTGTGTACACACACACACACACACACACACACACACACACACACAGTATATATCACCATAATAAAGTATAAATATTTTCATAATAATATCTGTTTTCAGATTACTATTCTAGACTGAAGCTAGCCGGATTGGAAAGAACAGTAGTTTGGGCATTTATTTCATCTTTCTAAAACCACACACTTTGAAAAGGCAGATCCTTGCATTAAAACGTATGCATTACAAATTACATTACGTACCTGAACTAATGCAGTGATTTACATACATATAAGTACAGTAAGTGCTGCACTTCAAACCGTCTTTCAAGTGTTTGTAATGATCCAAAGCTTGTGCGAGTCCAAGCACCTACTACCCCTTCCTTTACTCATATCTTTTCCTTCGTACCTCATAAACCAACTCCCATCACCCAGTGAGGAAAACAGTAATTAATTATGAATAGGTATATTAAAAATACTATGAAGAAAATGTATCAAGAACAGGAGCCAATTTTGAAAACATTAATAACCTAAGTGCTTTAATTAAAATTGCCATTGTGATACAACCTCATATACATTATGGATTTCTGGCTGGGAAGAAACAAAGTCCTTAAGGGGAAAAAGGTAGACTCAAAAATAGAATCTGTTCTACTGCAGTTGGTGCTCACTCCTCCCACCCCCAAACCAAGGGTGCAGGGAGGCGACTGCTTGGCTAGGACGCTGCCATCTTAAACCTTTCCTAGCAAACTGAAGAGGAGGCATTTTCAAATAGGCAAGTCAGAAGATATTCTGAATCAGCCTCCTCCGTTACGTGGGGGGGGGCTCATGTGCCCATGGAATGGGCACACATCTCCGTCTACCCACCATGCTGGCACCTAACTGTACTGAGGGTTCGTCTGAATAGCTCCATCTACACATGGTTCTCTTGATGAACAACCTTCACATGATTATGCACTATAGTGATGGGTGGGAAAGAAATGTGCATGCCCACAGTTCCCTCCCCCATCATGTAACACAGGGGGACAGTTTGGAGTATCGTCCGAAACCATCCAAAGCTGGTTTCATATGGGAGTGGTTGAAGTTAAATGGACCTTTAAAATAACAAGTGCTGGGTAGAAATGACCCCCTCCCAACTTTGTTCACAAGATGTAAAACTGCATGGGGCATTTTGGCAACGAAGAGGGGGCATTAAACAGGGGCAAAGTATTTGCACCTCTGTTGCAGTGTTTATGGTCTCCTCTGCTGCCTGCTATGGCCTAACCCCCAGAAGATGCCACAGGAAGGGAACAGGAAGTAGTATTTACTGTCCTCACTCTGGTGTCCACTGCCACCGATACCGAGTGCCAATGATATATACCACTGCCACTGATAATGAGGATTCAGGAGTTGGCCCAGCCAAGTGGGCCTTCTGATGGGCATGTTAGTGCCAAGCCAGATCAATTATTGACGACACCCCTAAACTCTAAGGCAGTGTTTCCCAAACTGCGGCTCCCTTGCCCATTGGTGACCATTGGCTGTGGCGCCCCATTACATTGTGTCGATGCCTGCCAATTGGCATTGCACTGTTTTCCGAGAGGATTCTGTGGCACTCCGTGGTTGGTTTCCAAAGCTCTCCTGGGACACATGCATCCCAGTTTGGGAACCACTGATAAAACGTGATTTATAGTGAGGCCTAAGGACTAGAAACTCAGGGGCGTCATCAGGGAGTGGGCCTTGGGGCGGTTTTACGGTAATATTTAGGCCAGGGATTTTGAACTGGAGATTGGCAACTGAAGTTGGGAAATTTGGGAATATCCTGCATCCAGATTTGGTGCTGGATAACCATGTGCCTTTTTTTCTATGATTTGCAGTGACTTTTTTTCACTGCCTCCTGTCCTGGAACAGAATGAAACAGCCACATGGCTATCCATGCTTTAGTAACACCCAGGTTTGATTAATGTAAAGTATCAAGCATGGACCTGCCTTTGAGAAGTTTTCAAATACATCAAGTAGTCCAGAATTCAGCTGCCAGTCTACTGACAGAGGCTAACCATTCCATCAGCTCTTAAAGAACCTGGCTCCCAGGTTGTTTCTGGGCAAAGTTTGAGGTCACTGGTCTAAAGCTTTGGTTTAAAGCTTTAAAGGCCAACGGGTGGCACAGTGGGTTAAACCGCTGAACCATGAGCTGTCGATCGAAAGGTCGGCGGTTCGAATCCGCAACGGGGCGAGCGCTCGTTGCTTGGCCAGCTCCTGCCAACCTAGCAGTTCCAAAGCATGTTAATGTGAGTAGATAAATAGGTACCGCTTGCGGGAAGGTAAACAGCGCTCCGTGTTCCAGCTGCATGCTACACGCTGTGGCAAGGAGAGTCACGCCGGCCACATGACCACGGAGACGTCTTCGGACAACGCTGGCTCTTCGGCTTTGAAATGGGGATGAGCACCACACCCTAGAGTCGGACACGACTGGACTTAATTGCCAGGGGTCACCTTTACCTTTAAGCTTTAAACCAATAAAGGTCTGGGAACATAGTACTTGAAGAACGACCTGCTCCCCTATGACCATGTCTTGCAGCTGAGATCTCAGTGGAGGTCATTCTTTGTGTATCTCCACTTATAGAGATCATCATGCAGGTGGTTACCAGGGAGAGGCTGCATCCCTTAGTAGTCTGATCTGCAGACTACATTACTAACAGCACAATCCTAGGCATGGCTCCTCAGAAGTAAGCCCCACTGAGTTCAATGAAACTTACTCCCAGGTAAGTGTGTATAGGATTGCAGACTTAGTTTCCACTTTTGTAGTTTGCTAGGGACTCTCTGTTAAGGTGCTTGCTCTCCCTACTAACTTTTGCCTAGCACCCTCCGCAATGGCTGCTTTTGACCAGGACTCCACAACTTGCAGTCCAGCCTCCTCTGGGCTCAATTGATCCACATGCATGGTGGCCTAACAAGGGGCTGGAAAATATTCTGCTTTTGCCATAATCTTGGGACTGTAAAAATACAAGACAGAAGAAGGCTACAATGGGTGGCTGGTCAACATTATTATTTTTGTTGTCAATAATAAAAATAGTGATATACTGCTTTTCAACAAAAGTTCACAAAGCAGTTAACACAGCAAAATAAATGGAAAGATGGTTCCCTGTCTCAAAAGAGTTGCAGTCTTACAGCGCAATCCTGACTAAGGATCCGGCCGGCAGCCCAGGGCCGCCCGCCGGATCCTGTGCACAGGCCGCCCGGCACACGCTGGGCTGGAGGTCTACTCGGGCCAGACCGCCCATGCGACCAGCGGCGGAGGACTCACCTTCTGCTGCATGGTCAGAGATCTGACGCTGGAGTTTGGGAGGTCAGCCTTGCGCCGACCTCCCTTACTCCAGAGTAGTCGCGAACGTGCTTTTCGGCATGTTTGCGACGTCTTCCGGCAACGGAACACTCATTCTGTCGCCTGATTGTTCCAGTGGATTGTGCCCTAAAGATGAGAGAGAGAGAGAGATGGATGCCAGGAAATAGTCACTAGAAAAGACACTATGCTGGGGTGCAGAGGGACAGTTGCTCTCTCCCTGCTAAATATAACTACCACTTAAAGGTTGCCTCTTGGCCCAGTTGTCAGTTATTCTGAAAGTAACTCAATGTTAGGCAAATGAGAAACCACCTTCACCTACAAACGTGATATAACCTAAAGTGGAGCAGCGTAGAGAGATAGCTAGAAACCTTGCTTATGAGCTATTACAAAGATCTCTAACATTTTAATTTAGATGGCAAAAAGTGAAACGGAATGATTCTTGAAATGAAACATTTTGCCCTGAAGGGCCACATGGCTTCTTAGCCGAGTTATAAATCGTGAACACAGACAGACTACTATCTTTAAAGGATTATGTTGTAATTTAAGTGTCTATTTCACAAACCAATACAGGCACAGAGTCAGGCTTCTTTGGAACTTCTGAAATAAAAAGCAATTCACAGAAGGGAAGAGCTTATCATTTGGTTTCATCATTATGCATGGCAATACTTTGCTCCTCTTTCACGAACCAACAGCATTACAGGGCACAAAACTCAATTAAAATCTTCATCATCCACATTTTAAAAATAGATACATTCCTACACACTGGCTAAGATTACCATCTCTCCAGAGAGGGAGAAAGACCCTGGTCATTTGCATATGTTACATGAATGGAAACTTAAAATTGTGTGTCCTTTTTTTCCATTATTTTTGAGGATACCACCTTTCTTCTTTCAAGAAAACCCCCAAGATAGTTCACATCAACATAATTAAAAATTACCGTTCAGCCATCCACCCAACCCATCAATCCAGTATAACTCCAAACAAGCTCTCCCTTCTCAGAAACAACTTTAACAAAGCAGCTTCCCAATTTATAGTCCCCATTTCTCACACTCAGGGCACAATCCTCTGCAACTTTAGAACAGTAGAACGTGCGCTCCGCCATTCTAAAGTGTCGCGAATGTGCCGTAAAGCACGTTCGCGACTACTTCAGAGTAAGGGAGGCCAACGTGTTGACAGATAGATAGCAAATGCCTGCATCTGTTTTCCCCCTCCACTTTTGGCAGTACCTAAAAGTTGTGATTTTGCTCTATGCTTCAGAGGTTTCTAAGCCCAGCCTTCTTTGAGAAAGCATTTTTCTTCCTTCCTTATATGATGAGTGAACAGGATTTCCCACATCCAGCCTCCTGTTTTGAGCATTCATCTGTTGTACAAGCCTGTAAAGCTGCTATGCATCTCATTCAGATACAGCCAAATCTATTTATGATCTAGAGCTAAAGCAGATCAGGGTGAAAAAAATTGCAGTTCTTCTCCTGTGCCTTTTAAATACAGAACGTAACTAAATGTGGGTTGTTGTTTTTTTTTAGCTCTAATGAGAATTTCTCCAGGAAATGTTATATATAATCAGAGAGAGAGAGAGAGAGAGAGAGATTTTCATTTTGTTCCCCTTCTTCCCTGGTCTAGGCTCTACTGTTCTTTAGTATTACCATTGTGAAAATGCTGCACATAATACCAATGAATAAGCAACCACGTTCATGTTTATAGGTGTCACCCTAAGCAAAGTCTGAGCTTAATTTAAATTAAATAATATCACATCCCAATAGGCATAATCTAAATGTTTGGAATAGGATGTTTAGATAAGAGAGTGTCATTAAATTTTAATTTAACGTGTTTTTTTTCTCCCCGAGATGAAAATACGCTTTAGGAGACCATGCCTACTGAACAATCTCATGGACTCAGTCCCACACAGTGTCTGAATTCCATAAGGTGTGTGGGAGGCTTTTTAAAAATCCACATTTTTGTGTGTTTTTTTTTTCTTCCATGTGAAATTAATATCATCAGATGGAGGGGAAATTAAACCACTCTGGATGTGTTAAAAATCTCACTCTTGACTCCTATTACCAACTGCTAACTACTGCTAAAATCATTTATTACAGGAACAACCTCAGTAACATCAGACATGGGACAAAACAAAAATAGAACATTGGCAAACTCTGTGAATTGAGCTCCTGATATTTTAGAACATCGTGTAAAAACTTTGCAGATGTCAGACTCAGACTCATTGTGCTCAAAGGCTCTGGTTCACTGTCTTTTACTATGACTAGTGATGGCACTAAAATGTGGAAATCCAGCTCAAAGCCTCTGAACCTACTACAAGCAAGGCCCAAACATTTTCCAAACTTTGGACCCAGTTACTCCTCTTCGTTATTCAAGGCTCTATTGTTCCCCAATGCCCACTTCCCTTTCCCATTGAGCTTATGGCCTCACTGAAGAGCTTCCATCGCTCTCACAGGAGTGCCGCCTGGGCTCAATAACCTGTTGTAGATGTATATTGCCCATGGATTCTGATAGGCCATCAGAATTTCTCCCATTGATCCTGTTAGGAAGATTATTTTACTTCCTTACGAGCTCTTTTACCTGGCTGTGATTGTCGGCGAGTTAGCCTAAGTAAACACGCAGAGACCATATTTCAGCTCAAAGCACGGAGCTTTATTTAATTAATTACATCTCAGGCAAGGGTACCAAGTTGCATGAAATGGATGCCAGCAGAATACTGAGCATACCCTAAGAGGAAATGGGTAGGGTTTTTATAGGAGTCACTCGTTATGCAACATGTTTTCCAACATCCTATTATTCATGATCTCACATCTCCTGACCTCCATATATGGTTCTAAGGAACTTTTATATAAGACAGGAAAAGAGACTTCCAGATGTGCTTTTGGCAATGTTACAACGTTCCTGCAATGTAGCCAAAAGTCATAGTGACCTTATCGTGTTCAACCAAGTTCTCAGTAGAATGAACTATTTGAGAGTTCATAGAAGTGAGTAATGAAATGTCACTGAGAGCTGAACTGACTCCATCTTGGATAATCTTGGCTCGTCTCCTACATCCTTATGCCAGGAACTCTGCTGAAGTTCTGAACGTCTAACAGAGGCCCACACAGATTTTACTGCAAAACCGGAAGTGGGTTGCGATCACGTCAGAGGACCGCTCCGACGCTTGCTTGGGGAGGCCTGCAGAGGGGTCTGCAGTCTCCCCCCACCCCCACCCCCACAGGACCTCCAAAACCACCAATGAAGGTAAAATGGGCACTTTTCATCCACGGTGGTGGAGGCAACGCAATCCTAGACACATCGTCGCTACTCCTAGGAAAGCCCCGCTGCCACTCAGGGCAGCAGAGGCTCTTTCCAGGAATTTGGGAATCTCTGGCCTAGACCTTTAGGAGAAGGAATGTGGGCAGGTGTAGCTTGTTAAACCTTAGAGAACAATCCTAGGCAAGTCTACTCAGAAGCAAGCCCCATTGTGTTCAGTGGGGCTTCCTCCTAGTAGACATGGGTTTAACAAAGGGTTAACAAGCTACACCTGCCCACATTCCTTCTCTTAAAGGTCTAGGACTCTGTCCCAGTTGGAGATCTGGTAAGCCTACCCAAGTGCCATAGGATGTTGAGGTGTCAGAAGGAAACAGCAGCAGAAAATGGGTGGGGGGAAGAGGGAATTGACCCACTTGAGCCAATTGGGTATTGCAGATTTGGCAGATGCAAGATTATGTTACAGGTCTAACATAAAATTAAAAAAAAAACTAAGAGAAAGGTGCAAAAAAAAAAAGTTCATATTACACCATTTTAGATAAAATCCCTGGTCATCCCTCTGCGACCTCCCTCATACAACTCCTCTACAGAATGACATTGAATGATATATCTTTCACATATATTATACACACACACACACACACATCTACATATCTCAGAAAGACAAATAATATGACACCATGATATTGACAACCACAACAGTTTTTAGGTGGAGAGAGCAGGAAAGGGAAAGGAAAAAGGAGGGAAAGGACTGGAAAGGTGCCCATTTTCTCAAAAATGACATCAAGAAACAATGCTCGAGTTTCCTCGGCAATATATCGTCCCTGCCTCTTTTATGAAAATATTTGCTATTAACCAAAGAGCAAACAATCACTAAATGGTTCGATTACTTTTTGTGATGATATCGTGTTCCTCCTTTGGTCTGTAACATTATAAAAATATTAACTTAGGTCCACAAGGAGAAAAGCAAACATTCTACAAAAGATAAGTGGGCTTAAAATGTCACTAGGGGCTCTAAGTCAATGGAAACTCTCAGATTAAAAAAACACACACCCAACAATACTTGGGTCCTGAATGTCAGAAAAATCTTAGTAGAGGTCATAAATATTGGCGAGCTGTATAATTTTTTACCCCTTGTTCCGTTCATAAGCCTCTTACTGTAGCAGCGGTTTCCCAGGAGATCATTAGCTTCCTGTGTAGCTTAAGTGCCATAAGCTACAGATAAACTATGGTAAATACATTTCATTTTCCCATAGGATGGTCAGCTGAAAGGTTCAAGTGGCTGATAAGTAAATAAGTAATAATAAGTTTATTTCTCCTCTTCACTCTGTACAGCCTCTCAAAAACCCCTTCAGAGCTGGAGTGTTCTTTGGAGCTAACAGCTGCCATAACGGAAGGCTTAGGACCCGGATAGTCAAGGGTGCCAAGTCTGTGGAAGTTTTTGTGGTGCTCCTGGACATATAGGAGGGCCTCTGGAGCTGGCTGTAGTGTCAAGTCAAGCTTATGAGTCCCACCTGCCTTTCTATCACTGCACTGCTTGTCTGCTCTGCAGCCCATTACACCAGACCAAGACCAGACCAAGATAGTGGACCACAATCAAATACCTTGACTTGCAATACACTTGCCCACAAGGTTGCCATAGGTAGAGAGGAGCCTCTTATATCCCTTCCCAAAATTCTTGGTGCCCTCAGCAACAGTCACATCTGACATGTTACTAGAAAAAACAGGAGTACACAATCATATATGCTGGTGGGTTCTAGGTTCTGGGCTGTCCGTGACAGATCAAGAGAGAGATCTTGGGGTGGGTGATGGAAAGCTCAATGAAAGTGTCGCTCCAGTGTGCAGCTGCTGTGAAGAAGGCCAATTTCATGCTCAGGAGCATTAAAAAAAGAGGATTGAGAATAAAATGGCCAATATTATTATGCCACCACTATCCAAATTGTTGATAAGGCCACATCTGGAGTATTGTGTCCAGTTCTGGTCACCACATCTCAAAAAAGGATATAGTGGAACTGGAAAGGTACAGAAGAGAGTGACCAAAATGATTAGAGGCCTGGGCCACCTCCCTTATGAGGAAAGGCTACAGCGTCTGGGGCTGTTCAGTCTAGAAAGAATGCACCAGAGGGGGGAGATGATTGGTGGCCCAATCCTATCCCCTTTAGCACCGGCAGAGCACATGCTTTGTCAGCACTAGCTATTGCAAAAGTGCTGTTAAGAACTTTGCAATGGTGTGCCTGTTTGCAGAGCATCATTGATAATTGTGGGGGGGGGGGTTAGAATTGGGCATTCTAGGATTTAGACTGCTTGGATTTAGAGAACTAGAATGTGGCAATGTTGGAGATAGAACAAATATCTTCACTTCCTAGCAACAGAATGATTCCATAGCCAAGAGTGGAGCAACAGTAACCATAAACTATGAAACCAATTCTGATCGTTTGTACTGCGGTGCTTTAGCATACATTTATGAGAGATGTAACTACTTGAGCAAATGTCCCCACATTTTCCACGTGGTAAACTGGACATCCATAGTCACCCTACATAATTTACTGCCAAGCAGTAAGGAAAACCTTACTGCACTTCCCGCCCGCCCCCCCCCCCCCAATCTGACCCAGCCTTGATAATACAAATGCCACATAATAGGTTTACCATAGAATGAGTCACAGAGGAGTTGAGGTGAATTTCTGGTGGAATAAGGATAATGTGATAATGCAGCAAAACAACCAAATATCACATGAATCATCGACTCATCATAATTTAAACTGGGTTTCAGAAATCCAGAGAAGTAGGGAAGAGGCCCAGGTTCAGATATGTTTGAGCCATCCCTGTCCACATGAGACTTGGGATGCGAGTGTGCCTATCTTGCTCTTCCTCCTGGAACATTGCGCCCCTTCTCATAATAGCACCGGGAGGGGGGTTCGTCTGAACTGTCTCCTCACACATGAATTAAATATAGCTTTAATGTAGTATTTAAACCGCATGTGAACAGGGTGGTGTGAATGCCTCAAAAAAACAATATAGTCAATCAGCTTACCAAGTGGCTACATGCACACTAATGACACAATCCTATCAATGGGAAACACGGGTGTAAAACACGATATGCCAGCGCAATGAGAGCTGCTCTGGTGCAAGACAACTTCCAACGAAAACCTGATGCTGGTGCAATGCGCCTGAAATGCCACACCAACGCAAACTGGACGTGGGCCACACACCAGCGTAACTCCACCAGCACTGGGCATTACCTGAGCATGTTGTGGGCTTGACTCAGGAGGAGTATCACTGGCACAGCGACATCAAATCCCATCCCCAAACTGCAAGGCAGACATGCTCCCTTTTGCAGAAAATTGCTACGCTAGCCACAGACCAGGCCTAGGTTAGAGGAGTCCCCATGCATATGTTACAAGCACCAAAAAAGTAAAACACCCTCAAACCATGCAAACAACCCCCACCCCACCAAGCATTTTTTTGTTCAGTCATTAAGTCATGTCAGACCCTTTGTGATCCCATGAACCATATCCATGAACCATATCCCGCCAGGCCTTCCTGTCCTCCACTATCTTCCTGAGTTCGCTCATTTTCATGTCCGTTGCATCGGTGATGCTGTCTAAACATCTCATCCTTTGCCTTCCCCTTCTCCTTTTGCCTTCAATCTTTCCCAGCATCAGAGTCTTCTCCAGAGAGTCCTCTCTTCGCATTAGGTGGCCAAAATATTTGAGCTTCAGCCTCAGTACCTGTCCTTCCAGGGAACAGTCAGGGTTGATTTCATTTAGGATTGACTGATTTGATCTCCAAGGGACTCTCAGGAGTCTTCTCCAGCACCACAGTTCGAAAGCATCTATTCTTTGGCGCTCAGCCTTCCTTATGGTCCAACTCTTGCAACCATACATTGCTACTGAGAACACCATCACCCTGACTATACAAACTTTTGTTGGCATGGTGATATCTCTGCTTTTTACTATGCTATAAAAATTTGCCATAGCTTTCCTTCCAAGGAGTAAGCGTCTTTTAATTTCATGGCTGCTGTCTCCGTCTGCAGTGGATACAGCATAACTCCTTCAGCCAAGCAGTCCACACCCACCCCACCATATAAGCCCAGCTCTGGCATACGGCATGGGGCTATATCACCCAGCCCTCACAAAAGGGGACTTTGGTGGAGGGGAGCACTTGGCGCACAATCACCCCACTTTGCACCAAACACCCACCTTGCACAAGGCAGATGCTCACGGAGACAGATGATTGCTAACTCTTGTCCCCTCAGTTCTCTCTTGGCAGTTCTCGCTCTCCCCAGCAGCTCCACACTGGTAAGCCAAAGGGGGGGAATTCACACACTCACCACAATTCCAGGCTGTACAGAAGCTATGTTAGGGGCTGCACAGGGTGATTTAGCCCTACAGGAAGGACAGGTAAGAACTCTGGCAGTCATGTCCACAAGCCTCCCCCACAGACACCAAGCAGGCAGTCCTGCCTTGACACAGGTGTCTCCCATCCCTCATCAGTGCTGCCCTACACCCTTCCAGGCTGCAAACCCATACACACTTACCTGAGAGTAGCCCCATTGAATCCAGTGAGACCTACCTCAAGGTAAGCATAGATTGTGCTCCCAAGCCAGGAGAAACAGGTGGGACTGCTGTTGCTGTTGACAATGCCTTGCTATCTCTGCTCTGTTTCTCCCCCCCTGCCCTCTGCAGGTTGCTATCCAACAAGCGAGGACACTGGGAAGTGTACAGCCTCACTGAAGTGAGCAGTGTAGCCCTGCCACCCCCAGTCTGGTCACTGAGCTACTTTTCCCATCCGCGCCCCTGTGGCTTTGCAACTCCATGGCGCACAGCAAACCAAGACCGCACTCAGGGTGGTGTACATGGTTCCTTCCCTCTTGTTTGTCCTCACAAGAGGTGAGAGTAAGAGATAGTGACTGGCCTAAGATCACCAAGGAAACTTCATGACTGAGCAGGGATTTAAACCTGGATCTTCCAACACCAGAATCACTACACCATCCCAGGACAGGACATTCCCAGGACATTCCAGATCTATGACATTCCCACAGAGGCTGCAATTCCACCAAGTGCTGTCATGTCCCCTGTGGTAAACTATCACTTGCTGAACAGTTGTTGGTATTCAACCTACGCTATGAACAGTAGTTGTGGCAAAATGTATTTCTCTAAAAGATTTATCTTCCGCCTTTCCTGGGAGAGAAATCTCCTGATTTCCTGTGTGTAGTCTTGCAAATTCCAAAGTCGAAACACGGTTGTGACTTTAGAAGGTACACGGCCAGAAGAATTCTGTTCAACAAGTGCAGTGTTTACAAGTGAAGTTTTCCTAGTAACTTCATAAGCAGCCTCTCAGCTGAAGCAATCTTAGCTGATAGTAGGCTGCATTGTCACGACAAAGACAGAGCAGCCTCTCACTCTCCCCCACAGCCTGCCCACGGTTATTGGAGTAAGCAAGGCTAGCACATGACAATGCCATAATGCACCAGTTACCACACTTGATGTAGACTCATCCACTGTTAGAAACTGGAAGCTTGAGCCTCTCATATCTACTATGCAGCCTCCATTGTCACTGGTAATAGAGACCTTATTTCATTTTCTCTTTTCATCCATAGCCTTTGGATTTTTTTAAGAAAGCTGAAAACATGCGACAATATGATATAGAAATTGGTATTTATAAATGACAAGGATTCCGGGATTCAAGAATGTTGACTTTCTTACAAGGCTTGACTAGAATTCAGTAGATCTGCTTACAGCTATAGGAGCATTTTCATTGAAAACCAGTATATAAATATTCTAAAAATATTCTAAAGAAATACAGCAGGGAGGAGAGAGAGAAGATCCGAACATGTGGAAGCTAGGAAGCATCAGATGAACATGAGAATTGTTCAAACAGTATGTGTTTGCTAAAGGCTGGACATCAAAGTACTTGTAGATAACTAAAGATTTTGGATAAATAAGGAGCCAGCAATAGTGGTGGTTGATTATTGTTGTCAAAAATCTGGCATCTTGATTGAATAGGCTGTACAGGCAATCCCAATAGCTGTGATGGCAATGGGTGGGATACAGATGGAGATTTTATAGCATATGAATACAAAGTCAGAAAATAAGATTTGTATGAAATGCTGCTAACAGCTCAATCCTATCCAATTTACACTACTACTGGTGTAACCAGCGGGGGAGGGCAGGGCAGGAGGCTTTGGAGGGGAGATTTAAATCCCCTTTGAATTCCCCTTTGGAGGGGATTTGAATCCCCCTTCCATTCTGGGGCCTCCTGTTCTTGCTGCACCGCTGGTTACACTGGTGGTGTAAATTGGATAGTATTGTGCTGTTAGCAGGCGTTGGCAAGCAATGTATTACTTAGGTCAGGTCATGCTAGTGAATTAATGGGGCATTACTTTCTCCTTAGCCATACCCACTATGGTGAACTTTCCCTATAAGACTGTATACAGTATATGATTTCCCGGATAATGGCTAAATTAGCCTTCCCCTATCTTATCTAGAAGCAGAACTTCTTTTTGGGTGGCAAGCTGTTTCGTGCTCATTATTGAGCATCCCATTCATAAATTCAGTGGGTGAACTCATGGGAGTGATTCATTACTGTAGTAGGCAGGCAGGCAGGCAGCAGGGGGATCCAAAGGCAGAGAGAAGGCAGGTAGCATGAAGCAAACATTAAGCAGTGTCTGGAAAGGACCTTATGAGGCAGAGATGGAGGAGTGTGGCAATTAGTGAAGTTATATGGGTTTGGGAACCAATTAGATGATTTCTCCAGGTTACCTGACCCTAACTTGCTTTGCTTGATACCCATGGGAGTTTTTGCACACATCAAATGCTTTTGATTCTTCCCTCTTTTTTCCCACCCTAAGACTGTACGTTTTGCTGTGTTGCCTTGTTTAAAACAAGACTAGACAAATGCCATTACTATTCTCACAACGTTGCTCTTAGGTACATTCAAGAAATTGGTGTTGTGTTTATGATGGAGTCATTCTTTGATCCTGCCAAATATTCAAGAAGTTCTCAAACTAGTGGGTCATGACCCACCATGCTGACCAGAACTTGAAGCTGTCACTACTCCCTAAGTTATGGGGCATGGTGACGTCGGTGACGACACTTTTGGGGTCCTGCTGCTGCCACAGAAAAAGGGGTATTTTCACTTACCAGGGGTTGTGTCGGCCCTCTGGAGCCCTCTACGCCCCCCCCCCCAAACCCGGTACCTCAGAAGAGCTTCCAAGTGCTAGAATGTGGGTAATTCTTATTTCTAACATAATCCAGTGTTGATTAAGTAGGCCTGTATTGCTGTCACTCAGCATACAACATGGCTCCCAAAGTACTCTCTCCAGTGGATTAAACATTGTATGTTTCTCTTGTATTAAATGGTTTGGACATAATGGAGAAAATAGTTGATGAAACATTATCCCAATGGGCTGTTACCAACACATGCTTCAGTCTGGTTTTCCAGTTGTTGCAGCAATTACAGGATTACCAATTTGTTTACAAATGAGCATTTTTTTCCCCACAAGGCATGTTTGTGATAAAAGATACTATTGGGGTAATATAGCATAAAAATGAGCTGATAAAAATGCAAACCAATTTTTTTCACATAACAAAACAGTCATGGTTGATGGACTCAGTTCTAATGCAGATGCAGCTTCACAACATTTCCCCTTTTTATATTACACTCTGTTAACATAATGCCTCTCTCGGAATACTCTAATAGAGAAACCTATTTTCTACTCAGAGTTTAATGAGTCTGATGTTTCTACAACTCTGCGTGGGCCTGCCCGCCGGTGCAAAAGATGGGAAAGCATAGCTCAGAGAGAAGAGCTGAGCAATTGATGCTACCAATTTAAAACTCATCTTGAGTAGGTTTATCTCCATAGCACTTGCTTCTGAGATCCATACAACCAAGAGCAGGTAGCATGCAACTTCAAGGCCAGTTCTCACATGCAGGAACATTTCATGCTTTCTGGTCACTTAGAAGCACAGAAAGTTGCTTTCTGTTGAATCAGACCATTCTATGCCCACAGGTGTACACGTTTGACTCCTGTTGCATATATATTGTTGTTGTTCAGTCGTTAAGTCGTGTCTGACCCTTCGTGATCCCATGAACCATATCCCGCCAGACCTTCCTGTCCTCCACTATCTTCCTGAGTTCGCTCATTTTCATGTTCGTTGCATCGGTGATGCTGTCTAACCATCTCATCCTTTGCCTTCCCCTTCTCCTTTTGCCTTCAATCTTTCCCAGCATCAGAGTCTTCTCCAGAGAGTCCTCTCTTCGCATTAGGTGGCCAAAATATTTGAGCTTCAGCCTCAGTACCTGTCCTTCCAGGGAACAATCAGGGTTGATTTCATTTAGGATTGACTGATTTGATCTCCTAGCAGTCCAAGGGACTCTCAGGAGTCTTCTCCAGCACCACAGTTCAAAAGCATCTATTCTTCTATTCTTCGGCGCTCAGCCTTCCTTATGGTCCAACTCTCGCAACCATACATTGCTACTGGGAACACCATCGCCCTGACTATGCAAACTTTTGTTGGCATGGTGATATCTCTGCTTTTTATTATGCTGTCTAAGTTTGCCATAGCTTTCCTTCCAAGGAGTAAGCGTCTTTTAATTTCATGGCTGCTGTCTCCGTCTGCAGTGATCTTGGAGCCCAGAAAAGTAAAATCTGTTACTGCTTCCATTTCTGCCCCTTCTATTTGCCAGGAATTGATGGGACCAGATGCCATGATCTTAGTTTTATTAATGTTGAGTTTCAAGCCAACTTTTGCACTCTCC